>JARQST010000282.1:413770-722661 GCA_030142225.1 Pachycephus smyrnensis | reverse complement strand
CCAACGCCCTTTGTAGATTTTGATTATCTTGAAAATTGACCGAATTTCCTCATCCGTTCATTTTTCAAACCTTGTATTTTTTACCCCCTTAATATTTTATAAAAAATGACTAAGGTACAAACGGGTACAAACGATTCTCCGTCGAATGGCAGAAAAAAAAAAGCTTTAACTCAAAATTGGGTTTTCACGCTTTTTTAACCCCTTTAGATCTTCTACACCCTTAAGGTACAAACGAAATGAAAAGTGGTACAAACAAGTACATACGGAGTACAAACGAATAGAAAAAAAAAAAATTTATTTTTTTAAAATGGGGCTCCAGGTTCACACAGGTCTGGTCCACGGAGAAGATACATTTTGTTAACACGCTAGCAAAAAAAGCACGTGTGCTACCACAGTGGACAAAGTGTCGCGCGAATTGGCTCATTAAAGTCTCAATTAACGAGCGTCGCGCGTCTTTGCTTTCCTTTGTATAATTATGAATTTCTTTCATATTGAATTTTCCACTCTCACTACCACTGTATAGCTTCGTTAAGGTCTATCTCTAAGGGCGACCGCTACCTCTATTACACAGCGCAAGAATATATTTGCATTTCGTACTCCGTATTCCCTATTGTGTATTTACTGGTTGAGGTTAATCGTAGAGAGTTGCCGAAAATCTCTTTGGATCCTTCTCGTTAAGTTATCCCTGTTGATAGTTAGACTCTCCTCAGGGTTGTTGAGCTGCGTGAATCATAGCGACCTTAAGATCCTTGGCGAGGTGAGAGACGTCTACGACGCTATCAACCATATCCTGGACGGCGGCGACGCTTGGGAAGAACTGTGCTGCTTGTCTGGTCTTGGAGACGGTCTGAGCGAGGGCTTCGTTCAAGGCATTGGCGCACTGAAGCACCCTTGTTTTAACGTCGTTCCTCATCACGTTTCTGTGTACAGTGTCGCCTATATGCACCAGCCTGTGTGCACTGAGGACAACGAATTTCCCGTGTGCGAGAAACACCTGTTTCATATTTGAAAAAAATAAAAAATAGGTCCATTGTTGCGATTATTCAAACAGAGAGAGAGAGAGAGAGAGAGAGAGAGAGAGAGAGAGAGAAAGGTAGTGCGAGAGAAAGACTGTGTGGGAAGTCTAAAGCAGTGAGGATGAGGAGAAAGGTAGTGGAAGATGCTGGAAGGTAGGATCAACAAAAATGTGAATAAAAAAGGGGGAAATGAGGTTCACCTTGGGTGGCTGATTGTGCTCGACAGTCTGCAGAAAGGCGTCAATAGCGTGCGTGAGATGAGTTCCGTGGGTAATGACCTGAGCAGCATAGAAGGCCAGCAAGTGCTTATCGTTCGGGTCCATAGGGATGGGCATGGAGGATGGTGCTTGGATGGCGGCATTATCAGCCTCTGTCACGAGGAGATCGTAGCTCGATCGAAGCTCTTGTGGAAGAGCTGCCCTTAATTCTTCTCGTTGCTTCGCTACAACCTCCCTCGAGTCTAGGTTCACGTAGTCGTAATCCTCTCCAGCTGCGCTATTGTTCCCGCTACTCCCGGTGGAGATGATCGAGGACCTCTTGAATAGGAGCGTAGAATTTCCCTAAAGAAATCCAGATGAGTGTGGTCTTCCTATCTATAGCTGGACATTGGATATTCTTCCGTATTTTATAATTCCGTCTAGCTTCCCTTTTCCATTATCTTACCTGGATAAAGCTTGCGACCTGACGAACGTCTTCCGTAAGGGCTCTGGCACAGGCTATTAACTGATCCAGAGGATCTGGTTGAATGGTAGGTAAAAGGGATGGCGGTGAACAATTTGTAGGAGTCGGTGTGTCGCCACCACCGCGACATAGTTTCGTAGCGTCCCACTCCATCGCATCCAGTTCACCAGCTGCTTCCTGGACAAGCTTATCAGAATCCCTAAGGGCTTTAACCAAGGGCCTGAGTTTAGTGGCAAGTCCCTTGTCCGGTGCCTTGGCGGCATTACCCAAGGTCCCTAAATGATAAGATGCAATTGAAACCAATTCTAAAATTATTCCATAATCCCAGTAATACCTTCTGCAAACTCAGCGAGATCATGAAGAGACGTCCTTAACCTAAGCGCTGCCAACCTAAGATCCATAAGCGTAGAATCTAGCCTCTGTCGCGTCCTCCATCCTGGACTCACGAAACCAAGCAACCTAGTAATAGCAGCAGACGCCTCAGCTTGCAACCTCTGTAAACCTTCCAGGGCAGAGTCCAGCTCCAAGGGAAGTTCCTTACTAGGAGGTACATCGTACGTTTTCTCTCTCTGCGGAGGTGGCGGTGTAGGAGTCTTAGGAATGGGTGTATTGTGTCGCGAAGGTACGGAAGAATTTGGAAGTCGAGCACGAGGAACATCATAATCCGGAGCAGCAAGGCTCGACCTGAATAAATAATCGAGATATAAATAAATAAAAATCAGAAAATTCGAAAAATGTTCAATTATTCCCTTTATAAATAAACAGTTCCATACCTATTGGAACCACTGAGGGAACCGTCATTGGTAAGGCTGGAGGCTGAACTGCTTGGCGTAAGCGGTTGCAGTGGCCTGGGTACGTCATAGCAATCCAAGGGTGTCATGCCATTAGAATTCGACGTGCAGGAAGTGGGAGCTCTGGGAATGTCATAGCAGGATGGTGCGGGGCTGGGACTAGTAGCTGGAGATGGAATAACGGGAATTGCTCGTGGAGGAACGTCGTAACAATCGCTAATATCTCCTCCACTATCGACGGAACTCCTGGTGCCAACGGAACTACTGGTGTAACGTCCTAAAAATTCTCAACAATTAAAAACCGTACCTAAAATATAATCAATAAAAAAAAAGCTCCAAACCACACACTACAATTAAATTTCCCATGAAAAGCTTCTCAATCCGACTAAACTGATCGATACCTTAACAGAAACTTCAATTAAAACAAATAATCAATATATTTACCTGTATGAAAGTGGTCAGTACACGAATTGTTCAAGGGTGAGTCGTGCCTAGAGGATGGCGCCGGGCTTCCTCGACTTGCAGGCAAATCGTACAGATAAACATCACCACATTTTTGCGGCGTCACCACCTACCAACAAACACAGCCCTTATGCCATTATACCAACGACGTCATCAAGCTGTCGTAATTAAGACATGAGCTAATTAAATTGACAAGAGCCAAATAACGTAGACTAAAATCTCTCCATAAAGGCGTAGCCAGATAGCCGCAGCCGACTCGGACGCAGAAGCTTGACAAATTTGAGTGTTCATTGAACAAAGTAATAGGGTCTTAATATCCTGTCAGGGAATATGTGGGTCAGGTTATCGACGAAAGATAGACGCCGGCCAGAAATGAAAGATCTCAATCTCTACGAAAACCACACCCAGGTCAGCCCATAAAAAAGTCTCTGCCAATATCAGAGTTACTTTTAATCATTAAACAATTTCAATTCCTCGATATGAGAATTAAAAGGCATACAAACACGATGTCTGTCTCTCCGTCCTATGAATAGAATTGTACTATGTGCCGATGTAGTAAAACTCTTGTGTAGTGGCTGGCGTACGTAGTACCGTAGTAGCGGTACATAGTAGTAGTAGGTAGGGGATGCAGGGGAGGCATAGGAGAATGGGAAAGACGTGGGGATGTCGGTCGATACGGGCGTCGCGGCGCTACCAGTCGCTACCGCGAGAGGCGTAGGACCGGCGAATGCACAAGAGGACGAAAACATCGGCCTTATATATATATACACGCGTAAGGAGTAAGAGAGCAAGAACGCAGAGAGAAGGACGCTGGTATCCATGGAAACGAGGAAAGGAATCTGATTGGTTGATATGCTGGCTAGCTGGATGACTGACTGGCATTTTGCCATCCTGAGGACGTCCGCGGAATTCTCGACTGTCGTATTTCAAAAGACTTCACCAATTTCTCCTTTAAATATCCATACAGGCCACCGTGCGAAAGTTGTCAAAAGTCTATGAAACAACGAAGAACGAATGGGTTAACTATATGCACTTCAGCGTAAAGACAAAGCGAGAGGGAGAGAGAGAGAAAGAGAGTACAGTACAGTAAGGGAGGAAAATTTTTTCCAGCTTGTATCACGGCGAAACAACTTTTCTTCCATCTGGTACTGGCGAGTAACACACGAGCTGCAACAGTCGGCGCGTCTATCCCACGCAAGCAACTTTTGCAGTTCATTGATACCACAGCCGGTCTCTGACTTGTTGCAGCCCACGTGTTCCTTTCCCTCCTTCGCCGAATCATTCATCTGTTTTATCATATAAATATATAGAAATATATATGTATATATGACAGGGCAACACTGATTCCTCAGAGTAAGGCGAGCGTGCATTCAAAGAGTGCAGTAATGGCCTGTTACTACGGACTATATAAATTCGCACAAGAGAATGTCCAGATGCGAGCTATTGTAATGGTCGACTATTTTTTTCTCTCACTCAATTATCCCGGATACGAGAGAATAATTGGTACGCGTGGATAAGCGAAGAGCGCGCGGAAGCTGCGGCATTTGGGTTTTGCTGAAAATTCGACGAATCTCAAGAGACGGGCACCGCGACGGTCGGTACTCTTTGAGAGAAAAGTCTCGCGTTGCATTCCATGAGGATGACTATCCCGTTCGCCCCAACTTTACCTCACTATTCACGTCCCTGAACTCGCTCTTCGTTTTAAGCTCTTGGTCGAAACCTCAGCAGGGAGGCACTCTGCACTCGACACTCGATACAGTCGACATACAGTGGACATTGTCTCTCTACGTACTGGAATACATATAAGGATACTTGGTCTTCGCTGGGCTCCTTCTACGGTTACATTCGACACTCTTTCCCTCTTTCTTATTTCCCGGGTACATCCTCTTACACAGAATGCGGGATGTTGACTCGTCAAAGGGAAGGGCGCGCATGAGGCAGAGTAGAAAGGGAAGCAGGACCGGGAGACGGATCAAAGCGAGAGAGACGACGAACGCGACGACGATAGATACAAAAACAGGAAGTCACAGTAGCAACTGGGAAAGACAATGAGAGATCATTAATTACAGCGGAGAAAAGTGTCGAGTGTAGATAATCAATTGTCTATATAATTAATCGAATCGTCCACGAGGATGTGTGGTGTTATTTAGATAAGGGATTGGCCGACGTTATTTGATTTTCAATTCGTCGTATCTTTATCGTCCACGAGCTTCGTCATCTTCGCATTTTTGCTCATAGGCGGCGACACCTTTGCCAACGTGTAAGGAGAATTTACGGTGTCTGTCATACTGAGAACTGTCAGCTGTTGCAGCCATAACTCAGAACACTTTTAATATTCTCTTTCGAGACGTAAACTTCGTACCGGTTCGAGAGAAAGATATGATTAAATCAAGCAGATAAGAAGGGTAAGAAAAAAATAAGAGGGTAAACAGCAGTATGTGCCAAAGAAAGAGATGACTCACCCTGTTAGGCTGAACGTGCCAACTACGTCGCTTCCCGTGTTTCTGTAAAGCGTCCGACTCCGTGAGGGTAAGATCAGCCCTGCTGCCAGTCAAACAAGCCCCGCTGTCATATTGCCCGACCAATAGCCTCAGTCTGTTCCCCGGGCAGATGCCCTGTCACATGGAAAATGAGTAATTATCGGCTTTGCTCCTGATTAACGACAATTATTACGAAAAATTCTTGGTGACGTCAGTGACGTCATCATTCACGATGCCGGTTACCGGTTTCTACGAACCGGCACGAACCAGCACAAACCTCTGGCAAATAAAAGACCAGTGGGGGAGAGGGGAGAAAAGGAAGAAAGGCTGAAGGACAGATGAGTGGGGCGGGTGAAACGGAGAAAGAGACGGCGAAAGAGAGAGAGGGAAAATCACGTGCCACGCAACATTACGAAAATAACCAAGTATATGCAGGATGCGGAGAGAGCGCAGACTGAATTCGGGCACTGCACTCCAAAGAGTAATACAGCCCTGAGAGAGTTTTCAATTCTTTCAATGGAGTCTCTTGTGTCTCAAGAAACACAGTAACGGATCGGGTTGAGATCAGGACGAGCGCTTGTAGTAAATAAAGGAAGAGAAGGAACAAGACGATTGCATCAGTAGAATGTCTTTGTACTTGTCTAGCAGCGACAGACAGACAAACACGTAATAAATAGGCAATAGAGAAAAATCATGAGACGTTCAATCACTCACTTGTCTGCCGCGAAGAGCGCAGAGCCACCAGCCTTCGAGTCCTGCAGTATTTTGTTCGAGGACGGTGAGAACGTCTCCCTTCCGGAATGCAAGCTCGTCCGGAGCTTCTGCTATGTTGTCGTATAGCGCTCTGGCCTTCACGCATTTTGGCTGGAAGTAATAAAGGCGAAAAAGCTGGTTAAAATAAACGACAATGCTCGGACTGCCTATTGACAACAATATACAATGGTATTTAATCAACGATAAAGTCAAGTGTACCATGTTAATTAATATTGAAAAATTTCCTTCACTATTTCTGCATGTACGTTTCGCCCAATAGAGCAGCCTTCAATTACTATGACTTGTGACTTATTTCTCCCCCGCTCGCCGCTGCTACATTTAAATTGATAAAGGCTCCGCGAGTATAACCATCTATTTCTAGAGTTCAAACCCGTCAGCAATTCTCATCCTCGAGTTTACGTCTCCTCCGTCAATCACCGAGGATGGACCCACGATAGCCAAGTAGAGTGAGAATATTCTTGCAACGACACTCGAGCTTAATGAAACTGCCTTGAAATATAATACGGCTCCTCAGATTCGTGCAAACACTTTACTCCTTGAAGAAGCAAGCACAAGCAGTCCCTCTTTGACATTTTTTTGCACTCATCCAGCATCCGCCTTGGTCCCGGTCACCAGGAGCATACCGACGCAGCAGCGCAATAATTTCAATTGCAATTGCACTTGAGCGCATTCCTGACCGCGAGAGACGCCTTTAAGATCTTCAGCCATTAGCGTCGCTGGTACACGTATTATCTCTAGACTTCAAGTGGAGTTATTGACTACAGGAGCAACGCCTAACGTACAAATTCAAAGATGCTCCCACTTCAGAAACAAGAGCATCCGTTATTCCTGCAGGTGGCATACAAGATTTGTCGCTTAATTAATTGTCCTGGCCTCGTTATAAATAATTAACAACTTTGCCCCTTTGGAGTACGCTTATACGATTACGCACAGGTGTCTAATCGGTGATTGCGAGTAATTAGCGACTGGCTGATTATCCGTCCGCCAACGTGAACCATTTCCCAAGTCTCAACAGTCCTCGACTCAACACGGTACTTCTCGACCGTGACACTTTACCCAACAGAGGCGGAGCTTGTCCTCTTACGGCCTTAGATATTTCAAGTGTAAGATTTGTGGAGTTCAACACATGACAACGTCGCCATAAGCGGGCAACTTTGTCAGGATGATATCGCAACAAGACATGTGTACACTACTGTTACATTGTTATCGCTTACCAATATAATATCTATATCTAATTCTACCTATGTGCTTGGCATCAATACATACCTGGCTCAGACAAGTCGGTATAATGTCAGGAGTCTGCGGTAACATTTTGACAGTCTTCTGTCCCCGGGCGATCCTCGCGTCAAAATGGAACGACCTGCCACGAGATCCGGAGCATAATAGCCAGCGAACGCGGTAGCAACACCGTGACAGCTTTCACTGGAATTATCGCACACAACACACACGCACGCACTCACGTGAAGGCTTTTAACACTTTTTATACGGTTTGTATTTACGTTCCTCTGCGATTAAGGTACGAGAGTAACGCGAACTGGATAGGACTTTCGAGGACGATTGATTTTTGCAGATTTCCTATTACGGCGGAGAACGGAGCATAACCTATCGCTTCGCTGGTTATGCGCGAACTGACGAGACCGGGCGGTGTAGCTCCGTGTCGAGGACGCACGACGAATCACGGAAACGCCCGAAGCTCTATCACCCCTTCCCTTATAAAGGGTGTATCAGTCAGGGTGATGTGAAAAAAACTAGTTGGATAAGCGCCTATATACTGGTCTATACGTGCCTACACTGTTGAATCCCCACATTAGATTCGTGGGTTAGCATATTTACTTGTATAATGAGCAGATATATCTATATATCATGATTTTAAAGTCATTACTCAAAAATTTATGCCTACTATCATTATAAAATCATGCCTATGATTCCTTGGCTTCTTACAGGAATAATTAAACCGCGTATTTTCTATTAGTTTCTCAGGAAACATTGTTATCGGATAAGATCTAACATTGCCAGGGACACTTGTTCCTTTTTATCTGTTAAAAAATTAGAGTCTGATGTCACTGTTCTATTATAAAGTATGCTTATGGTTGTAAGACTCGAAGAGGTAAGGAGCTGCGTCACCCTGGCTGATATACCGTGTGTAAACGAACCGCGGTTATCCTAGATTCATTCCTATCATAAGATAAATCCCTTGCGTTGTTGAACGACGATTTCCAATAGTCGAACGACCGGATATCATCCAGTAGCCATCATCATCATCGTCGTTCACGTTGAGACTATACGTATATGACTCCTACTATGTAAGAGGGGATGACGCGCCGATTGCATTCGCAGAATTAGCAGGCTATCTTCGAAGGTACGGTTAATCGCTTGGAAATGCCGAGTACTCTGTAACTATATAAGCAGCCATGACAAGAGAGAACAAGATGAGAAGATATAAATGCGAAAGAGCGAAACAAAAGAGTTAAAAATAGTAGACCGGTTACGTCAACCGGTCCTTTCCAGGGTTCCAGGGCTCCAGGACTGGTCAGTGGATATATATACACGCTCCCAGGACCTATTAAACTCCTTTTTCTCGCAGTCTTTCCAAGGAATGCCTACGAAAGAGAAATAAAGTCTGCGTCAACGTATGCACGTAAGAGCCTCTAGAAAGGCCAGGTACCTATATGTATCTACAATGGTGGACAGTGGTAATATACGTACAGACCATGAAGACTGTCGCAAAGTCTGACCTCGTGCGACACTGTAGACATTTTAGTCGAATAGACACATTTTTCTCTTTGGACTCTAATTATGAAGTCTGTAATAACGTTTTGATAATTGACTTTGTTTACGCCTTGTTCCAAGGAATTTATATCAGGTATTGATTATTGTTCCTCTGATGTATATATGTGTGTGTATATATATACACATACCTGTGCTAAGAACTACAGGTATTTCAAAGTATGATATCGGTATGATTGCGTCACTGGCATTCGGTTGCTGGTGAGTCAGAGAAAATCGAGCTCTCTGCTTAGCGACACTGATTGCTCGTCTCCCATAGTAATACCGACGTTCAATTAGCTATTCGACGCTTTCAGAAATGAATTTACCTACGAATATGTCGTTCATTCGATGAATACCATCAGCTGCCATATATGGCTTTGTATTATATCTTCATTTCTTACATCACATACGCCTTGGCACATCCCATTGTTCTGTGTTCTAACTTATTGAGATTTTTAGTTATGCTCTCTTCCCACATACTCGCCTTCTAATCACTTCTAATGCCTGAAGAGTTATTCTTTGTACTTTCAATTCTCAGAGTTGCTTTAGAACATTTCCGCAAGAAACAAAGGAGCGATCCTGGATTTCTCTCAGGGTTAGAGTCATATTGGATGGAAAAAATGTATTATTTAAAATTATACCAGTAACCTTGTTGATATATTCAGTTATATCCTTATATCCATTTGAAACGGGACAATAAGAAAAGGAGATAATAGGGAGTGATGCCCTGAAGAAGGCAAAATGTCCACCTATCATTATCAAAATTCTAGTTATCCAAATATTGCCAAATTTTTTCATCTGGAGGATACTGGGCCTTGATTTGGTCCACCTATAAAAATGACCACGAGATATAAGATTAATCGAATACTCTACAACCAACTGTGAACAACCATATTGTGAATGCCTTATCAGTTACCTATTATCGGTTTTCCAATGAGAGAGAAATCGCATGTCTACAAGGATTACACGAGGCTTTATGACATCCATGAATTTTCAAGAGCAGACACTTAAATTAAAACGGGCTCGTATACTAGACGATGTCCAAGAAGTGCAACGATCCTTACTGTACAGCAAACCGAAAAGATGACAAGAGAGGAAGTCATGTGAGTGAGAAGAGGAAGAAGCCATCTAGGAAAAAGACTCGTATCGTGAATAATTCCCATAATCCTTCGAGACACAGAAAAATGAAAGAAAATTATAATAAAGAATTTAATTGCGGACCTGTTAGTAAAGGTTTTTCACCTTGTCCATTTGGGTCTACCTCTGCACAGAATTACAGGTTGGTATAAATTCCTTGTCACTCCCTGCTCCTCATATTGTATAACTTCATTCTTGTTTCTTCTCTAAGAAAGGGATCTTCGACTGGGACACTTAGGGTACGATGCTCCAAAAAGTCAGGAAACCAGAGGCAACAGTAGGATATGATTTTAATAAGTCGAAAGTCAACTGCAATTCAGAAATAAATGAAGATGTATTCAACCAATAGTTCTGTGTCTTTCGCAGTTGGAATCATTCTTCGAATGCCTCAAAATATTTGACTCAGGAAAAAGAGAAAGACTTAAGCATCCGGGAAGCAAGGAATAAAAATATTCACTGTTCCTGTGTGGATAGATTGAGAATGGAAAGGAATTGTATCTGCGGATTGATAGGAACAAAATTAGAGAATAAGGTGCCTTGTAAATGTGGGAGAACTATCAAGAAATTAAAAGGGAATTATGTTCTCTGTCCTTCCTTCTCATCTCATGCTCACTGTCAGTGCCACAGACACTGTGATAAGTATAGCAATAAAGTCAGAAAAGATCACTCATACGAGTCTAACAAATCCACAACTTCTACCTTTCACAAACTGTGCTCTTGCTTCAGAAGGAAATCAAACTCCACGCTATCTCAGTTGTCATCTAAACAATGTCTCTGTAGGGATTCTACAGAGGAGTCATTTGTGTCCTATGAATCTTCTGAATCCTTTAATACTCAGGATTCTCATGAAACTGACAAGAAACATGTATTATATCCGATTAAAAATATTCACAAAATTGAAGGCTGTGAATGCTTACAAGAGAAAGTAGATACATAATTATGTATCATTCTATACTATGATTTTATGATACTAAATACATCTTTATTCAGCAGGATATGCCAGAACAGTACAGAGAATCCTGTTGTAAATGTATTAGGAGAAAGACAAAAACCTGCATAAAACCATCTTCAGAAAGTACCAAAGTAACAAAGTGCAAGAAAACTAAAAGAAATAAGAAAAATGGTTATTCTTCTTCAGAGTGTACACAGTACAGTCCCTATTATTATACAAATTTCCTTATACAACTATTATGCTTGACAAAGCTAAAATTTAAAAAATTTGTTTAGATCAATTCGTGAGAAAGGTGGTGGTTCAAAGAGCTTTACACCCAATGGTAGCTTTGCTTGTGTCCTAAAGGAACGTGAAGAAAATAGTCCACTACAGAGTTCACAATCTAATAATACGTGAGTGAAGCAAAGAAAGAGATAAATTATGAGTAAAATATTAGCAAGACATTCCCTTACTTGTATTATCTCTAACACGTTCCTTAAAGAAATGAAAGTGACAGTTCATTGGCCCTCAAAGACAATCAAGCATCCTGCTTGGAGTGTCAACAAAGAATTCATAAGCCCGAAAAGTTACGTAGTCAGATAATAGCATCTACTGAGGAAACAGTAAGAAGAGATGAAACGAAGAAGAAGAAGAAGAAGAGGAAGAATAAAGGAAGTAGATTACAAGGGAGCAAAAGTACCGTGATGAGTATAATGTTTGACATAATTTTCTGGCCGTATGCATTTTGGCCTGGTCGGAGACCTCGTAGTCAATTTTGTAGGAGAGCAAGCAAGTGATATAATTAGGTACGAAGTGAATGATAATGATCGTAACTGTGAGTGATAAAATTATAAAATTGAAGCTCATCGTCGTGTCTTCGAATTTATTAGATAACTCCTGCATCGCACATAAGTAGTCACTGTTGTCATCACGTGTATCCACAATACTATATTATAGGTATTGATAGCATAAGATATCGCCATTTTGTAGATGCGTTAAATTGTCAGGAAAATTTATCACCTGAGTTGTTTAAGTGGTAAAATTAAATTACACATCAAGAGTATATCATAGGGCGCTAGTGAGATAGGATGAATATGGAAAAAACGAGGCGTTTGTCGCTGCCTCACTCTCCAAAAGGCAGTGATCATAGGCCAAACAAATTTGATTGAATATCATCGTCACAGAGATTATTGGCAATCATTACATATTCGATTATTTTCATTACACTGGAATGATTAGTCCTTGTCTGTCCTTAAGCATGCTTACTCCTTTTCTGTCTATCCCTGTGTCTTTTTCTAAGCACAATATATTTGCTAGCCTTTACGTTGCCAGAAACATCAAAGATTCACTAGGAATTCACTGAGGATGCAAATAACCTCAAAATAAAAAGACAACAGCAAGCACGTAGATCAGAACGAGGATCGCGTTGTACAATGGAAGAGTTCATCGTGCACTGCGTCTGCCAGTGTTCCTTAGTTGCTTCTCGATTTCAAATTGTCGCAGATCAGCCCTTTGGAGGAAATCTTGTCGTTCTAAGTAGCCATCCTTTCCCTTGTTATGAGAACTGATTTCTTCCTCTAGGTTTTCTTGTTTCTTAAAATTATCCCAGTCCAATTTGGATTTCTCTAGAGTGCTGATCTTTGCCTTTTTACCAAGTTGTCCCAGAACTGAGGATATTCCACCCAAACCAGAACGCACACTACCTCTGCCCCTGGATGGTCGTCCTTTGTGTGCTGGTGAAGGAGTTGATTCTTTTATGGAACTCTCTGTGGAAGATGCAGAGAGTCTTGCCTCTGCAGAATCAATAGGTACTTCTTTTTCGACTTTAACTTCTTCTCCAGCAAATTCAAATACTTTTGTAATCTTTACTTTTTCTTCCACTTTTGGTTTTATGGCAGGTGGAGATTTGTCTCTTGAGCAGTTTGTAGAATTTTGTAGTTTGGGTTTTGGAGTAAATGCTGCATCTTTCATAAAATCAGCCCATAGAGAATCTGCTTTCTTCCTTTCCTCTTCTTCGGACAGTTGTTTCTTCTCCACTGGTACCTCGTCAATTTCCTTTTCTTTTGCCTTTGTTGAGCTTTCTTCTAACTTTCTTTTCCGATTCCTTCCTTTGCTCTTACTTGCTGCGCCTCGTTTCTTTTTCTTACTTTTGCCACCTTCCTGGTTCTCGTCATTTTCATCTTCTGCGCCACTTTCAGCATCATCCTCTGAATCAACTTCTGACACTGGCTCACTCTCAGCTTTATCAGGAATGTAATCTTCATCATCTTCGTCAGAATCAGAGGGCAATTCGTGTTCTCTTGACATGTTCTCCCTGAATGAAATACCTTGAACAAAACAAGCAACTAAAATTACAATGACACAAAAATAATGTTAGGCTATGATTCAGGATGAAACTGAATTTCATAAAGTCATCCATGGATCCATAATTACACTCTATTCTAACCTTTAACAATAGACAGTTGACAATATTAAGATGAAAGATGAGTAGCTACAGAAATTTTTGTCTCAATCAAATTGATCATTCATGATATTCTCTAAAAACTATTTTTTTGACAAAATATTCTGAATCGTATTTCCAAAACTGCATGCAAACACTACAAATTATGTATGGAACGAGCTTGGCTTTGGTTTTGGCTTGGATTTGGAGAAAGGTATCATTAAGGGGAACAGTTCAGTATCGCCATCTGTAACAAAAATAGTAAACTAAATAGAACTACCAGCAAGAGGGTCGATAACATAATTCGCACAAAATTAAAAATATCAAAATTGAAAAAAAAATTAATAAACCCTTGCCCATGGATTCTATCTCTTTATAATTTCTCCAGTCATTTTCCCAAACAATACAAGATTGATCTTTGGATATGACGAGAAAAATGTCAAAAAAACTAAGGAGGAAGAGCAAGAAGCAGGAGACTAGAAAAGAAGAAAACTAGAAGAATTGGAAAACTGGGAAACTGGTAGACAGTCGAGAGGATCAGGAGACCAGGAAATTATGAGGCTGTCCGAGTCTAGGATACTATAGAAAGCGAGGAGTCGAATTGCTGAGGGTTTTAAGGAACTTTCTTCGGTTTAAAACTTTCTGTCTTTGTCTCCGAAAGACTTATTTGGGTATCAAGAAAGATGTTCTGTTCGACCGCGAACTCGAATTACAGCATGCATAAGGGATCCTCGTTCTAGTGAAATGGATGACTATCGCTCAACGGGGATTTCAGCTGGATTAATATGTGACAAGTCCTTTCTGCCCAAACCAGCCAGAACATGACCTTTGAACTAGGAAGTCGCTCGACGAAATACATCTGTCTGTAAAAATAAAATCTAATCAAACACATTGAATAGCCAAAGTACTCAATTCTCTCTTGCCTCCATTCTTTATTATCTTAACGCTACTTCCGTTTCACTAATTAATAGTAATTATGGCTTTCTCATAATAAATAGTATAGATACTGAAACCAGGATGAGAAGCGAATCTTGCAAAATGGCAATATGGCGATATAAAACATGTGTAAAGCCTATGAGTAAGAGCAAAAGGAAATTCAAAGGCGCAAGTTTTGGGCCACGGCCAATCGAGAAGTGGAGTCATAAGAGAGGAAGTGAGATAGGAAGCAAGAGAATAAGAGAAGATGATCCAGGTGGTTCCATATGTTGAATTTTTGTAGGAGGAGGAACAGCGAAAGCTCCGCCCGGATCTTAGGACGTCCCAAATCCCACCCTGGTCCATGTATTCCTTCATTCTCCACCTCCATCCAGTAGACTTTTCTTTTCTTTTTCCTCCCACGGGACTTCTTAGCACCCACAGCAATTAGTTCCACCCGATCGACAAAGCTTGTCGTTTCTTATCCGCGTGACCGTGATCCTTGAGATTTTCATACAATATAAGGTACGATCAAGAGAAAGTTACACTTTCAAAAAAAGATAAAGAGTGAGCTACTGCAAGAGAGGTGGATTAATAAGTTTAAAAATTAATTTTTAAATTTGTTCATTAAGATAAAAAAACTCGGACGGCACCAAAAGATCATAAATCAATCGAATTAAGAAAGCCGACGGAGATGCCTAAGAAACGACGTGCCTCCACGGCCTCCCTCGAAGCCGATGATGAGGATTACGCTTCCGAGGACAAGTACAGTAAGGACGAAGTGGAAAGTAGAGCACCAAGGAATGCAGCAAATGCTAGAGAAAGAGCCAGGATGCGTGTCCTGAGTAAAGCTTTCTGCAGATTAAAAACAACTCTACCCTGGGTACCAGCCGATACGAAACTCAGCAAACTAGATACGCTGCGACTTGCTGCTACATACATTGCTCATCTACGTGCTGTACTTAGAGATGACGTTGATCCACATTCTGAGAGTACAAAGTCCTTGTCTCTGGCATTGGTAAGCATATCCTGGAAGATACTTAATCCTGATCATCCTCAGCACCCTTATCGATACTCATCCCATTCCTGAGCATCTTCGGTTTCTTGACTTCCTCGCATCTGCAAAATTTATATTTCGTTTCCGCCTAGAAAATTCTACATTCCCGGTACTATACTCTGTTTGATTAATTGGTATTTTACTGTTTTTACTTTCAACTGTATTAAATATCTAGATTCGGAAAAGACGAAATACCAGTAACACCAGGTGGATCCATTCATTGTCAGCGTCGCGACGTAAAGGATGCCACAATGCTAGGCATCCTCTCTCTGTTTACGTCTGACCAGGTGGACCGAATCACTTTCAACTCCCTTCCTTCCCTCTCATTCCTCCTCTCTTGCCATTAATTCTAACTTTGTTCTCCCGTTAGTGTTCCTTCCTTCCCTCGTTCACTTGATTCCTTCAACATGAAAATCTTTATTCTGGGAAAAATTATTCACCACCTATCACTAATACCTGAAAGCGACTTATGCCGTATCCATTAATATATATAAATAAATTATATTTACAATTAATCATTATTCTTTCAGTCCTGGCCATTCGCCATCCAAGGAGCTTCCAATCCCATACTACTGAACAATGGCTGCAATTCCTCTGGTTCTTCATCATCTCCAGATCAGAATCAATATCGTGGCCAGCACGTACCCCACGAGGCTCCAACTTCACATCACCACCATCATCATCATCACTTTGGTCATCAGAATCTCTCAATACGTCACAGTCACGATTCGCAAATTACTTATTACTGAAGAGATTCGAGAGATCTATATATTTAAGAGACAGAAAAAATTGTGTGAGTGCGAGAGAGAGAGAGAGAAAGAGACACGGAGGACATATATATATATTATAATAACGCCCAAGTGCCATTTTTTCCTGAAAGAGTTTAGACTTGATATAATATTTATTCCAGTGGACATTATTTATTAACGTAATATTCCTCTCGATGATCATTTATGTGATTTGTATAACCAAAGCATAATTGCAGCTAGTCGAATAAAGGATTTATACACGGTGATCCTCTCGGAGTTTGGTATCTTATTTCGTTTTGAGACATTGACACATTCTGTCCCTGACAGAAGAGAGAACATATCCGGTAGTGAAAATAAAGAAAGGACGGACGTCGGTAATGTTAGGAGGATAAAAGCGGCCAAGTTAAATAAACTGAGTAAAGGACCTTTTGTGTAAACCCAATGCTAAAATAATACATGTATCCCTCTTATAGGCCAACAAATAGAGAAACTACTGACCGGTATCTCTTGTCATATCGACTGCATGTTTTTACGTTAACAGAAAGACTAGGAGGAACCTTTAGATTTTACTTAAAATTTTAAGTTCCTCGTGATTACTATCTTGCGAAACATTTTGGCGTTGTTTCGTAAGCCTTCTTCCTTCTGGCGCCAACGGTGCAGTTACACGGGGTCTTTAATAACTTTAGGGAGTCATTACTAGCGACAAAGGAATTCTATCTGTTTGTTATAGGATAATGAATTAGATGGTTTTATTCGTTCATTGCCGATGCCCACGTCCGCCATTTCGTGCTTTTTAATAGCTTTATAATGCTTTATAGTTGGTGGCTGTGTGTTCCTTTGAATATGAGCCAGGAGCCAAGAAGCGCCTGTGTTTAAAAATTACACTCTGCTGGGTCGTTTACAGTTAGAGGGTTTGGTCAGAGATGGCGTTAGTGGGTTTGCGACAGCGTTGCCATCTTGCGGAGAAACGGAAACGCCAGTAATAGAAATGTAGAGATTGTACGGACCAGCAGAGATTTTAAATACCGTAAGTCGTTAAATCTCAGCATTTAGAAGAATTTCACAAAGATGGCTACACGGTCTTTATCTTGAATGATAGACAATATCAAAAAATCACGATACTTGAGAAAAATAAAGCCAGATGAGAATTCTTCAAACAGCTATCAGAGTATTTGACAATAAAAAATGGTGCTGAATCACGAAACTTTGCATCGGTCTGTACAAATATACATTTACTCATTGATCGAAGCGATACAGTGAAGTTGTAAAGATCGAAGTTGTATTACTAGTAATAAATAATCTTCGACTGGATCTTTATTATAAAGATATCATATCTAACACGTGAAAAACAATGATTATTGGTACAGGTGAACTAGCAAAGTCACTCGACGTGATTTGTCATTACAGGTGCAAGCTTAGTGCACTTTTCAAAAGAAACGACGAATGATTAGGCGCCAGCGGATTTCTACGTCAAAAAATAACTACTAAGGCGGCCCGGGCATTATTATCAAGAAGTATAAATGAGCTGAAGAAAAAATGGCTAGCAGAACGTCGCCAGATAACAAGACACGCGTTCGCAGTCGAACCCGTTGATCATCCGTTAGCAGTGCAACAAACTCTGACAATGTTCTCTCATCTGAGTACAAGTGCACGGGTCATAAATTTTCTCATCGTGTTACAAAGTCGAATAAGTATACCCAGAAAAGAGAGAAAGAAAACTTAAGGAGTAAATCACTATAGGTACAGTAAAATAAGAAATATAAATAAAAATTAAAGCGTGATCATTGCAGACTGCAAATACGTGGAAAGCGAATAATTATCGTCTCGAAATCGAAGCTATTTTATCCATCGATCAGTCACGCAGCTGCGCAATTTGAGAATTATGTAAGAAAATGTTGACCGAGGGCGATATCCTTGGCTGATCCACTGATTGTGAGTGCTCGCGCACCTTGCATTAGACGACAAGGCGAAAATTTTCAGTCCGATGCAGTATCAGTCTTATCACACTGGACGTTTCGTCCACGTAAACAGGTCAGCATATATGAAGCGCCGAGTTTGCAATCGTGTATACATATATATATATATATATATATATTTCACGCGAATAATAGCACTGACAATAATAATAAGTAAAGCAAAAGGAATTGGGATTTAGAATGCGATTGTGACTGAGAATAAGAAGAGAAGGACAATCTCCGAGAGTGGAGAGACTCGTGGGAATGGACCACAAGTGTATATATATACAAAGTACAAAAGGAATCGGCAAGGCTCTGGGTTATTGGAGTCGTCGTTGGCCCAACGTCCCACGCTGGCCATAAGATAAGGTCGAGGAATGCACCTATTTCATTTGTGTCTTGGTCACAAGTTCACCTAACCTCCTTTACAGGAGGTAGAAAAAGAAATCCTGAAGGCGGTCCCGGGGATCCAGAGGTCCAGGAAGAGTCAGAGAATGCCGGGGTATGTTAGGTGCGTTAGGTGCGCCCCTGATTGTGAGTGTCGAGCAGTGTCGGCTCGTAGCCTCCTTCGGCGAGGCAGCAGCGAGTGCAGGTGCGCGCCCGCCAGTCTGTCGCCAGGGCCTCCCGTCTTGCCCTCCCGCACTACCTAGCCCAAGCTATGCCCAGCTATGCCCTCGCTCGCTATCGACTCCAAACCACCGAGCAACTCCGTGCAGCACGGCTCCTCCTTTTCACCGCACCAAACGCGAACAAACGGATTCACGAAGGCTCTCACTGTCCTTATCTTTTTCTTCCTTTTACGCTCTTCTTCTCCTGTTTCTTTATCTACTTCTTTCTCCTCTTCGTCTTGCTTTTCCTCTTGTTTCTTTAGTGGCTTATAGTATACATGTATTATATACTCTCACAGAGTATGTCTACCTCTCTCTCTCTCTCTCTCTCTCTCTCTCTCTCTCTCTGGAGCTCTCTATATCTCTGTCTACCTTTACCATTGTAAGTGACTCGCTCTGTCCGTTCTCAGGTCCATACAGGTTCGTGCAGGTCCGTCCAGTTTGGCCGCAACAGGTAGTAGGAGCTCCTTGGGAACGCGACTCCACCACCTACAACTTTAAGAGCGAGATGTAAGGAGTGAAGAAGAAGAAGAAGAAGAAGAAGAGATCCTCTGAACCCTGTGTGTGAAGGCAGGCTTGAATCGTGCCCCATGGCATACTCAGAGTAGAAGCTTTCCCACAGGGTAGACCTGAAGGATTGGGATTTATATATTTACTGTATAAAAATCGTGGATGTTGTTTTATGATCAATGAGTGCTAGTGCACTGAAAACATTTGATTTAAGATAGCCATCGATATCGTCGTGCGCTCAAGTAGCTATTTAGGCTGAGCTTTATCGCGGTCGCCACCTGTGCCGGCCGAGATCGCTGAACAGGTGTCTCAAGTGCGTTTCATTAATTATAAATGGAAAAGTCGCGGGTTCAAATAGAAGCAGCTGGTTGTGGCAATCAGCTCGCGACCACCTGGTCTTCCTACGACGATTTTCCGGCTGTGATTCCACCGAATCTGACTAAACCGTCATCCGTAAGGCGTAAACAAAAGATTCATCTGCGTCCTTGCCGAGCTACTATACCGCAACAGAAGAAATGCATTCATAAGGATGATGAAACAGGTGTGCGACTCGAGTCTATCACTAGAAGTCAACAGGGCCGTGATAGGCGCTACAAGTGACGGACGGACAGGCAAACGGATGGACGGACGGACACCTGCACGCCTCCGATTGTACGTAAGATTATAGGTAGGTAAGGCTCTTTGGAGTCTCAAAGTCCGTAAGCGTCGGTACGTGCAAGTAAGCCAATGTATACGTTCTTACAATCAGTGGGTCTAGGTAATGGGATGGGATGGCAAGGCGAAGGAATGAGCGGTGGCGGCTGTGACGGTGGTGGTGGCGGTGGCGGTGGCGGTGGTGGTGGTGCTGGTGGTGGCGGCGGCGGCGGCGGCGACGGTGAAAGAGGCTAGGCTCCCGTCGGAGGCGCCGTGATTCAACCAAACGCGCAGGTGTGCCGCAGACTGGCCGGCGCCTCTCTGGAATGCGTCCTCACCCCGGTCCCCGCGACGCCCTGTGACGCCCAACAACTTCACGGTCCTCCACGGCTACCACACCGACCAGCCAGTCTACCAGCAAGCCAGCCAACCAGCGCTACCCACTCTGTTCCCACTCCGGGACCACTCGAGAGTCTTTCCATTCTGTGGTACCCCTCTCATCGTCCTGATCCCCGCGCATCAACGCTCGACAAGATCTCGTCTAGTGGAACTCGCTCGTCTCCTGCTTGGCCGTCCCGCTCCCAGCCCTTGTCCAAGGGGGGGCCTACGAGACCCGCTACGTTAGCCCCGGTGATCAGGCGCGCACACTCCACTCTTTCTCGACCCCTCTCTCACTCGCTGTCTCTCTTTCCCCCAGGTCCTGGCTATACGTCTCCTCTGTGTCTCGCACGGACGTGAGTGTATACACGAGCGACGATGTTACGTCCTCACGGCAATCAGTGCAGCTGGCCACCAACGCGTTCCCACGGGGCCAAAGCAGCGAAGAAGCCCTGCCCGCCTGCCTGCTATTTCGTCTTGGACATCGAGTCCTACAACCCGCACCCGCCTCGAGGCATTCCTCTCGCGCGGGATTCCTCGCTCTCATCTCCATCTGCGTCTTCCTCTCTTTTTCCCCGTCTCTCATCGCCGCGAACCACCGCTCGACTCCTTGAGATGCCAGGGAACGCGGGTCTAGAGGATGGCCCGCTGTTACTCGACGACTCGCAAACAAGCATTTATCTCTGAAATAGATGACAAAGATTTTTTCTGATTAGGCGCGCAGCTGTGCAAATAGTATAATAAGCGGTTGAACCGTCGCTAGAATTAACCAGACGGACGGATATTACCACCAATAGAACACCTTCGTTCAATGTACATTCCGTTTTCACACATCTCATCCAGCCTGCGTGCTTCGAAGCGACATCCTCAAACTGAAATAGTCGATAAAGCCTACTGGGAATCAAGGGGGCATTGGAAAATGGCGGAAAGCGAAGAGAAGTAAAAGGAAACGAAAGGAAAGCAAAGGGCCAATGCACTCGCACTCATTAGGGAGGCTATCGTAATCCCAGCGGAAAAGCCTTCCTGGCTTGGCCATAGTTAGCAGCCAGTACAGCCCCTTGGTGCGAGGGATGCACTGTATGGAATGACTGTGACTATATCTAGACGAGGAGGAAAGAGAGATGAAGTGTGTGCGGCAGTGATAGGAGGGGTTATAGTCCGTAAGCAGTGACAGAGACGGGGGCCAGAGGAATAAGGGGAGAGCGCAGTTGAGGGGGGGTCAAGGGGCAAGAGGGCAGGGGCAGCGGGATGAGGAATCGGAAAGGGAGACTCGCCCCGGCGGATAACACGTGCAAGGCGCACGTGCACTTGAGGTCCACTCGGCTGTTAGCCGGCGGCGCACAATCATTCGATGCCAAGATACACTCCCCGGAATAATTTTCGACAGCCACTGGCAAAGCCTCCTACGAGGCAGCATTGCCACGTCGATCACACACCGCCACGCCCACCCTTGAAATTCACCATCGGCAAAAACACCACCATGAAAATTTACTGAAAAAAACGTATCCACGAGTTACGTCAAAACTAAGTCCATTAGGTTCTTTGATAATCTAAATGATAACGCGCGACCGTAAAATAGTATAGTGGTGCATTTTGAGTTCAGTAGCACTAATAATTGACGTATAGATATATCGATAGAGCACGCCTTTGATTGATTATCGTTGACATCTGATTAACAGGAAATAACGTTTCAGTATAACTCGTAGCACTTGCTTATTTACCTTTGATTTCATTCTTTCATAGATATGAATGTACCCGATGCGTGTGAGGCAGGAAGATACACCCAATGGACAGTACGTATACGAAGCACTGCAGGCAGGAAGCACACGATTATCTCGTGTACTCGTCGTCCCGTGGGTTCCTGAGTTCTCTTTCTCGTTCTCAATTCTCGTTCGGGCAGCTGTCGCCGGCTACCACGACGAACCCACCCGATTATTGCATACCGACTTCCCTGCAAGAAACACATGAGTTATTCTCTTGCTTCACTTGGCTTACCTTGCCGGCGTCTGACGCAGCGCTGTGCCAAGCTAAAAGAAAAAGAAGAGAGAGAGAGAAAGAGATCAGACTGGATAAAATAAAAAGGATATGAGAACAGAAGATAACTCAAGGTATAATCTTAGAAGAAGAAAAATAAAGCATACTCACTGCTTGGCTACTACCACGGATGCTACGGATTGGATGAGAGCGAGAAATGGAGATTGAGAAAATACAGAAGATTTTGTAAGGGCAAGCACGTAGAGGCGGCAACGACAACTAAGACACGGAGCGTCTCCATGAATCATTCATAACTCATGAGATAATAGCGGTGACGCTCAAGTCAGCTGTTGATGAATGCGTCCGTGTCTCCCCCGGCGTGCGTCGATACACATAGAAACTATGTCGTTTAAGCCGCCCGGTTGTGGCTAGTTGTGCCCAGTTATACTATATGTACTATTTATCATTCAGGCATAGTGTAGCAATTTAACTCTCTGCTACGAGGAACTAACAACGTTGCCTTC
Organism: Pachycephus smyrnensis; assembly: GCA_030142225.1. NCBI lineage: Eukaryota > Metazoa > Arthropoda > Insecta > Hymenoptera > Cephidae > Pachycephus > Pachycephus smyrnensis. The sequence goes on along the minus strand of JARQST010000282.1, from coordinate 699,877 downwards.
TGCAGGTGCGCCTTTACGCTCTAGATATCAGACTTCAGAGAGAAACCATCATTCTCATAGAGTTCATAAACGAGGTCAGCTCATCCTGTCCGTCCTGTGATTCATTGTAACAATCCACTGCTTGATACCTGGGGAAATTTCAGTTTGTCATACTGTAAAGGACATCTGCCAGGTGTTAATGGCTCGAGGTATGTGTCTCGCAATGATTCAAGGATTGGCTTGTCGCAGTACAGATTCGAAAGCCAAAATCATCGTCTAGAGATTGGCAATGATGTTGTTGTTGCTTTCAGTGCTTCCAGACCTCCCGCTATATTCTCAATGATAGTACAACTGATGTTGATGGTGATGGTGACGCTGATGGTTGTAGTGGTGGTAGCCGTGATGGCTAGTGGCTGGCGCCGGCGGACGTTCAACAATGGCCTTTCCTCTCTTCTCCTCACTTCACTTCTCTTTCTGTTTCTCCTCTTCACTCCTTGTCTACGTTCGCGCAACTCGCCGAGAGTCCTGCTTCTCAAACACCCTCGAGACTAGCGATGGATTTGAGACTGGTGACTGGGTGAAATAATGGCAGCAGCTAAGGAACGTAAGAAACAATTATGATGATATAGTATCACTCTTTTTATATATGTATAGATATACTTCCTTCGAAATTATTGCTCCGTTCTTTATCCAGAATCGTGAAAGAGTCATCAGGAGTCAGCTACAAGAAAAATCAAAGTGAAAAAAGGATAATTTTATGGATTTGTTCAAGAGGAAGTTACTCGATAGTGGTTTCATTCTGTTACTCACAGCTTATTCTCTCGTAGCGATTGCGCCGTGGCACCGGTGACGGGGTGGTGGGGGGATCTATCGACGGTTATAAAGGGACGAGAGTGAGGGGCGGAGACCAGTTGACTTCGATCCGCCAGTAACAGTGGTGCCAGTCGAATATTTATTTCTACTTCTCTTCCTTCTTTCATTCATTCACTTCTTCCGACGAAGCAGTGCCTGCCTGTATTATCAGAACACTCGGAATTCTGTTCTCTGTGTGGCATCTCTTAAGTTTCTCGTCAACCTGGAAGAGACGAAGAGAAAAAGGGAATGAAAGAGGAAGTTGAAGAGTAATGACGCAGTCATCCTAAGTAATAAAAATTAAAAAAAAGAAAGCTGCGCGCATGCAGTAGTGCGTGCATCTTGTACAGTTGAATTAACAAGCTGGGATCTGTCAAGTTTGTTAAATAAAATTCACCAGGAAGTGAACGGAATAAATGCTGGTTAACTGGAAGAAGCTGTGCTAGTGAGAAAGAATAGGAAAAATCGAAGAGACTGATAAACTGTGTTTGATTGCATCAAAGTTTAAGGCGAGATAGAAGGCTAAGTCTGGTGTTGGGGCTGGGGCTGGGGCAGGGGCTGTGTCGGGGCGGGGGGAGAGGCATCGGGGCGGAAGAGTGAAGAGAGAAGAGCAGAGCCGCTAAAGCACTGGACGGACGATCGATAAGAGGAGAAGCCTCAGAGGGAGAAGAGAGTGGTGCGAGCGCCGAGAGAATCATTATGAAGGCGATGGTAGTAAGTCCCGTGGGAGGCAGGGTGCCTCCGAGTCGTGGTGTTCTGCACAACGGATTAGGAATAAATGGCACGAGACGAGACCTGGAGGCCGAGGAAGTTGCAGCATACCTGACAAAGTTGCGTAGCCTGGTGCCAGATATGCCCAGGAAGAGGAAGCTGTCGAAGCTTGAAGTTATCCAGAGGGTTATCGAATACATATGCGATCTGCAGAGCACCCTGGAGGAGACCAATGTTCAGGAGTCAACTGGTACCAGTAAGTCATCCTCGAGGCAACCACTTCAGCCACTTCTCAATGTCGCTGCCACGACTGTCACCATTGGCTCTGTCACTGGCAGTCCTAGCACCATCGTCAGCAACCCCGGAACTCCTGGCAGCACAGTAAACAGCAATAATACTGATAGCATTGCCAGCAGAAACACTAAAGAAACAATGACGACATCAATGAGGGCGATGCCCATGGCGACGTCGACGCCGACGGCGTCTGCGTCAACAGCAGGCTCTCCTAGGAGCACCCTCGTTGAACGGTGACCGACGATGCAGAATATGTCCTCGGGGTTGTCGAACACACAATCATCCCCTATAGCCTAAACCGTATACTGTATATCGGCCTGGCCATCCTCTTCTACCTTTTCTGTAAATATTGTATATATAGCAAAAGACTCATCGCATTCCTTAAGCATCAGGAACTCGTCGCCTTTTTCCATCATATTCCGTTACTCCTTGTATTTTTTTCCCCCCTCTATTCATCCCCTCTTCCGCATAGCCATGATTTTTCCAACCATTTCTTCTTATAGTATCCAATCGAAAATACTCTTCCTCCGTTCGACGCCATAATTGTCCCATTATGAGGAAGACACCTAGTTCCGTCTGACAAAAAAATTCTATTATTATTTAATTAACGACTGTATATTAGATTCTATAAAAAAGAATGGATTGGTATCATTATGGACTTGCTTACTGTAGGAATTATCATGCCGCCGCTCTTTAATCCCTAATTCGATGATTATTATTATTATATTTGTTATCACAGGATTACGTTATTGTTTTTTTCTTTGTGCGTGTGCGTGCGTCGTGCGAAAGGGATGAAGTGGCGAGATACTGAAGAGCGAATATATATATAAAGTAGAGGGTTGCAGGCGACGAGAGGGAGCATAAATATTGTATATTCGCCAAGACTGAAAGGCTGTAAATACGCGATGATTAGACGCGATGATGATATGGTATGATGAGCGCGTTAACTCCCTTCAGGAAGGACAGCGCGCATGTCCAGCCAATAAAATAAAGAGAGACGTTATGTCCATAAATAAAACTTATGACTAGTTTGCTTATCATTGACATCCCCGTCACCAACTAGTTTATAATTTTACGTAGAAAGTCTTTGCTGAGAGAAAGTATAACGCTCGTGTAGATGCTATACTTTTTTCCTTTTTCTGACATAATTTTACAGCTATCCAGGACATATTATTTTTTTTCTAGTTTATCAGGGATTACTGGATTCTCCATATTCTGAGAAGTCGACGTTATTGCTCGAGGGTGTTCTAGGGGTGGGCTAACTCAACGAATCTACGGTTATTGATCCGACGCTGCAGCCGTATAGCCTTCCGGGTGGGTCACATGCGCCCACGTGCGCCTTCCTCGAGTTACTGGCAACGTGGGAACACTCTCAGGCCTATGGGAATATTTGGGGAAGATTGAAGTATGACGTGTAGGGAAGTGGGTGTGGAATTCATCGTCCTGTCTCTTGGGTATCGTGCAGAATTTTATACTTGTATAGGTTGTATTCTGTAATGAAATATTTTTCTGTATTTTACATGGATACGTGTATTATACAATTACCTCCGGGCTCAGGATCCATAAACAAGGGCTGGTAGTATCCATTGGTGGCGCGTGTGGCGTCATCTCTGTGAAGATCCTTGAAACTCTTACATAACCTTAAAACTATATAATTTTAACTTAGAAGAAATTAAGCATTGTATTATTTTTTGTATATTTTTGTATATACGATGAATAGAGAAACCAACAGGTTTCGTATTATTCACTGTGATTTATTAATGATGCAAATGCTGTGATAGTTACTTCTTGACGGTGAAGGTTTTTAATGATTTTTTAAATCACTGCTATATCAGTTGTAGGATTTCATGTAGTTAAAGGAATGCGCTAGAGATGGCGTTGTATATATTTTCCGATTCGCACCGCCCTCTCAAGAGATGAATTTGAAACTCGGCTTCCAGCATTTTTTACGCGTGTGGGAGATTCATTCATTTTATCTGCAGAAATCTTATATGGATTGTTATTTAATATAATTAGAAAGAGCCGATAATTGAAAAGTATGGCTGGTGGCAAAAATGCGCAAGGTGGTTTCCAACCAGTAAGTCTGATCAAAAATTATATATCTAATTAATAGGTGTTTGTTATTAACCTATACGTTTAACAAATCATAGGACTCTGATGTTCATATAACTTATGAAGATCAACAAAAGATTAACAAATTCGCAAGACAAAACGCGAAACTCGAGGACTATAAGGAGGAACTCAAAATAAAACAGGTAATTTATATTCTGGGAAGTTCTTCTTTGCGACCATATATGGTCACTTATACAGATGATCTAAGGAAGTCACTGATTCTACTCACGTGTAAATGACGTTTCTACAGAATGACATTAAAAGTTTAGAAGATGCTTGCGATGAATTATCTCTATTGGATGATGATGTGAAAATTCCTTATCACATTGGAGAAATCTTTGTCGAACAAGATCTTGAAAAAACGCAGGTAATTTCTAATGGTTATTGAAACTATTACTTTCTTAGCAATGTAGTATATCAATGTCTTACATTAGAAATTTTTACAGAAATGTTTGGAAGAGGCAAAGGAGAAGAAGAAGGCCGAGATTACGATTCTCGAAAGTAAATGCGCCGATTTGAAAGTGCTGATGAGTGAATTAAAGACTCAGCTTTACGCAAAGTTTGGTAGCCATATCAACTTGGAAGCTGAAGAAGAGTAATGTAAATAGCTTTCTGATTGCAAGAAAATGATGCATTTTCATTTTTTATAAATTCCGATGGAAGAGAAGTAATCTTAATAGGAATATTCACCAAGGTTGTTTCTTTACAATTTGTATGATAAATTAATTCCAGTTATTGATTATAGTTCGTACTTGTCATTAATGGTATCCGTCAATGCTACCTTGTATAACATGCCTTTATCATAAAAACTATAAATAAATTTCATTTATGAGAAATAGGCAGTATATTAATTTTGTTCTCTATTCTCTAAAAAGCATCAAAAGAACCTTGAATAATTATTATCTATCAACAATTCAGAATATAGTCTTAACAAGTGTATAATGATCTATCAATAGTATCACGTGAAAATAGAATAAATTCCGTTTGGTAGTATAATGGTCCCTGCTAAATGCTGCACCGGTATTTGAGAGCTTGCCAAATTGCTTCAAAGCTTTCGTCTAGAAGTAACTTGAGATACATTATTAGATAAAAATGTTCAGCAATTCACCAGCAGGACATATAACATCCATTTAAGTAAAATTTCATAATAAACTACACGATATCGTCTCATTATTGAACAACGACTTACTAGACACACGTGTCCCTTCTGCAAAAATAGGTTGCCTAATGACTCAGCCACAAATAAAAATATCGACTAAGAGAATTATGAGTTAAAAAAAAACAAACATGAAACTAGTAACAGCGATCTAGTTCTGCGTTCCCTGCGCCATTTAAAACTTTAGCTCTTCTGAGAACAGACTCAATAAGATAAACTCCAAATAACGGGGATCTGCAAGAAACAATAACTGAAAGTCATAAAACGAAATAAGACATTAAAAATTAACTATTAAAATTAAACTTCATACTAATAACTGTGAGTATCTACAATCTTATATCGGTGATGTAACAGTTTTAAACATAAGTATAGCTAGCTTATAAAAAAGGGAATAATTTTTCCAAAAAATCACAATTCTGAATATTATTAATTCTCCTCGTACAGACAAATAATTGAATATTTCTGTTATCTAGCATTGCTACTAACTATCATCCACCATTCACCTTCCGCCTTCCACCATCCTTGCGCAAGGTAATTTTAGTTTCACCTCGTAGCTTTTCTATTCTGTCCGTCCGGCCGTCTGGTCATCCTTCTTCTTAGTGCATGGAGCAAACAATACCACACTGCCAATTTAGTGCAGCACCGTTTGTAAGCGAGGAAGCAGCAGCCGAATTGTCGTTGCCTGGTCGTAGGAAGTCGACATACAGTGTCTCTTGAAAGGAGAAAATAAAACTGAACACCGGCAGACATAAATACATCTCCGGCTGTAAGGGAAAAAGAGGAATTTTCCAAAAAAAGAAAGAGGTAACACTATTTGAAAAGCCGTCTTCTTAGGCAAACTTAGAGCAAACAAGTTCATTAACATTCCTAAGATAATTGCTAACATTTTGCAGGATTCAAACACTCCAGATTAATTCTGTTCTCTGACTGTTCTCCAGTGACTCTACAAATGGACACCAAAAGACTAATCTTGCTACTCAAGCAAAATAATAAGTCCCATGTAGGATATGGTTTACAAAAAGAAAGCGAAGCTCTCATGGGTCATATTTTGAAAAATATGTCAAGCTGTAAGCTACCAGAATTTGAAGCGGATGTGAAGAACTCTGAAGACTCTATACGTTATCGGGAAGAGGGTGAATAAACGGAAACAACATATACTTATCGAATTACTTAATTCACTTATAAATTAATATTTATTTATTTATCACTATGGTCTATCCAGGAAATCAACACTTTGTCTCTGGGGATGATATAGAGGCCATAGAGTCTTATACAAAGAGTCTGGCTTATGCGGATAACCAGGAACTAATGGCTTATGCCCACGCAAATCGCTCCGCAGCTTTATACAGAAAGCAAATGTTCAAAGAATGTCTGATAGACGTGGATACTGCTCTATCCTTAGGATATCCTGAGGAGAAACGTCAGAAGCTAACGGAAAGGGGAGTGAAGGCTCTAGCAGAGATACAGAAGAGATTGAAAATCGAAGAGTCTTTACCAAAAGAAGATAACACACTAGGAAGTGTATTCGGGGAGAAAGACAGTAAAAGTAATAGTAAGAAATTCAAGCTGATCAAACCAACCGAAGAAGAGATAGATGTTCCTCCTAAAGACAATGAAATACTCAAAAATGGAAACATCAATCCTACTTCTATGGAAACTACAACGGGAAAAACAGAAAATAGCAAGGAACCAAGATACTTGGCTGATGAAGGACACCTTAAACTAGTTTACGGTCCAAGTAAAGAAGCTCCAGTTGCCAGTGATGGTGTGAAAATTGCCTTCTCTGAAAAATTTGGTAGACATTTTATAGCTACAAGAGATTTTAACCCTGGTGATGTTATCACCATTGAGAAACCTTACGCATCCGTGATTTATCAGGAAAGGTAATAAGATTTGTTATCGTATAACGAATGGGATATATCAGTTTCATGTGATTATTCATATGAGACATGAAATATCGCATATCCATATATGATTACGTTATCAGAGGTCTTTTTTTTAGATTCTACACTCACTGCCATCATTGTTTAACTAGAAGCTACAATTTAATCCCGTGTATCGTGTGTCCTGTCGCTCAATATTGCTCAGAAGAATGTCGCAAGGCGGCTTGGAGTTCAGTGCATTGTATAGAATGTCCTATACTGGCTTTGCTTACCAGTCTACTGGGTGTCGATAAAGACAAGATAAGAATGCTGATGAAAGTCTTGAGGCTTTTAATTAATGTAACTAATGGTGGTAAAGGAATTGATGAATTACGTCAGGATATGAAAATTGCTGAATCAAACACAGGTATACAGACCAGTCGAATCTCTTACATCCCCTGCTAACATTGCGTATCATAATTTAGTAGAATTTTATTTTCTACCAGTGAGACTTATACCCTTTTTTTACTAGATGATAGAACTGCTGGTTTCACCGATGAAGGAATATTAGATACTGCTAGTGCTCGGTCAGCTCTTAGTCTGTCTACTAATATGACAGGACGGCCACTTATTGGAATAAGTGCATTTGCTTGTATATCTGCATTAACTGGAGTATTGTTAGCTACTCAGACAACCTTCTTTGGGAAACGATACTTGATGGAGAATCTGGCTAACAGTGATATCTTTTCGGATCTTACTTTCTGTGGATCAATTATGCTCAGAGCCAGTGTGATAATGTCCTCGAATTGCTTTTCTGTAAGGATGCACTATGGTTTTGTAGTTTTGTTAAGGATTAAGGAGTACAGGAACCTAAGGAACCAGGTGGCATCGTTGTTAATTTAACATTAATTAGGATTTTAATTTTGACAGATACAACAGGAACCATCGATTAAGTCAGGCTCTGGTCTTTATGTAGTGCATAGCCTCTACAATCACTCCTGTGCACCCAATACATTCAGGCACTTCGAAGGACTGACAATGATCACCAGAGTCTTGGAACCGATACACCCTGGTGAACAAATATTTGCCTGCTATGGTGCGGATTGTGCCTACTTGTCAAAAGAGGAGAGAAAAAAGAAGCTCATGGAAGAATATTTCTTCGACTGCGAATGCCCAGGTTGTCTTGGGGATTGGCCAACGTACAAGGATATTCTTAAGAATCACATAGGCTCCATAGCAAAGAACAAAGAATTGGTTGAGCGTATAAAACCATTCAAGAAACGTCTCCTGGAGAACAAGTATGATATAGAAGCTGTCAAGGCTATCCTTCGGATACTGCATGCTGAAGTGACAAAACCTTGCGAGGAACTTATTCACGGTGTACAGTACATCAAGAGTTACTACCTAGGTAAACTGAAATAATTTCTCTTATATAGGGTGTACCATTTGTTTTGTATCATGCTTCCTGCCTAATGGAGGAATCTCAAGCTTATTAATCATTTACTGCGCTTTCACCCTCTAAATTATATCTGGTACTAGATGTATACCGGATATGGTACACCCAGTCAATGTGTGCGCTTATCCATATGGATATGCATAGATCGTTTAAAGCTTACCGCTTCGAGCTTAATTTTGTTTGGCTGACTAATAATTTAAAAGCTTCAAGCACTTTCAGTTAACCAACACTGGAGCCTTTGCTATTATTGTAAAAAGGCTTTTGCTATAGTGACTTGTATAATGCATTGAGCACGTGAGTTGTAATAGAATTTATCAATGCGATCAAGTATATAGGAAACAATTAGTTACTAATTGAATACACCTTTGATTTTTCAGATCCGTAGAAGAATAATGGGTACACCACTGTGTTAGTATGTAACTTATCAAATAATTATTTAATAAAAAAAGACAAACTAGAACTTACCTCTCCTTGTCTTGTGAGTGAGCCCCATCCGTTAACGATTACCTTCCTTCAGTCGTTTCAATTAGACAATTGTTTTACATATGTTTTACATATGCATATTATTTTATACCTCACATTCAAGTTCTGTAAGCAGTGCTTTTAGCGTTGAATGCAGTGCCATCTGTCAGGCGATTCTTGAAACTCTTACACCCGAAAGAGAGTAATAATTTATACTTTCAAGAGATCACGCATTGCATAATTCCCCTTTTTATACAGTAAACAGAAATTAAGGCGACTGGGGAGTGCAGACGGCCATCTTGAATTTCCAATCGCGAAAATCGTAAGTTACACGGAATTGTTGCATTATCCTTATCAAACTCGAGTGCACGTAGATTTGTATAAGTCCCACAATTACCGAAATGGCACTTTCGTAAGGAATAATTGCGAAATAAAGGAATGAGATGCATGCAAAATTTTAGCACGACAATCTTTCAGCTCAAAAAATGGCATGCCTCTCATTCTTTTATTTCACAATTATTCCTTACGAAAGTGCCATTTCGGTAATTGTGGGACTTACACAAATCTGCGTGCACTCGAGTTCGATAAGGATAATGCAACAATTCCGTGTAACTTACGATTTTCGTGATTGGAAATTCAAGATGGCCGTTTGCACGATAAAACTGCAGAATACGACTCCCTCTTGAAGTTAGCTGCGGGTTAATTAAATTTTCTGTCTCTATCTTTCTCTATCGGAAATAATTAGTATTTGACTCTACCCGTGCGATACAATTGTGCTGTCATTTTTCTTACTTAAATTCGATTCTGACATTATTACGATGGTGTTTCGATTCGTAGATTTGTTTAAGTTAGGTGAGAAACCTCCTCTGGAGATAATCACCTTTCTACAAAACCACGGTCTTATCACGCGAATCTTCAAGTGTCCAGTGTGCGATAAGGACATGGTTCTAAGCACTGTTGAAGGACTTTGGGACAAATGTCGTTGGCAATGTCGAACTTGTAAGACAACGAGATCAGTGCGAACTGGTTCGTGGTTCAGCAAAACGAAAATGCCAATGATAAAAATTTTGCTAATGACCTATTGTTGGGTTCATAAATATACACAACTTCAGGTACAGTGGGAACTTGAATGTACCCCGCACACAATGGTCGATTGGTATAATTTCTGTCGCGAATCATCGTAGAGATCGACGAATAGGTTCGGGAATCATCGTAGAGATCGACGAATAAAAATTCAGTAAGCGAAAATATCACAAAGGAAAACACGTAGAAGGACAATGGTTATTTGGTGGAATAGAACGAGGCAGTAATCGGTGTTTTTTGACGGTAGTTAATGTTAGATCATCGGCCACACTTGTACCTCTCATCAAGGAGTTTATTGCACCAGACACCACAATCGTTAGCGATTGTTGGAAAGTTTACGAATCCTTGGATGCAGAAGGCTACAAGCATCTGACCGTTAATCACGCATTGACTTTCAAAGACCTCGAAACTGATGCTTGCACGAATGCAATAGAAGGGTTACGGACATTGGTAAAACGGCAATTGCCGGATTACAATCGTAGCAAAGGCCTGTTCACCTCTTATTTAGGGGAGTTCATGTACCGACGCTTGCGAACAAATGTTCCCGACCTAGTCGAAACATTTCTACGAGACATCGCCCGAGTCTATCCTCCTCAATCCAACGACGTAAACACGACAGAAAACACCGACGTAGCTGAGGCGAGTGGAAGTGGATCCTGAAATGGGAGCGTAAGAGGATAAATACCTACAAAATCGGTTCTTTTCAGAGCCACCAACTATTAAACGTAGAAACAACTCTCTGCTTTAAAAGGTACCACTCATTAGAAGAAAGAAGAAAATCGTATGGCTTGGTAGAATGGTAAGTAAATTATAGAAACATATTTATAATTAAATTTCTTTCAGAAATTATTCATTGAAAAAGATATATTTAAAATGCGCGAAACATTCGAAGTTTTAAATTTATGGTAAACCATAAGTACACTGTTTTCTTAACAGATGGCGCCACTATAGAGTCAAATACTAATTTTTTCCAATAGAGGACACCACTTCAGAAAATCTAAGTAACCCGCAGCTAACTTCAAGAGGGAGTCGTATTCTGCAGTTTAGCCAAATTTAACTTTCAATATGCATAGTGATTTTTAATAATTTAACTTGCAATTTAATTCGCAGATATCGTTAATGTAGTTTCACAAAGTAACGTGGAAATGGCGCCACATATATGGCCGAATTTGACAACCGTTTCAATGGATGAATTTGAAACGGATTTGATTCTTCAAATACACCGATTCATTCATATATACATTGTAAGATTCTCACGAGCATAATTAAATATTGTTAAAAAATCTTAATAATTCACACGCAGCGAGACTACAAAATTTTAGTGCAGAGTAACAAGGAAATCATATGACGAATAATGGTGCTGTAAATGATAGGATTCGTTTATAATCAATGTTTACACGCGATCATATTTCAGCATGCATACGACAATCTACTTTTCAACTGAATATTGTTATATAAACTCCTTACTTTATATGCGTTATACTAAGCTGTCATCAATCTTTTCACACGAGACGATTACTATAGTCATAACACTGTAGATGACTGTCGTGAAACACAGTGTTTTCGCGGGTCGGCGAACAAAGAACTCATTTCAATGCGCGCGCAGAAAGATAATCAACCAATAGAAACGCCGATTATATTATAAGCTGCGCGGCTATTGGTTGAGCACGTTCCACGATCACGTTCGAATTTACATTCGATGGGCCTCTCGGACCCTTTTTAGTAGATCCATTGAAATACGTTTGCAACATTCGAATCGTCGTGAACTATTTCTGCTTCTCTTTATTTGAAAAGAATAAATAATACACAATATTAATAGACGTAATTATGTCTTTGAGTGTGAAAGCAGAAGAGGAATTATCCAAAGGGAAAAAAGGTAACGTTATTTGTAATTAAAAAGTAACTTCATTGAGCAAAATTAGAACAGGTAGATTCACTCAGAGGCAACTTTGTGAATTGTTTGTAAGGTAAAATTAGTAGTAAGCACTTCTTCTGACGAAGTACAGCATAGTATCAAATAGATTGCATAAGTCTGGATTTTATAGGATTTTGGATGTAACAGAAAAATGACTTTGCAAATGTTCCTCTCTATCAATATTTTGTAAAGATCTCTAACATTCATAATTTAATTACTAACGTTTTATACGATATAGATACTTTATACTTATACTGTGTTCTCACGTTTGTTCACCAGTGATTCCTCAACTGGAGGGTACCACAAAGCTTTTATTATTACTCAAGGAGAAATATGAATCTCAGGAGGGATGTGGCTCACAAAAATTATGCGAATATCTCATGGGTCATATGTTAAAAAGTAGATTACGCTCTGAGCTACCAAAATTTAAAGCAGAAGTGAAGAATACTGAAGATTCCATAAGTTATCGTCAGAAAGGTAAGTAGATAGGAAAAGTATATATAATAATTATATGTATATATATATTTGTTTATGAATCTATATGTAATTTTTTTATCACTATGCCCTATCTAGGAAATGAATACTTTTCCCTTGGAGACAACATAAATGCTATAGAATATTACACAAAGAGTTTGGCATATGCAGATAACCAGGAATTAATGGCCTATGCTTATGCAAATAGATCAGCTGTTCTATACAGACAACAAATGTTCAAAGAGTGTTTGATAGACGTGAATGCTGCTTTGTCCTTAGGGTATCCTGAAGAGAAACGTAGCAAGCTAACACAGAGGAGAGCTAAGACGCTATTAAAGCTATGGAAGAGAATAAAAATGGAAGCATCTTCACCAGAAGAATATAAGTCACCAAAAAATAGGTTTCAAGAGAAGGATGATAAAAATTACGACAAAGAAATTAAACTGATCAATCTCACTGAAGAAGAGATATATAAAATAGTAATGGCGAAAACAAAAAGTATTAAGACACCACGATACATTATTGATGAAGGTCAACCTAAAGTACTTTACGGTCCAAATAAGGAAGCTCCAGCTGCCAGTGAGGGCATGAAAATTGCCTATTCTGAGAAATTTGGTAGACATTTCATTGCCACAAGAAATTTTAATCCTGGTGATGTTCTCTCAATTGAGAAACCCTATGCATACTCAATTGATTTCGAACGGTAATTGGACTTTCTACTACATGGTGCATGAGATATATTAATTTCTACATATAAACAATAGAATCCTGAATATCATAAGAAGTTCCGATTCTTAACCCTTTCTTTACGGCAGTCCGCTCCGCCGAAGCGCCGCCACTGAACGGGACCCACGCCAAAAGTGTACACATTGCATGCCGTCTATACTCGGTGCTCGTAACGAAAGGGTTAATAATAAAAATCATCAAATATATCTTTTTTAGATTCTACACCCACTGTCATCACTGTTTAACAAAAAGCTACAACTTAATTCCATGTCACGCATGCCCAATTGCTCAGTATTGTTCGGAAGAATGCTGCAAAGCAGCTTGGAATTCAGTGCATAATATAGAGTGTCCTATATTGGTTTTGCTCGCAAATGCACTGAACGATGATGCAAAGAACATAAGAGTTGTTTTGAAAACTCTAAGGCTTTTCATTGCTTTGACAAAAGGTGGTAAAGGAATTGAGGATCTACGTCAAGATATAAAGATTGCTAAACTGAATACAGGTGCACAGCCCAATTCAATGTTTTATGAAATTCTGTACCAGTATTACGTATAATTTTAATATAATTATTTTCTATGACTGAGACCATGTCCTTTTCGTGTTCCTCAGACAAGAGGACTGCTGGTTTCACTGATGAAGGAATATTAGACTCTACCAGTGCACGATCGGCTCTTGGTTTGACTACTAATATGACAGGATTGCCATTTTTTGGAATATATGGATTTGCTTGTGTGTGCACGTTACCTGCAATATTGCTAGCTACGGAGACGAACTTTTACGGGAAGCAATGTCTAATAGAGAACCTGGTGGACAGTGACATTTTCCAAGATATTATTTTTTGTGCAGCAGTTCTGCTCAGAGCTAGTCTGATAGTGTTTCCAAATAGCTATTCCGTAAGGATGTACTACTTTTATAGTTTTGCCAAACCATTTTCATTTGTTGCAGCTTAATTATTAATTAGTATCTTCGTCTTGCCAGATACAAGGAAATCTAGCATTCAAGGCTGGATGTGGGCTTTTCATAGTACACAGCCTCTATAATCACTCCTGTGACTCTAATACATTTTGGCATTGCGATGGTCTGACAATGATCACCAGAGCGCGGAAGCCGATACGTCCTGGAGAACAAATATTTGTAAATTATGGTCCGGCTTGCGCCAATTTTACAAAAGAAGAAAGGAAAAAGACGCTTATCAATGGTTTCTTCTTCGATTGCAAATGCCCAGCTTGTGTTGAAAATTGGCCAACGCACAAGGAGATTTTGGAGAACCACGGAAACTCCTTCAAGCAAAACACAACAAACGGTCAAATAATTGAATTCAGTACTCGTACAAAACCGATAATATTACGCCTTATGAAGAACAAGTACGACATAGAAGCTATCAAGATTATGCTTCAGTTACTGAATGCCGTGATGAAAAAACCCTGCCAAGAAATAATCTACTTTGAAAACGAACTCATGAATTACTACATAGGTATGTCAAAATAATTCGTCTCTTCCATTTGGTCGCTCAATGTTTAGTCACGCTTAAACCTTTGCACTTAATCTCGTTAAGTAATTAATAACTTAAAAGCTTTCAGTACTTTCAAGTAAATACTGGAGACTTTTCTATTATTGTAAAAAGATTCTTGCTGGCGATTTAAATGATACACAGAACTCGACTGATAATAGAATTCATGGGTGTAATCAGGTGGGAAGCAGTCATACTAATTTACATTTTTGATATTTCAGATTCATAGATTTATGGACGCTCCTGTGTGTATACGTTACATATAACATTATTGATGATTGTCAAATGAAAAAGAAAAGATAGCCTATACTCCTTTATCTTCCGGGTGGATTAGACGTGCCCACGTGCACCTTACTTAGGTTCTTTCATTTAGAGTACTGATGTATAAGTTATACTATGTAATAAAATCTTTATATATTTCCTAAATTCTGTGTTTTACGTATACCTATCAATTATTTAATCCCGAACATCCAGATAGGGCATACTGACAATATAGTTTTTGTTTAAATTATAATTAATCTGAGACTTCAGACGTAACGTGATAGAATTGCGCAAACATTGCGGAAACAGACTGTCTTATGTTCAACTTCTATACAATGATTTCCAAAAACGTTAACTTCCTTATATCCTTCTCTTTCCTTCCTTATATAAGGAAGTTAATAACATTTTTGGAAATCAGTGTTTGATTAGGATCGTGTTTCAAAAGCACAACGTAAACATAAACCGTAAATCATTTGTAAACTGCAGATATTGTGGCATTTCATTTACTATACATACTTTGTATTTTAGAGTTCTGTGGCCAATTTAATCACACAATCTTGCTAGAATTGCATCATTTTTGTATAACGGATAGTGGCGAGAGGTGGCCCGTGTGCAAAGCCTTGATTAGTTTGAATATAAACGCAACTAAATATCTCTACCAATAGGAACACTGAAATCACTTTAAGCTGTGAAGCTATTGGTTGAGCCCCTTCTTTGTTTACTTTCGAATGCCCTATTCGGCGGGGCTTTTGGGCTTCTTTGTGTAAATCCGTTTGCAATATTGGAAGTATTGTGATAACGTCTCATCACAAAGGAAGAAATAAAACGCATTACAGGTAGAATTAAGTACATCTACGATTGTGCGAAAGAAAAATAATAATTCACAAACAATAGAGGTAACGCTATTTCTAAAATTGTCTTATTAGGGAAACAGAATAAGTAGATTCGTATAAGGGCGATCTCAGTGGTTTGTCAGTATTGAAAAACGAAAAGTTTTTTTGCCAATAAACATTGTAGTACTAAATAGATTACGTGAAGCTAATATTTACAATAATTAAAATTTAAGATTTGTCGGGAGGTTGTACGGTAGAAATTACTGTGCAGTGGACATTGTTCAGATGTTCTTTGAAACGTTACGAAAGACATGTTTTGTAGTATTACATACGTGACAAATTTTAATATACAATTTCGAACATTATCTTTGATTCTAATTACTATGAGCTTTAGTTTCACATGTTTGATTTGGCATTAAAATGTTTTACAATACAATTTTTAAAATCAGTGTTGACCTATATTAAACTGATTTCTTCCTGTCTAACATTCTTATTGTAATTATTAGCGTTTCAGTGGGCCTAAGTACTTGAAAATTAATACTGTATTCTTTGTTTGTCAGTCATGCTTGAAATAAATATGCTACTATTTATTCTGTCACTCGAAGACAAATATAAAGCAAATCTAAGACATGATACGCAAGACAAAATCGAGGCACTCATGGGTCAAATTTTAAAATATATGTTGAGCTTGAAGTTACCAGAATACAAAGTAGAGATGAAGAATTCTAAAGATTCTATATGTTATCGTCAAGAGGGTGAGTAGATGGGATAAAAAAATGTTTATTACAATTATGTACGATTCATTAAGTTACTTATAAGTTAATGTTTCATTATTTATTACAACGTCTCATCTAGGTAATCGATATTTTGTCTCTGGAGATGATACAAAGGCCATAGAATATTATACAAAGAGTCTAGCATATGCAGACAATCAAGAACTAATGGCCTATGCTCGTGGCAATCGATCAGCTTCTTTATACAGAATGCATATGTTGAAAGAGTGTATAACAGACATTGACGCTGCCCTATCCTTAGGATATCCTAAGGAGAAATGTAGAAAACTGACAGATAGGAGAGTCAAGATTTTAGCAGAGATACAAAAGACATTAAAGATCAAAGTGTCCCCACCAGAAGATGATAAAACACTAGGAAGTATATTTGGAAAGAACGACAATACACATACTAGCAAGGAGATTAAAGAAGAAATATACAAGATGATAATGTCAAAAACAGAATGTATTAAGAAACCACGATACTTGGTTGAGGAAGGAAAACCTAAATTAGTTTACGGTCCAAGTAAAGAAGCTCCAGTTGCCAGTGACGGTGTGGAAATTGCCTTTTCTGAGACGTTTGGTAGACATTTCATAGCCACAAGAGAATTTAATCCTGGTGATGTTCTGACGATTGAGAAACCTTACGTATGCACCATTTTAATGGAAAGGTAATGAAAGTTGTTACAGCAGGTTGCATGAATTATATCAATTTCATATGCATATTCATCTTTTTCTTTTTCTTTCAAATTCATTTATACTCTAGGAGATCGACTTTAGCAATATATATTTGTATGAGATCTAATATATCACATCCATATATAATGGGTCCAGAACTTCGTATGAAAATCCTTTACGTTTATATTTATGTCAGCTAATCTAGCTCTCTTTACCAGAATTACCTGGCCATGTTTCTCGAACGCATTGAAATAACGCACGAAGTTTTGAATCCTAATGATAGCAGTTATCATAGGTATCTTTTTTTCAGATTCTACACCCACTGCCATCATTGTTTAAGAAAAAACTACAACCTAATCCCCTGTCCCGTATGTCCAATCGCTCAATATTGCTCAGAAGAATGTCGCAAGGTAGCTTGGAATTCAGTGCACAAGATAGAGTGTCACATTTTAAGATTTCTCATGAGCGTACTAGATGGAGATAAACTGAAGATAAGAACCTTTATGAAAACCTTAAGATTTTTTATCAATGTAACCAAAGGTGGTAAAGCAATCAAAGAACTACGTCAGGATATGGAACTTGCTAACTTGAATAAAGGTATACAGCTCAATCAAATTTCGTATGTCGTGTACCAGTATCATGTACAAAAATTGAATGTAATTGTTTTCTAGCGAGACCTATGTCAAGTTTTTTTCCTCAGATAAAAGGACTGCTGGTTTCACTGATGAAGGAATATTTGACACTGTCAGTGCACGGTCCGCTCTTAGTCTGACTACCAATATAACAGGCCTGCGACTTATTGCAATAAGTGCATTTTCATTTATATCAGGGATGGCTGGAATATTGCTAGCTACCCAGACGGACTTCTTTGGGAAGAGATTCCTAGTGGAGAACCTGATAGACAGTGAAATCTTTCCAGATCTTGCTTTCTCCGGAGCAGTTTTGCTTAGGGGCTGCATGATAACTTGCTGCAACAGTTTTTCTGTAAGAATGCACTAGTGTTTTGTGTTCCTGCTACAGTCGACTTTTTATAAGGCCACTCTTTAAGAGGCTGCCTCGGTTTATAGCTACCTGAGTTTTCCCCCACCTAAGAGCCAAGAGGGGGAAGTTGGTTCCGACTATATGAGGCCACAGCACACATAACTAAACATACCGTACTCTTTATACCATGCATACAACTTAACACATCGAACACGTATTCACACGTATTAACGACGCTGGTAGATTAACGTAGGAGTAGGGGGCATTGAGATTCTTGGAACTCTATCCCTCTATACTCCCATCGCTGGCCTTATAAAGAGAGTCGACTGTATAACGTGAAACCGTACTTTTTCCATGTATGTCTATCCACACAACTGATATTGAAAGCTTCCAAATTGCATCCAAAATCTAGCACAAAGCACTGTAATTGAACTTCTACGTCTCGTTCCAGATATTCTGAAGAATATTGTTTTTTTTTCAGAATCCGATTAAGTCATATAAGTTTAATAACAGTGTTTTGTAGAATTTTAAGTCTCTTCTGTTTGAGCGCGAATACATGGATCAATTCTGTATAGTTATCGCTTATTCGTACTTCAAAATTAATTAAGATCTTTATTTTACTAGATAGAGCAGGACCTATCAGTCGCGGTAGGCTGTGGGCTTTACATAGTACACAGCCTCTACAATCACTCCTGTGAACCAAATACATTTTGGCATTTTGACGGACAGACCATTATCACCAGAGCCCTGGGGCAGATACGTCCAGATGAACAAATATTTACAAATTACGGTCTAAATTGTGCCACCTTATCGAAAACCGAGAGAAAAAGGAAGATTGAGGATGATTATTTTTTCGATTGCTACTGTCCAGCTTGTCTTTACGATTGGCCAACGCATGAGGAAATTCTTAAGAACCATATTGGCTCTATAATGTGTAACAAAAGATTCAGTGAAATTTTTTCGTTGACCGCTCGTTTAGCGCCGTTTGAGTTTCGCCTCCTGGAGAACCAGTACGACATAGAAGCTATCAAGAGTGTTCTTCAGATACTGAATGCTAATGCGACGAAACCCTGCGAGGATATCACTTCTGCCGAAATGTTACTTGAGAATTACTACTTGGGTAAGCATTTTCTACTGTTATACAAGGTGCACCGTTTGTGTTTGTCTAATTAATAAGTTAAAAGCTTCAAGCACCATGCGGTTAATGGAATTGCATTGGTGATTTTATTATTATTGTAAACATGCTTTCGCTAATGATCTGTTACATATGATGCACAGTAAGCAAGTAGGAAACAGTTGTACTAACTGAATACACTTTTGATTTTTCAGATTTGTAAAAGGATTATGGATACTCGACTATGCTTGTGATATTATGTAACTTCCAGAATAATTCTTGAATAAAAAACACTGGTTATCCTATATTCCTATGAAAGGTGTTTATTCATACCTGGTCGTTCATTCATCACTATCTAAATACTACAGAGACGCACGATATTCTGTATACATAATAATGGACTCTATCTTGTTCATTTCCTTCTCTTCGTACTCTAAGTTCATTCTTTTCCTGAGAGCCCACAGCTAATCAAGAGAACTAACCAAAGAGCATTAAACGCAAATAGTAGTGTACATTCAAAGAAAATGATAGAAAGAATTGGATCAGCAAGACCCACGTTCTCATGAAGTGTAATACATAATAGAATCTGGGTTAGGTCTAATATCTTCCAGTGATTGATAGAAGAGATGGAGCAGTGATAAGAGATAAATTTTAAAACCGACCGATATTTGGAAAAGCTGCAAATAATGGCGTAGATGTAGGTGGTGGCTGTTGAGCTCCGATACTTTTCAATAAGTTTCCCTGTAGAAGGCTGTCCAGAGCTTTTTGCACTGTTGGGTCGTTCAATAAAGGCGAGGGAGATACTCCGGTACTTGTATTGGTGGTAGCACCTGCCGATCCTGCTGTGCTTGTGCTGATAGTGTTGCTGCTGTTGCTGGCGCTGCTCGAGGGTGCGGATCCTGAATGAGAAACTGCTAAACAAATCTTGGATACGGGTAAGGACTTCGAAAGTCCATTGTTTTGAACGAAGTAATTGTACCTGGTGCCCAGGCAGTCGACGAAGGTACAGGTACTGGAGCAGGAACAGGACTGGGTACCGGAGCCATGGAACCGGTCTTGTTGCTATTGAGGATGTTCAGGATCCTGGACTGAAGCTCGGCTTGTTTAGGATCACTAGCTGTTAGACTTGTCGTTGTTGGTAGATCCTTTGTGTCCCCTAACTCGACCTGGACTTGCTCCTCGCGTTTCACTTCCAAATACTTGATCACCCTGTCATATTGTAATACTGTTAGCTGATGATTATCAGCTAACATGTTCAAGAGTACTTGAATAGCATCGGGATGCCGATCTACTGTCAGAGGAACGTTCAAAGGAACTGAACGACCTCCTGATCTATAGTTGCTGAAGTCTCTTGATATCAAATTAATGGCGTCGTCGATGGGCATATTTCTATGCTCTGGAAAATATGAAAGTTGTATTATTAATTTTCTGTAAGGTGATTAGACAAGGCTTTACTGATTCCTTTGGTATAAGAAATTACGTAGTAGTAAATATTCTAGGAGTTATTACCTTGCGGTAAACCATGAAGTATGTTGAGGGTAAGAGAACGATGTTCTTGGTTAATGTGCGTTACTACAATGGCGTATAGACATCCTCTACTTGCTATATTTCCTAGGACACGATTTAATGGGACGTCTTCATTAGGGAATAAAAGATCAACTGACAGTCCCATCTTCTTCAGGCGCATTTCAATTATCTCAGCGTACTCTCTGAAGATCAGAAAAATTACTTGATATCACTAAGCTTAGTTACAAGGGAGTAATTTAAAAAGTCCATGTATAAACTTACGTAATGGCTTTGTTAACAACAATTATTTCACAATCATTCTTTTCTGCAGCAATCGGTGGATACTCTGAGGATATTCCACCAGCTGCAGCACCTGTTGTAGACCTGGAAAAAGATGGACTTAAATGGATCACAGTTAAAGTAGTTCACTGAACTTGATAATAACAATTATTAACCTCACATTAATCAATGTAAGTTTTCATTTAAATATTGTAAACCTACCCAAAACCAGAGTTGACATCCCTGCCAGGTCCACCAGATCCTTTGTAGTCGTCGAAGCACCGATTACTTCCATTATTAGTTGAGTCTCTAGGGAAGTTTCCTTGACGTCTAACGTCACCAGGTTTATTGTGTTCCCACTCACGAGGTTTTTCATCAGGCCGATTTCCGCGGTTAATGGGACTACGATCCCTGAAGTTGTTTCCGCCGGTATTTTCTCTGTTTTTATTTCGATTTTTCCCACCTCGAGTCCCTCGAGGTCTTCCACCACCACCAGGACCACCTCCACCTCCACCGCCGCCGCCGCCGCCGCCGCCGCCGCCACCGCCACCGCCACCGCCACCGCCACCGCCACCTTGGTTGCCACCCTGGTTTTGGTTGCCTCCTTTGTTCTGATTTCTATTTTGATTACCCGGTGGACGATTTTGGTTTCCACCAAATGAACCAATGCTGCCTCCTCCTCCTCCTCGGTTCTGGTTTTGTTGTCCACCAGGAAACTGTCCACCACCTCTATTCTGATGTCCTCCGAAAGGTTCGCTAGGACGATTCTGATTATTACTACCAAATTGTTCCCCAGGTCCTTCTCTATTCTTCTGATTTCCAAATGGACCATCGTTGCTAAAATTTTGATTAGATCCTCCAAAGTTGTGATTTCCTTCTCCAAAGCTTTGGTTCCTTTCAAAAGAATCATTGCCTCCGGCAAATTGATTGTTTCCAGGACTGAACTGATTATTTGAGGCAGACTGTTTTACAGAGTTATCTCCACTGGCAGCTGTACTAGCAATACTGCTGTTATTGCTATTATTGTTATTGTTGTTACCCTGATTGTCTTTCTTGGCTGGCCTTACGTCTGAAATCCAAATTTACATACAAAGAACATCAGATTCTATATGGCTCAAAGCATAAAAAAATCATTCAAAGTTCTATTACCAATTCGTCTGCCTTTAAACATAGCACCATTCTCTTTCTGAATAGCATTCTGAGCAGACTGTTCCTCTTCGAATTGCACAAATCCAAAGCCACGATTGATTAAAGATCCTACTACAGTCCCATATTTTGAGAAATGTTCCTCCAATTCATGTTTTGTCATATCTTCGGTCTGCAAGTGTCCAACAAACACTCGGCTACTAACAGTAGCTGGATCCTTTAAAAGTCTGGCACTCATTCTGTATTATTAATTGTATCCTTGAAAGATAGTAAACACATTAGTTACACAATAAAACAAATGTAGAAGAATACCCAATTGTAAAATCAACAAGTATCAAACAGTCTAAACAATCCATGATACAAAGAAGCATAAAAATTACTAGATTGCTAGGTTATACGTCACAAGCTGTATGTATTTACCTCAACTGTACGTCCGTATAGGCCTGAGCGTATCGATCGATGACACGCCTCAGTATATAATGGGCTCTTACACCGAGTCCAGTCTAATTAGAAAAAAATCTTTAATAATGGGCACCTTTATTCTTCTCGAATCAGACCATCCAAGGAAAACAAACGAACTTCATAACCGTCATAGCTCATAGCTTATGAATCTCATGATAGACATCAGCATCAGCCTTCAGCCATCTTCGAAATACTATCGAAAGAGGCATAGCACGGCATTGCTCATGGTGGTTCATGGCATCTGATAGTGGCGCACTTTCTATTTAATATTAATAGAGATAATTTGATAGAGTATAAATAATTTTTTCTAACAGTCTGAGAAGATAGACGAAAAGCTTATGGTAATTATACTATGTACAATTAAAGTTTGTTTTTTTTCAAGGTCACAGATAATTAACCCTATGGTATAAATGGAAAACAAAGAATTTATATTGATTTCTGTACTTTTTAATGTTAAATGCTTACAATATTTATTCTTATCTTTCTGACTGCGCACTTGTTGAGCACATACACTGGTACAAAATAATGTCAATCTCTTTTTCTTTTATGAATAATATATAAATATATATATATTAAATGAAAATTCTGTCGTTCATAGTGTGAACGGCTTAGAAAACATAAAATAATTAATATAATTGGTAATGGATTAATATTTCAGTCTCCCTCCTCATTTTGTGTCAGATTCAAGTTTTTTATCTTCCTTTATGGAGTCCTGTCCTTCGAGAACTTTATTTTCTTCCTTGCTGTTCTCGTTGTTTGCTGCCTTTAACTGTTGAACTGGTTCAGTCTGTTCAGTGTTATCCTATTAACAGAGGAGCAGTAAATGTGTTAGAAGTTATTGGAGAAATGTGATGAATCAATAAAGAATAATTTATAAACCTTTGTGTCTTTTTGAACTTCTACTTCTTTATCAGGTTCCTTTTCCTCCTGTCTCTCTTCATTTGTTTCTTCTTGCTTGTCTTCAACTTTATCCTCTTTATCATCTTTTTCCTGCTTATCTTCATCTTTCCCTTCTTTTTTATCATCATCTTTCCCTTCTTTTTTATTATCATCTTTCTCCTTCAGGTTGCATAGTTCAAGCAGATTGTACTTCTTGTATTTGAAATAATTTGGTGCAATAGATATCAAGCAATTACCACGAATTACTTCAACTACCACAGCCAATTCAGGATTCTTCAAATCAGCCTTGTTACCTGGATTCTTTTCGCTTATTATACTAGCAAGCTCCTCAATGACTTTCATCCGCTCAATACTGTTGTTGCTGTGGCGACTAAAGTATAAATATTAGTCTTTAGCAAACAATCATTATTCTATTAGGTGATCTAACTGCTTTTCAACATACTTAAAAACAATGCTGAAAGTTTTAGGCTCTTGCACAAAGTATTTCTCAAATAGAATATCTGCCTTGGATTTGATATCAGTCATATATGCCTTGCAGACAACTTCTATTGGCAACAATCTCAGAAGAAATCTAGTACGTTGTTCTTTGGTACTGTCTAATTGCTTGATAATCGCTGTGACCAATTCTAATGGATTTGAGAGACAAGTTTTAATAAAGACAACATTCTTTGCTCCCGTGTCCATCACCTAAAAAGAAACTCAATCTTTATACAATACAACAATGTATGTTAAATGTACAATAGACATAGTGCTAAACACTAACTTGAAAACGTCTTTGTGTAGGAGATTTCTCCGTAACAGTTTTTAAGTCCTTGATTTCCTTATTAAGAGCTGTGGAAATATCCTCGTCATCTTTATCCTCGCTCATTGGTTTATCAGACTCAGATTCTGGTTTTACCCCAGGAACTTTAGCTTCATCAGAGCCATAAAGTTCATCAGCAAATTCATTGAGTAGTTTATAGGCATCTCGTATGCAATCTTTCTCACGAAAGTTGCACGTACAAAGAAAACCAGTCATTCCTGGTTCCAGAACATATTGCCTAGGCTTTTTCTGATAATTCTTATTCATTGCAAATTGGTTCTTCTTCCGCTTCTGCACACTCATTTATAACAACTTTTAAGGTCAATTCAAGTTACAAAATATTTCAAAGATTCTCAACGCTCCACAATCCCTCAAAGGAACGTGATATTTACTGAGGTTACCGGCGAATTTTTGTATGTCTTTTGCCTGCAGTAAAATTTTTCCAGATGTGACTTACTCAACTCGTGACAATTTTCCTGGTCCTCGATAAAATTTCAGATACGTTATATCTGTCTGAAAATATCATACGTTAAGTTTTCAATACAAAAATAATTATTTTAATTAAAAACTTTTGATGAATACTTACCAACATACGTACCGTACGAATAGAAAGTGCTGCCTCTAGCGGATGAACGTATAATACCATATCCTTCCCGCTTAATCTCTAAAATCTTTTATACTAATTAAACTAAACACGCATTTAATGAAAACAAAAAACATAAACAAATTAAGTAGGCAAAGTGTAGTTGAATTCAATGCATTTTAATGATAAAAGGTAAACCTTACTGCCTTGGGCATAACAATATAGATTTGAGGACAGGGGTGATCTATGAAATAGAGAAAATCACGTGCGACAAACCGAAAGAGAAATATTGATTTTTATATCAGTAATTTCTTCAATCAAACAATATAATATAACACTCTATGCTGCTTTATACAAACTATAATTCTTCATATATAGAAACCATATTCTAGACAGAGAAAAATTGCGTTCATCATTATGAAGTCTAGAATTAAGCTGCAATTATTTATGCTTAGGCGTTAGAATAAATTGTGTTATAAATTCCTCAACCGAGGTACAATTTAATATTGTATAAAAATATTCTAACTTGTGGAGGCCAGTTTCAACTAATTATAAGAAACTAAGAAAACTAATAAATTGCTTCACGAATTGTAAATCGGATTGTCCCACGAGATGTGATCCTCATAATTATGCTTATAATTAGTACCTTAATCAGTGTATTATAATCAGAGCAAACGAAATCTCATTCTAAAAATGTTCATTGGGTACAAATTTAGCTTTACTCTTCATCATATTGAATTCGTAGACGAATCTGTATGTTGTAGCTTAACGACCCGGAGCGATAAATATTCGACCGAGTATAATACACTTATCTAATATAGTTATATGTAATATAAATTTAGAGAGTAGTAGTATCGTCTACAATTTCCCACCAGGTATTCCCACACATAACACACACGCACAGACGCACACACCAGCATGCACGCACGCCGAAATGGACATAATTTCGTTCTATATACTTCGATATTTTGTTTTCCGCCTTCCTTATTGGGATATCTTTGCTTCCTTCAAGGTTCAAGCATTCGAATAACAAACAATGATTCGAATATATTAAACACGAACAAATTAAACTGTTGAACAATAGATTCTGTGCACAAAGAATCAATAGGATGAATTTAAATAATTTTTTAACTTCATGGTGCTTTGATGAAAAAAGAAAAGTACTATCGGTGCCAATCAAGTAAATGATAATTCAAAGCAGAGATATTGGTTATAGAAAGATATGGAATCCAGCCAGCATAAAGGAGTTTGCAAAGCTATGAATGAAGTTAAAGTGAGAGTTACGATGAAGTTCGAACTAAAGCAGTAATGTTCGATAAGTTTTTGTCAAGATGCAATATGGGATTAGCAAAGAAGCGTTAATGAGTGGAAGAGCTTGAACACCTTTTGGAAGTCATATCCCAGAGAGTGTGATAGGACTTACAATTTGCACCAAGACCGATTACCCAACTGTAAAAGCAATGCTAACTATTATAGCATAGACGATTCATGACTCGGCGAGGACAACGTTTTCCTCTTCCCATTCATCAGCAATGGTTTCGGGTTTTCTTAGAATTTTCCTCCGGTTATTCTCAACCGAATTCTCGTTATCAAATTTCTCTACTTCCTCCTCTTCTTCGACCTCTTCTTCGATTTCCTCTGTTTCAACCATACCTTCTACCTCACCCTCTGCATCCTCATCTTCTTCCTCCTCCTCTTCCTCCTCCTCGATAATCACTACTGAACCTTGCTTACGATAAATTCGTCTTCGTGACTTTTGTCGCTGTCTATGTTCCTTACCGTCTTCCGCGACCTCTTCTTCCTCTTCGTTATCCTCTACCATGTTTTCATCCTCTGAAATTACCATACCAGAATGTTGGGAATCTTGTGGGTTCTCAGAATTATGGATATCTTGCTGATTAGATTGTTCTTCGTCGTACTCGACAATTTCAGTCTCCTCTTCGACGTACTGGATGACTTCCTCGACCCGGTCGCCGTTGGAATCATCAAGCGTCTCTGTAGTCTGTTCAATCTCATCCTCCATGAGCTCTTCCTCCACCTCTTCAACAACCTCTTCAACAATTTCCTCAGCCTCTTCACTCTCCTCAGCATCCTCGTGAACGATTTCCATAGGCTGGTCCTCAACCTGAGCATGTTCGTCGGTTCCATGAATATAAACAATCATACCTTCCTCAGCAGCTTGTGCAACCAGTTGCTCGTTACTAGATACCTCAAGTTCCTCGGTTTCCTGTGAGTCTTGTCCATCCTCTCCATGACTTCTGACTTCTTGCTGCTCCTGATAACTACCATTACCTATCAGCATTATCATTTGCTGCCCATCTATTTCTTGCTGTCCATTATAGGATGATCCTGGAGGCATGTCAGCGAGCTCGATACAATCTGGTACAATGAAAGTCGACTCCGCATTTGATATCTCCTGTTGATCCGATGTAGGAATAGCATCTCCGACGGCAAGAGATGCTGCGATGCCACTGGCTACATGGCTAAGGGCTTCAGCCTCGGATGACGGCTCCAAAGAAATCGGTGCTACCGGAGCCGGCTCGTTGTCGCGTAGTTCCTTGTGCGCGCAGTCAAGGTGTACGTGAAGATTTGTTAACCTGACAAAGGTCTTACCGCAGTGAGGACAACGATGTGGCTTATCACGGGAGTCCCCACCTCCAGCACCGTGTCCAGTGTTGATCTCGTGCGACGTGAGTTCCGCGGTGTCACGGAATGTCTGCGAACACTGGACACAGTGCAGCTCCTCCGAAGACGATGGATGTACCCGTGCGTCATTTGGCCGATGATGATGGTTTATTTGATGTCGGACCAAGAGCGTCTCCGAGAGGGCGACGTAGGAGCAGGCATGACACTTAGGGAAACACATGCTCTTCGGTGGTGGCACGTCGTGTTTTGTGTAAAGATGATACATCAGGATGTTGCGCTTAGTTGCCTTATAACCACAGTGTTCACAAACCCGTGGATCGAACTTCTCCTCGTGTACGTCCTGCATATGTCTTCTGTACATGTAATAGTTTGTGTACTCTTCCTCCAGGTCGCACTTGTTACACTTCCAGGGTCCATTTTCACCACTTATGTCAGCACCTCTACTACTCTTTGAGTCCTCGTTTTCGGAGTTGTTACCCGACATTAGATGATCGGACTTCAGGACAACGTACGACACTTTTGTTTTTGCTGGTACACTTGGTTCCGAGGACTTTGTCTCCTTTTGCATGATCTTCAACCGGATGTTCTTATTGTTCTTTACGAGATGGGGATACTTCTTTAGGACCTCGCGGATTATCCTTGCATGATTGTTTATCGACTCTGCTGGATTGTCATTTAAGAAAGTGTTTTTCGATTTCTCAAGGTTTTCCTTTTCTTCTAAATCAAACCGCACTCTCTTTGAGGGCGAAGGCTGTATTTCTTGAGGACGAAGAATACCCTTTGGAGTCGACCAGTCATCTTCTGAGTTAACTTCAGTTTCTTTACCACGTGCCGGATCATCTTCCTCTTCTTCCTCTGAACTATCGTTTTTTCCATCCTTTCCTGGTTCTTTGTCGCCACCATATTTGTCTGGGGCTTTGACGATTGGCTTTGTATTATATGTTATATCGTCAAAAGATGAGAAAACTCCTAGGGCAAAGTCCTCCACTTCGGGTAGATCAAATCTTGATGGTCCTGGTGTACCTTCGGTTGGCCTATGACTGGTCGTTGACCCATGGAATGATCCTGAGTCGTAGTTTGATATTGGCACTGAAGGATGCGTATCCAATTTTCGTTTCCAAATTGGAAGCCTAGGATAAAATTATTATTATATTGATTGTTTGTATGAAAATTTATTTCATGTAAAAATGACTATATGTTTCTCTTACTTTCGCCCAGGTAGAGGCTGTGATGGCAGATTGACTGTCTGACTGGGTGTTGTTGGACTCTTTTTTGCCAGGATTGCTGGTTTATGCATTGGCACGACCATGGTTTGAACTGGAGATTTTGCCTTTGTGGTAGACGAACTAGTTTGTTGTAAGGCGCTCGTGTTAAACTGTGCATCTAGCAGCTTTGTCAAGACTGTCATGTTCATTTTTTGTGCTGTCCGATAGAGTGCAGTCTGTTCTGAAGTCCAGTACTCCAATTGTCCAGTATACATAAAACTAAAGAATCATAGAACATTATCAAATGCAAATACATATATGAAAAATACAGATACAAATGTGTTATACTCACTTTATGATTGATTTGACACATTCATAAGGCATATCTGATGGCATCACAATGACACCATCAAAATTTTCATCTTTCTCCTTCTGCTGACGCTCCAATTTCAGAAAATAATCGGTACATGTTGTAATTACAAGCCGGTGAGCTTGCACTATGATATCGCTAGTTGGAAACTTAATGGTCAAATCAAAGAGTTCCTCATCAAAGTAAAGCTGTTGTAATCGCTGAAGGAAAAATGTTCCCCAGTTGTCCACTTTCACCTGTTTCAACCCCCTAGTAGGGAGTTGCTGCTTCAACTGAGAGTTTGATGTCTGCATTGTACAATATTCTGAAAAAGTCATTGCTAACCTTTACTCTTTATCAAAACATCTATAAGCACTTAGAAAAATGTATAGAAACATTGTAAAAAGAAAAACAAAAAGGAGATAAATAAGAAAACATAAGAAAACACCCTGAAAAATTTATTTATCATAAATTGCGATTTCGATGACTGAATTGAGCAATCTAAAATCAAGAATAAAATGATATTCATTTGTACAGATAATAAAAAAAATTGTAATCACAATCAACAGTTATCAAGAATGAATAGTTGGCCATCGGGGTGAATAGCCTACGATACTTAAATGATGCCTTGAATGTGAGAAAAAGAGTATCAAATGAGTGATAAAGGAATCAGGTATAGACGTGTTAGGGTAGGCGGAAGGACGCGTCTATCATGGAAGTGCCATTTTTTCATGAACGCGCGTGTGGGATAATTACCGTAAAATCCCAAGTATTTACATTTGCCGGGACCGCCGGAACCAAGAGTCCTCCGGCGAGCTTTCTCAAGTTCAAACGTACATACCTTTTCATCGAGAACCCAACAATTCCCTGGTCAGCTCCATCTCTTACAAATTTGCTCAGTAGACGGCCGATATCGAGCTTCCCGATATGTGACTTGACCGACAGATGGAGCCGCGAGCGCCCTTCGTCTTCGAAGACGAAGACCTCGGTATGGCGGGAAATTAAAAATTTCTAATTACCAAAGTTAACATTTCTCATTTATATTTTGCCCATGCTATAAGAAATTTTCCTAAATTCCACTTAATAACGAGGAGACTCTACAGATGTTTTAAATTGTTCAAATACTCACAATGTACCACGTATTTATCCATCAATCTCCCAGTGGATCAGCCATTCCTGAAATAACTCTACTTGGATTTTCTGCTCGTGACGTACTTCCGTCCTGCTGACGCATCAGGGCGTGTTTGGCGCAGGAAGCAACGAATATTATAGGACGTCGATAATTTACAATCTGCGACGCAATTCTTATTGGTCGAGAATATCTCATAGTGTAGTTATTGTCGAATCGTGTGACGCAACGGGATATTATTGTACAGTCGCCTTGAAATCTATAAACTGCGAGCACAGCCATTGGCCAGTGAAGAGTGAAGGATCGACGCACAGTTGCGCATTATTACCAAGAAAGAATTTCTCGGACTATTTCACGGAAGTGACTCTCGTGAATTATCGTGAAGGCCTTAGAAAGGTACGGAAGAGCCAGCTGAACAAGCTTTTTCGTGCTGTTTTTATAATGATATTCTTTAAGTAGCTACCATTCCGCTCGAAATTCTCCTCGCTGACTGGATGCCAGTTGGATGGACAGCGCATGCGTGTAATCATTTGGGAAACATATAAGGAGTTGATTTGTTACTTCCTTAGATTCCGTTAATAAATTATTTGGTGACATTTATTGACTGTTGCCCTGTGCAAATGATCTGTAGAAGTAATTAACGATTTAGGTAGAGTAGAATTTTTAACCTTGAAACAAAAGTATCTTCAATGAATGGAATATACAATGGATTTGCTACTTGCATGTGGTGCCCTCTGTTCTACCGTTATGAAAACGCAATTATTAGTTGATTTTTCTATCAACATTGGGATGAAACAGGCATATATTTGGCATTATGAATAATTTCCTTTGTTTTCACTACGTATTTTATATAAATTTAATATCTGAAATGCTTTTTTGAATTGTTGAATTTCTTGATAATGCTTATGATTCCCATAACTTGATGATTTCAATTCACAGGGCATTATGTGAAATCTGTACAACAGGAGGCTGGAAACGTGGATGAACAAGATTTTTGGATCACCAAGACCTCCACCGATT
Organism: Pachycephus smyrnensis; assembly: GCA_030142225.1. Taxonomy (NCBI): domain Eukaryota; kingdom Metazoa; phylum Arthropoda; class Insecta; order Hymenoptera; family Cephidae; genus Pachycephus; species Pachycephus smyrnensis. The sequence continues at coordinate 668,620 of JARQST010000282.1, read as the reverse complement.
CTCATTGGTTGTCTCGCGATTTCATTCTGCATTCTGTGTTTGACAGTATGTAGAAATATGATCTCCATGGAATGTTTTTTAAAGCAGCCAGATAGAAATGTCAATTATGTATTGCATTTTCTTGCTTCTTGCAGCTATCCTGAGAGAAAAATAATGCCACAAAAAGCACCAGTGAAAAAATCCTCCAATGCCAAGGGCTTGCAATTTTATCAGGTGCAAAATACAAGAGCGCAACAGTCCAAGCCAGGTTCCACAAACAATCAGAGAGTTCTTATTCTCTCTACTCCGATTAAACTGAAAGATGGTACTATCAATCTTGAGCAGCGAGCCATACCATTACGTATTAGTAACAATCAACTATTGAACACTGGTTCTAAGAACAGTGTAATCTCACTTAAGCGGAGTAACGAGCCACCACCCCTTGCTCTTCCAATAAATCAACTGAGCAAAAAGTCTCCAACGTTCGTTAAAAATGAAATTGGTCAAGTAATGGGTAAGCTTATTCCGCTTGGCAAGTTTTCAAACATTACTTCCAATGCTTTTAGTCCGGTGACAACAAAGACTTCTTCTACCTCGACACTCCCTGCAACACAAACTGTTAAATGTAAATTCTCCAAGCAGAATTCTAAAGTGACAAATCAGAAGTCAACAGAAGCTCCATTGCAAAGCAAGGACACTGCACTCAATGTGGATGCATATGAACCAAGATTAATTCAAAAGGAACAGGAAAAACCTTTGAGCAGTGCATCGATATCTGTAACCACCAATAACTCTACTGTGAACTCTACTAAAACTGTTAAAGTATCTGGCATAAAACAATTCACCACATTCACATCAAAACCAAAGAAGGAAATACATTTGGTACTAAGAGGTGAAAACAATATGGCTAGTATAGGTCAAACTGGACAGAATATTAAATTGATTCCACTGGACCAATGGAAATTCGATGGGAAATTAAATCTTGTGAAGAGTACAAATAATGCTGAAGCACAGAATAATATTCTTAAAACTGAGATGACTTCACAATCACGTTCACGTGAGGAGGTACAGAGTAAAGATGATACGAGCTCAATTGATTCAAAACTTCATTGTTCAATTAAAGAAGAGGAATTTAGCATAAGCGATTTATTGGAAAAGGATCCACTAAGTATTGAGAACTTTAGTATAGAAGACGGTATTAAAAAGAACTTGCTTAAACCTGTTTCTACAACAAATAGCAAGGAAGGAAATGACATCTTTTTAAATTCACCAGATAACATACCAAATTATTTAAACTCCAGTGACGTCTCTCCAGCGCATAGATCAACTTCTGCATTTGATAGCAAAGAAGTTGCTAAATTGAAAAGCAACGAGTGTAGTATTGAATCTGATTGGTTTAAAGAAAAGTTAGCATCTCTAAAGCAAGAAGCTGTTACAGCAAATTACGACGAAGTGAGAGAAAATCAGGAATCAAAAGCATGGGATGCCAAGCAAGCGGATGTTGAATCTAAAAAGATTGAGACCACTACCTGTGAAGACGTCTATGAGCGCTTTAATATAAATAAATCGAATGCTACTGACAGAGAAATTGCAATGATGTCATACATACAAAATCTAAGAAAAAGATTGTTTTATTTAAAGAATAAGAAAATCCATATGTCAAGTTTTCTGGAGTACACACAGCATCGAAGCATGGCTTATGTCACAGGGGTTCAACGATGCTTTATCAAGGCACAACTCAAGAATTGTGGCAAGCCAGCTCACAAGCAACGTTTTACAAAGTTGGAGATGTCTGCAGCCCGAGAAATACTTAAAGCAACAGGACCCAAGGGCTATGATAATTTGAGAAAGCTCTTTCATCTTCCTACAAGGAATGTGATAACTAATACCTGAGATATATGCTGCTATGAAAGGCTGGGAATATAGATAGGCTAGCTGGCTATGCCACTTCCAAGGTGCAATTTAAGATTACAGCAGCTAAAATAAAAATGCTGGAGCAAAGGAACAAGAAAATCAGAATCAGAGACTAAAAGGATCTGATTTGATACAGGCAATGACTCCAGTTAACAGGAGTGCCTCTGTCTTATCTCAATAAATCATTAACTATAGAATTTAAAAAGGATAATATTTCTACAGTTCCCTAGTGCAATTCAATAGGATTGACAAATTCTATTGATTTATTTTGCGTAGCGCATTCCTCTATAAATTTGTTTTTAGATGTTATTCTTTAAAACCTTTCATCGCTGTCCATTATCAGTTTGTCTGTTTAGTTATGAAGACAGTGGGTGCTGCTATTATTGACTTCTTTTAATTTCTATATAACTAAGTAGTTAGGAGATAAAACAATGGTGAATAAATCATGTTATATGTTATAAAATTGTTATTGTTTTCCCTGGTCAATAGCTGTTTTAATTTAAATTGAAGGCAGCCATATTGTGTATTGTACCAAAATGGCGTCCTGCATGGCAGCGACCTGCTGTTAATACGCGGTGACCTTTTGAAAGTAAGTATTTCTGTCTTTGCATATGTTGGTGATACCCATCTTTTTAAATTTATCTAATCTTTGGCGAACAGCAGTCGCCAATGGTGGCCGAGCTCTATTTATTGTGTTCCGTTCGTGTTTTTTGATTTCTAGCTGGGGTTCTGTAGTTAAGAATGGCCTCGACAATTTTAAGGAATTTTCGGGCTGTAGCAAGGCTCGGCTCTACAGCTACTGCAAAACGTAATTTTCTATTTAATTTATTCACTACATGACACTCACTGGTTACATTATGTAATGACAATATGTATACATATCCTTCGTCCAGGTTATGTATCAATTTTTCCTGCTCTGAGAAACACGGCACAGCCACCACCACCTGATAAAGTTGAGACTCGACGTACGTAATATTCTTAAAGGGGAATTAAACTTCTATCACTTATTGAAATTAGTTTTTTAAATTAGCAGTTGTATTCCTTGTGCTGATGCTTATATTAAAATATTTTAGCTACTGTTCGTAAGCCAGTGGATGAGGAAGTCAGTACTCAGCTTAAGGATTTTGGAGCTTACACAGCTGCATGTCTACCAAAGTACGTTCAACATGTTCAACTGGTCCTGGGTGATGAGTTGGAACTATTAATTTCACCAGATGGAGTGGTGCCTGTCCTATCTTTTTTAAAGGATCATCATAATGCTCAGTTTGCCTCGCTCGCTGATATCACTGCATTGGATGTACCAAGCAGGCAAAATAGATTTGAGGTACTAGTTCTTATCGATCTCTCTGAGATCATCAGATTTATTAACCTACTTAAATTGATCTTCCAAATGATTATAGATTGTCTATAATCTCCTCTCACTTCGCTGGAACTCTCGCATTCGAGTTAAAACCTACACTGATGAGCTTACTCCAATAGACTCTGTAGTTCCTGTCTATAAGGCAGCCCTGTGGTATGAACGTGAAGTCTGGGATATGTTTGGAGTCTACTTCTCAAATCATCCTGACCTCCGTCGCATTCTTACTGACTATGGTTTCCAGGGACATCCTTTACGAAAGGACTTTCCCCTCAGTGGATTCGTTGAGGTTAATAAACAATATATTAACCATTTGAAGTACATAGTAACCTTAATATTTGTTTTTTTCATATCCCCAGATTCGCTACGACGATGAATGGAAGCGAATTGTCACAGAGCCTCTGGAAATGACTCAAGAATTTCGTAGATTTGAATTATCCGCTCCTTGGGAACAATTTCCGAAATTCCGAAATGCTCCATCACCATCAGAAAGTGAAGCCAGTGAGAAGCCAGAGAAGTAAACGCGTCTCAATTGGCTCCCCCTAGTGCATCAGACAAAAGAAAGCGTCTCTTCTCAGGAATTCATTGTACATCCTGTGAAATGTTGACGTTTTGTAAATCCCGCTAGGCGCAATGTACATTTCTAACTTATATTCTTGTTTTCCAAGACGCGAAACGTAAGAGCACTCAATTGCTTGTTAAGCAATAGCAATACACATGTAATGATGAGACTCGCGACTAATATTTCGCACTTTATTTATATACCATAAATTTCTTCCTTCCTTCACCTATCGACTTCACGATCCGGTATATAACTTTCAAAAATGAAAAAAAATATATATATACATACATACGTATAGATCTTTCAAAACTGAATCAAATAACGTTGACAGCATGGTCAGAGCTTCGCGATTTTCCAAAATATTAGTATTGATCGACAAAGAATCTCCCGTGGAATGGTTTTTCAAATTCTTCAAAATATTCTCTAAAAAAATTCTTTCCCGTGTAAAACTGATTTAATAAAAATACGTGAGGCTTTACAACCATCCTATCATCCTTTATCAATTCGGTACCGAATGATCCCTATACATATATCCTACATCTCAATGTTTTTACAATTTTACGTAGACTATCGATAATCGAATTAACGTTCGTGCGACGCTTACTCACTAAAGAAAAATATTCCTTTCGTTCTTAAGAAATTTACCACGAACCTTCTCTCGTTGACACCTTAACCCCCTTGAGCAGTTACCCCAAGTATACCCGGGGTAAATACTATTAAAGTACTATAAAATAAAATTGCAAGGAGGTTAATTACGTACATAATTCGACCGGAAATAGTCGTCAATTTGACCGACAACCTGATGTTCCATCAAGAATAAGAAAAAAAAAGATAGTCGAATCAATAATGAAATGTCTATGGCTTCAATTACGCCACAGCGCGTTCGTCGCAATCAAATTCTCTTAAGTACGACAATAACGATGATTCTTGATGATGATGATGATGAGGTCGACAACAAGAGCAAGATCAAGAGCACGAGCAACAACATAGATACAAAGCGAGAAAGTATGTCGCTTAGTAATCTTCATTTGCGTATTTGCGCAATGAATATTTCTACATAGAAATACATAGGAAACATACAGAGTTATTCGGATCAAACGCACCACGTGAAATTAGCCTATCCATTTGATTTCTATGGTAGAACCAACTTCAGCTGGTGCGTTTGTACTGAATAACTCTGTATGTAAAACAGTCCTACAAATTACTATGTAAAAATAAATACTACTCCAGGATCGAATAGTAAGGATGGGAGGGTCAGCGCAGACATTGCGTGTCCTCTTATCAGGTCTGACTAGTCGATAATATAAATACGTCATTCAAATAGAGCTAGTTTTCGGTAAAGGTCTCAGGATGGATGCCTCTCGTTGCCGTTCATGAAATTCCTGAAAGCAGGGTACGATGCAGAGGTTGATCTGGCACTCTGGACAATGATACTTGGTCTTCCTCCTTAGGATACGTCCATGCCCATCAATAGTATTCCAGCAATGATTACAACCAAGCGCAGGTCCAGGTCGTTGAACAGGACAATGTCCAAGTCGTTGATCGCCAGAGCCTTCACGAGTCCTCGTCACCTCGCACCTGGTGGATCCCGTCTAGAAGAAAGGGTACAGGAATATAAATTGAAGAGTAGCTCATTCCAGCGACAAGGTAGCGTCATCACCCGAGTGAGGATATCTTGCCTGTGGAGATGAGCTGCTTCGCCGAAGTTCTGTCGTCCGGACCCTGAGACCGCCTCCAGTAGAATTATTCGTTCCTTCTCTTCCAGTGTCCCTTGAACTCTCCTCGACCTTGACAATAGATGGACCCGTAGGAACTGGGTCAATGACTATGCTAGGACTTGTCGTCCTACCGGGATACTCAGGATTGGAGTGTTGTCTATGTATAAAGTAACTCCCGGATGCCGGTGCCTGTTGACTGGGTAATAGCGGATGTGAATGTTGCTTCACCAGATACGACATCTGGGGGACAGTTAGAAGGTTCGAAGGACTCCCCGCCGTGGGATTCTGTTGCGGATTCGTCGACGTACACTGTAACAAGCCCTGTGATGTTCTTTGACCCTCCTCGTCCCATTCCTGACCCTTAGGAAGGTTGAGTATCGGCGTCAACGGTTGCTGGACACCTGGGGTCGTAGCACCACTGCTCATCTGAGGCGAATTCGGTTCACTCTCCGGTGATGGCTGCCTCGACAGTTCACACTCCTTTTTCACTCGAGGTTGACGTATTAACAGTCGACCTCGTTTCGTGCCCACCTGTTTGCACTGGACAGCTAAAATAGGCAAGAGGATATTGTACCTTGCTGCGCACATCACTACATACCACGCTAATCTTACTACTGCTGGTATATATATTTATGAACCTAGATAATTCGCACCTAGCAAGTAATAACGGATACATAGTGCCTCTTCTTCGAGAGCTACCACTTACAAGGGAACAATAGGAAAAAAATAATGTAACGTATAAACGCGTTGGCTGGCACAGACCGCTCATTATTTATAATGCGTCTTAAGTTTAATTAAACTTTAATTAACAATAATAATATGAATAAGGACAATTAACAATAATAATAATAATAATAATAATAAATACGAACAACACGAATATCAATCCCACAGGAAAATCAGACAGCTCGATACCAAGTTAATAATTTCTTTTATTCTTTATTGCTCTCATATCTCATTCTCACGTTTTCTCATTCGCAGCCTTACACGCGCTCCTAGATACATACGTACATACGCATACCCTCGCGCACAGCCTCACTAAATTACGAAAAGCAATGTTTCATTATCGAAAAAAACTCTTCATTCCGTGAACTGCACAAGATATACTAATAGGTAAGTTTTTCTCGGATCTACGATCTATCATCATATACCTACGTATGTATAATGTGTATATATATATTTATATACTTATATATATATTTATTTATATATTTATATAACATTTTTTCCCTTAATTAAACAGTAAACGTGAATAATTATTATTGAACAATCGAATACACTATGCCTAGTAATCATAGGTACGTACATGCTAAAATTGTCTTGTGAAATAAGATTCGCTTTTTTTTCCCTTTTGCTCTCTTTCGTATCTTTCTTTCAACAAGACGCGCGAGGAATTATCTTTACCTCTGTTCTCTCATTCTTTTCCTTCGTCGTCTTCTTTTTCTTATGCCTCTTTTTATCTCCGCTCTCTTATATCCTCTTCTTCTCACGCTTCTCGCTCTCTAACGTCACCGCCCGTCACCTCCTACTGCCAACTTCTCCATTCTATTTCTTGGCTTTATTTTTTCCTCGCTATTTCATTCCTGTCCATAATAAATACACAACGCCCTATGTACAGGAGACTACCGAAACGTATTTAACGTAGTGTTACTTTGCCTGGTTTCGCATGGCGACTATTTTAATTTCTTTTTTTTTCTCTTAGCATTAGACAAAAGCCTAATTAATTGTATTTATCTCATTGTCAGTAGCATTCTGGATGTCACGAGGTGGATGCTATCGCTGCTAACGCCGATGAGAAAGCTCCTGCTGCTGTTACTTTTGACAAGAAAATTTGGCGAGCCACTGACAGACAGCAGGGAGGCAAGAGAAAGAGAGAACGCGAGGACAGAGAGAGCTTTAGAGACACAGAAAAATTCAGAGACTAGACTGTACGAAGACCAATAAATGAACTTATGAACGGCTGATCGATCAATGCAAGAACAATTAAAGTCATTAGAATCTAATGATAAAAAGGCAAGCATCCAAAATACTACCAGCACTTGTGCGCGGGTTTATCTGGGTTTAATCCTCCGTTATTCCGACTTGTCGCAACTTAAGTTTAAGTAGTTATCGAGCTTAAGCTTAATTAGTGTCCCCTCCCCTCTGTACGATTAAATAAAATCTCCTTCCCTATAAAGAGATCTCTTAAGTCACGAACTAAGGGATAGTTAAGACTGAAGCCATGTTAAGCCATGTTAAATGCAAGTGCAACGATAATGTCTATCCATGAATTTGAATAACCCTGGTTGGATCATAACGAAACACCATTGACATTCTATGACAATAATTCTATAGATCAATTAAAAGAGACTATTCAAAGGAGATTCCTCAAAGTGTCAAGTGTAATGAAAATGAGAAGTCAATGATAAAAGTGATAAAAGTGAATCAAATGAAAGTGAATAGTCATAACGAATCATGAGTGTAAACAGGGATGAAGTTTTTATGTGTCATGTGTTCACATGGAGGTGTAGGTGTATTAGTGCGTGTATAACACACGATGTAGAGAGAAGAAGTAGAAGAAGATCAGTGAGGATACTGAGGATGGGTCCCTTTCGAATCTACCTATAATGGTAGCCGTCGGGGGAGAGTTCAGCTCACATGGCGTTATAATTGACCCCATGTAAATTGATAGGCATACTGCTGCTCTGCAGAGCATAATCGGTATGCCTGCTGTCAATGTATCCGCTAAGCATAGCATGCGGACTATGCGTGGTGAGCATAGTGTGAGTGCTATGAGTATTGTGACTACTATGAGGAGTGGTTGGTGGTCCCATCGGCGTTGGACTTTGAGAGTTGACCGGCTGAGTAGAAGGTGCAGGCGGTGGCGAGGAGTTCACTTCCTGTTTGACCCGGGACTTAAGGCTGGGACGATTGTTCGGATAGCCCCTCTTCTTGTACTCGAGCCAGAGGGTCCGGTTGTTGACTCCGAACATCCTGGCCGCCTTGCAGAATCCAATGCCGCCATAACGAACGGCGTCCAGCGCCCTGATAAAATTTTCGTCAGCCTGAGGATTCGTCGAGCGCTTCCTCTTGATTGCTGTCTGTGGGCTGGCGCAAGGACTCTGACAGTTACTTGGACACTGTGTCGATGGGGTCGGGCCGCTCGACGATGACGACGACGACGAGGAGGTATGCTGCAACGTGCCGTGGGAGGAGTTCGGATAGCTCGTGAGGGCGCAGCTGGAACCAGTGGTGCTAGTACCGGAGTACTGCTCGCCGATCGCCGACGACGAGCTCCCGGATATTTCGGGCGTGGTGAACGCCGAGGATGCTTGGATCGACAGATTCGTTTGACACGAGGACAGAGCGAAACGTGGATACGTGTGCTCCATTATTGTCCATTGCAATCCTGTGGGACAGACCGAGTCACCTTTGGTCAGAGCACGGGACTTGGGATGGAGAGCTGCGCGCGCACTCTTCGTTCTTTTTTTTTTACTACAATTGCGGTTTTTTTTTCAGTTTTCATTCTTACTTTCGATCCTCATCCTCGAATCGAATTTAATAATTGTCATACTTTTTACCTACTTTTTCGACCCCATGACCCAAATGACCCCGTGACCTCAAAGTATCATATTACTCATCCTTGAATCTCGTATGCATATGTAACGTATTCAAATTTATCCTATACACGGAGATGATGATGAAAGTGGAAAACTGAATTTGGGACATGAATCTAGTACAAGGAACAGGCATGCTTTTACTCAATCCTCAATATTTTACATATACTTGATACGTAGAGAATGCGGAGAGTCTATGGGAGCATACTGACACGGCATGGGCATACTTAGACATACGATATATTAGTTTTCTTGTTCTTTGCATCCCGAGACAACACTCATTAAGGATCATTTAGATCGTTCGAGTGCGGCTGAAACGCATGCGTTGCGCCAAGCCTTCGGAGCATGATTTGATTCTCGTGCGTTCTTGAATAATATAACAAAATAAAAAGTGGAATGTTTCGAAATTTTAAGATTATGGCATGGCACAGATACATTATCAAGCACGGCAACTAGTTGTTGCGACGACGACGGCGACGACGGCGACGACGACGGCGACAACAACGAAGGCGAAGGCGACGGCCACAACGGCGACGGCTGTAACGACGATGATGACGTACTTGGATAATTTTTCCGTTCTTTTTCGTTCGTTTCTAATGACCGAGAATTGACGAGAAGGCGACGGCTGTGACGACGATGACGACGTAGTTGGATAATTTTTTCCGTTTTTTTTTCGTTCGTTTCTAATGACCGAGAATTGACGAGAAACACGTGGACAGTTTGTTGAGAAATTGAGAGATATTTCATTCAGATTCGATAGTGAAACTAGCAATTAATTACTTTTCATTATTAAAAGTCCTAGGTATCTGTATGCCATGGTGTGATTTTAATGAATGAGAAAGCTAATATCGATATTGAGTATATTTTCTTGATCTTTTTTTATCACTTTTATATATTATACTTTTCGCTCTATTATCATGTCAAACGATTCTCGATTCCATTTATCCTTTTTATGCTACATACTTGAACGCATCTGTGCCAGCATATATCCTTCTGATCCAAGATTTTTTTAAAAATCTTTTATTTCTCGTTATCACTCTAGAATAAATACCTCGTGCGTGTACTCGAAAAATACCTGTTACGTATTGCGTTACCTATAGTGACGTTATACATTGAGAAATGTGTAATTGATAATTTGTGACATTATTGAGATATGTATAAATGGCGAAGATACGAGAGACAAGACACGACAAGACAAGAGAGGACGAAACGAAACCAGACGAGACAATAATAGAGAATAATAGTATGGATTAGAATAATATAAAATAGAAAGAAAAGAGAATAGCCAAGAGAATAGGAGTAAAAGGAAAGGGCCGGAGCATGGAGCCTTGCTAATCGCAGAAGACTCGTTTGTTTTTGAGAATACATGTTTCCGATTCTATGAGCCAATAACTGGTCAAGGAGAATATTTATCAAGAGCATCGCATCCTGTCTTTGTAAAACGTCCTAGTAAGATAGAGTGCTTGCTGTCTATTTGTTTATTTGCCTAGTTTACCTTGAAAACGCATCAAATTATTTCATTGCCCATACCATGATGCATCCAAAGCCCTCCTAGTTAATATCCTCAGTAAATTTTCCTATATAATTTTGTTTCCCTTTCCTTTCAGTTCTATTGAGATAAATTTGTTTAGCTTTCATGGAATTTCCCCAACGCGTACAACGAACCGTGACAATTACGAATTAAAGCAATCAATTGAATGCGAGGCTTAATTGTATTGAATAATTCTTACCTTGATGAGCTGGTGGTTGAGGTGGGATTGAACTTTGTCCAACATTTGAACCAGACTGTTGACTGCTGACATCCTGCATTGAACCTTCACTCTGTGCCGGAGTAGTGGCTGAACTACTCTCCATGTTACTCATCTACATGAAGAGAATCTTGTTACAGTGTTGTTCATGGTATTTGAAATGTCTTAATAGTTTTTTAGAGATTCAAAGTTATTTAAAGACTTACAATAGATATTTGGTCTTCATCGATACTGCCCTGGGACTCCGTACTGGTGTTCAGTGGTCTTCTTAGATTTTCTCCGCTTTCCTGCGAGACGATTAATGGTTCAGGCTTTACCACGTTTGTCGCCACCAAAGTGATCTCATTTATCTCCTCTTGCTTCTCTCCAGAGCCCGAGGTTGACCCTGTGGAAGTTTTGCGCAGTCGTTTTCTACGGAACGATGGTGACAGTGGTGATGGTGTTGGTGAACATGATTCACCTCTGTCTCCTCCGCCGGGTTCACTCCCGCCGCTTGGCCATTTTGTTAAACTGGCTGTGTGCATCTCTGCTAAACCTTTTATTTTTAGGCTTTCTGCAGTCTGAAACACAACGAGACACATTAACAAACATGAAATGAAAATTAAATTTATGCTTTATATCTAATATATTTACTTTAATAATCGATGGTAATTGATCCTGCGAGACATTGACTTCTCCATAGTACATAAAATCTACCATGATTTTGAGATCAGAGAATTTAACATCCTTAAGAATGACAATGGGATGCTGACAGGGATTGACAGTAAAGAGCGACTGAAAATATGTGCTACACGCAGATAAGACAACTTTATGTGCCTGTAAGTGTCTTCCCTCAGCAGCCAATGTGACATCCACCAGAGTCTCATTATTCAATAGACTGGAGAAAACCGATATAAAGTTGGGCTGATGATTGTTCCAGCGCAAACAAAACTGTTGCATCGACATCTCAACCAGTTGTTTACCTGAAATCAATTAAAAAAAACATAATTCATAACAAAATATATAAAACCCCCCAAAAGGCATACCGATGACTAACAATAAAACAAAACTCTACTCTTACATCTGTCAAAATTGTCCAAGTATACACTACAAATTTTATCAATCGAAACAAAAATCCTTCAAGAAATTCTGATATTACAACAAAAACTAGAATCCATGAAGGAATCAACCTCAATTGTTTACATGTTCCAAATGAATTTCCATCTAAGAAATGGCGGGGAGGACTCGGAGGGAGTCAGCCTGATTGCAATGCTCTCTTGAAGCTTACGTTACAAGTAGATAGAAGCGAGATAGCCAGGCTGCCAGCCTACCACAAGAGAATGAACCAGAGGATGACGATGATGAGGACGATGACGACGTCGACTAGGACGATGTAAAAGATGTTGTAGTGTTCTCGTCTTCAATTAATAACCATTAAATAATATCGACTTTCCATCAAAAGCACGTCCTTTTTGTTCGTTCAGCTAACTTTTCAACAATAGACTGCAATAGACTGACCGATGACGCTTGTGTAACTCACGCGTGACGTCATGGACCAACTATTACGTCGCGTTATTGACATCGGTTGCCCATCGCTGATTTCACGTAGAAAATTGACTATTTTACTAAAAAGAACTCACGATCACTACCAATTTGCAAGATCTTATCAGCGCGCCTATTTATAAAATCTAACTTGATCAATATAGAGGGCGGCGGCGGATGGCGGACATTGCGCCCCGAGATACCCTACTGTCTACGACTGTTATTGCTTCTGGATACATTCGGTTATGATGCTGTATACAAATCTCTTGAAGTTTAGCGAGACTACGAGCTTTTATGGGTAGACAGAGCTACTATTAGCTTTCTAGAAGATGTAGGATGTTATACGGTGATTTATTGGATACCTTACTGGAAAGCTGCTCTAAAGATCCGACGTCTTTTTCCTACAGCACTGTGTGGGTTCCTGGAATTTTCAAAGTGTGCTGCATGTGTATATTGATTCCTGTTTCTTGCGAATTGTAGAAATATAAGTTCTGATTATGTAGATCTTGTTGATAGATCATTTTTTTATGAAACTGAGAAGATTATATATGTGATTCATTATGGAAATCAGAGATTTAGTAACAAATACGAATTTCTTGTTATACATAAGCAAGCTGGTGTAGTTCATAAAATGGACGCTTGGGGGTTGACTTGTTTGGAAAATGTATGTTGCGCCATCTCTGTGAGACGCACAGTACTTGGTACTCTGAATACAAGGTTATGTTATTTAAAGATGGCGCAGGTGTTGTTTGATAGGTGTTGCCCCCATTGCATCAATTGGAACTATTTTGTTTTCATTACGAATAGCGCAATTTTTTACAATAAGTACAATAAGGTTTATTATTGTTAAATAATTTGTTAATGTTAAATATGACTGACAAGGTATTTATTTCTGTTTTTCTTTTTAAAATATATTCTAACAGATGATCCTTTAATTTTTAATGTTTTCTAATCGTTCTAGGATGATGATGTAGAACTTGTTGAATTGCAAAGGAGCAAGTCTGAACTTTTGAAGAAAGTCGTTGCCCTTAAGGAGGAATCAGAAAGAATTGCAAATCAAAGTCGCCGATATAAACTTCCCCCAACGAAGTAATTTTGCTTGCAACCATGTAATTTTAAATTATGGATAGCCAGCATCAATCATACTTCAATTATTATACTTAGGAATTTCGGAGATGGGCGCTCTGCTGGGGATTCAGGACAATTGAACAGTGATAGTAAAACAATAAAAATTCTTTGCGATGCATCTCGTCATGCCAGTGGAGTTAGTTTCAAGAACGTTGATAGAAGATGGTTGCACCATGATATATACTTATATACTGCATATGTAAAAATGAAAGTAGCACGATTCTTTCTTGATCTGACAGTGGAGACCAAAGTAAGTTAGGGCTAATCTACAGAATACGACTCCCTCTTGCAGTGAACTGTGGATTGTATAGTTTTTTTAAATGGGTCGTATTTGAAGGGAGTTGTATTCTGCAGTTTTACCTAAGTTAGAAATGAAATTAAAAATCCTGATTACTAATTTTACACACATACATTTTCAGGGAAACTCTGAATTCAAGATCCTTGATGTAACTTGTCACTTTGTTGGTATGGCTGACTGTTATTTATTAGAGATTACACCCTGGGTGCAACATTTTGCAACTACAAAGAATTTTTCACACATGATGACTGGTGAGATATAATTGCGTGAAAATCTTCTCAGGAATTTTTAATTGAAATGGGTCTTTAAAGGATTTTTTGTGTTTTACACAAGTTTTATCAGATCATTCAGAACAGTGTGCGTTGAGAGTGAAAATATTGACCAAATTAAACAATTATGAATATGTAACGGTGAAGCAATGCGATGAAGATATGGGTGGATTTACTATTCTTATCAATTCACCAGACAATGAGCCTAATTTTTTAAAGATTCAATGGTCCTTAAAATATACTGAAAGATCTTGCCGTATTGATCACAAATTTCAAATGTGGGCTGTGGGTTCAGGTAAGATATATTTTTGTATTCCAGATATGTTCGATATAAAACTTTCATTGAATAGCATTAATGAATAAATATACAATTTACAGGAGTAGATTTTACAACAGCGAATTCTGAAGTGATGAAGAATTTTCACAGAAAAAGTTTCAATGAAGCCGAGTTAGAGAAAATGTGGTCAGACTTGTTCGATGCGATTGGTGAATTCAAGAACGAAGGAAAAATCAACGCATCTTAATAATTTCTCAGTAATTGGAATTTTTTATTTTTTCTATTCTCTACTACCTGACTATCTCGTGCCATTATCTATAATAAATATTTTTATACATGATATTTAAAATTAACAAATTACTAGCTAAAATGGCACTGCGTGTCTATTAATAAGCTCCAGCTACTCGTTACTGGTGCATCTCTAATAACCAACAAGTCTGGATTATCAAATACAAGTATCTTCTTTGAATTTCCTGGCCACTGAATGAGACTTCCTTTTGGTGTTGGTTTACTATAAATAAGAAAAAGTATTAATATCATTTTTCACAATGAGAAATACTCAAAAGAAACCGCAAATTGGTTTACCCTGTTCTAGCAAAATTAGCCCACATCCATATAATTGCTTTAGATAGATTATTTTCATTGGAAGTTGTATAGTTTTCAAATTTTGGTAAACCACCAAAAATACCTCTTCCTTGAAATTGGTACGTAAGTTCATCCATATGAGTAGCTTCTGAAGGACATAGTGCTTGTATATCATATTTATATTCTTTGATTGGGAAGATTATAGATCATACCGTCACACTGTTTCCTACCTGTGATATCATCACGGAAAAGTCGTAAAAAATTATTTTTTCCAGTAAAAGCAAAGCGATAGAGGTAAACGCTAGCTCCAGCCATAGCATGGAATTTAGATCCTAATAATATTGGCATTTTGAACTCGTGATCACCAAGGATACGATAAGCCGTTCCTAGTAGAAAGTTTTTCAAAATACTGTTTTCCAAAATTGCTTTACCCTCTACTCGAGTATTATTTTTATCCGCAGGAATATTGAATCTATAACTCCTGAGTCGTTGATCTTTTCGAAAAACTTCTTTTTCTATTCCCAATCGTTCAAGTACAGCTTTTCGAGCCAGAGGATTTATCATGGCCACTGAAAGATAGAAAAATAAATCTTCTGATCTCGAGTTACGATTAAATATTTCAAATCAATTTTACCAATAGTTTCAACAAAGAGAATTCCCTCAGCAGTAGTATATCCAGTGAGAAGAGGTATTTTACTTGATACTGATTTAGTTAAAAGTGTCCTGGGGCATACTTGAAGAAAAGGATTAATTGTACCAGCTGGTTCCACTGTAGGAGTAAAAGTCACACCAATAGGAAGTTGTTCGATGTCCTGGAAGGAAATGAAGAAAAAGAACCATTCAAACTGTCAATAATTTGAAAAAACAAATAATATCCTTACACGATCCGTAGAAAATTGATATTTCACTATGTCAAAAGGATCCACATTTTTAAGGCAATTAATAATCGCTCGAGAATCTCCATCCGGACAATCCACAGCCCTGGCAAGTCTTCTGGTCCTCTCAGCTTGTATTCCGGGTTTCGTAAAAGCCCAGGGTGCTAGAATTGAACCGCTCTGAGCAATAACGCCTGAGATTAAAGACCTGGAGTGAAGTTGCAGAGAGTGATACTGAGCAGAAGCACCACCAGCACTTTGACCCATGGCTATAATTCTGTTTTTATCTCCACCCAGGACATCAGCATTATCTCGAACCCATTGAAGAGCCATCGCCTGATCCTTCAACCCCATATTCCCAGGTACAATGTTATCCAAGGAGAGGAACCCAAGAGCGCCAAGACGATAATTAATTGTAACCAGTATAACATCCTCCTCCATGAAGAAGTCAGGACCGTATAGGTAATCATCCATATCTCCAGATCCTATTGTCCAAGTGCCACCGTGTATAAAGAAGATTATTGGTAATAATTCCCTTGTCGCGTTGCTGGCATTTCCATTAATGCCAGACAGCTGTAAGGGAGTGACAGCGCATTCATTACTCGCGTATAAATATTTTGGCTAAACTGTTGATGAATGATGAATTATAATGTATCTTGTGGTGTTGTCAGGTTTCCGTGTTTACCCCAGGTGTATAAACATTCAAATAAAGGCAGTCTTCTCGTCCCAGAGTGAGATCCAGTACCCATAAACGTTGAGGACATTGGCTGCCATGTCTAAGAGCTTCTCTTACGCCTGTCCAAGGCTCAGCGGGTTGAGGATGCTATAATTAATTAATTACAATGAATTAATATCCTCTAATTCACTGTATGTATAATTATTTAATGCTATTCGTCAGGGACGTTTTTTTCTCTGAGAAAGATGAGCGAAGTGTTGACGCGCGTCTACTAGTTATGTAATTACACTGCGAAAACTGACACTGATGCACGCGTTAACATTTTTAATGACGTCTATTTTAATACGAATAAATATATAAATAATACCTCAAAGCGCAATTCTCCAAGAGGTGGTTTCGCATAAGGTATGCCTTTAAAAGCCGCATAATATCTTCCACTAGGCGAACGAAGCCAGCTACCCTTGAGATATCCTAAGGAACTTTTAATAACAGGATCGTTCTCTGAATCCTGAGGTTTTACATTGTACTCCAGGATTCCACTATCCTCACTAATTCCTTTAGAACCCGTAGTGAAATAAATAAAAAACACCAAAGATATTCCCGTATATTTGCAACAGTAAAATATCATCTTGTTACTAATCGTGATATTAAATCTTAGGAAATAACGTGAAGGTAAAACGTTCTGCTGATAGCGAAGATGTTTTCCAATACGAGATACTATCAACACTGTGAAACTCAACCGGAAAACCTGCTGCTTTTTAGTTTTGAAGTACGAACGATGTTTCTCCTTCCTTGTTCCTGATGTTTCCTTGGTGCTGCTACTTGTTGAATATTTCATCGAAATTATAAAATTCGTTACGCGACGTTTAGCGCTGTGTTGCATTTAACTCAACGAGTATCCGCACCGAGATATTCGTGGAAGTTGTTTCAAGGACTTTTGTGATACATGGTAACGTGGGGAAAAAAATTATATATATAGTCATATATAATTCTGGCACATCTCTATGAGGAGGATGCCGTAAGGAAAAAAAGAAGAAGACATATATGATTATATATGGATTTTGTCTCTATATAATTATATATAATCATATATAATTAACATTAATATTATATATGGTTAATTATATATGAATATATATATAAGTGCTATAATTATATAAGTGCATATGTAATTATATATAATTGTTATTTGTCTCAGTAATACACGTTCGAAATTCGATTTAAAAAATTTTTTAATGAAAGTAAGCTTTGTATAAAACATTGTTCATGTAAATATATATAACGGTTTTCTTACTTGATTTGTATTACTACTGATATATAAAACCGATAAAAAGATAACAACAATCATTGCGTAGTTATCATTGTATTTATATGTAAAGCTTGAATGTGGGTATATGTATATATGCATACATGATAACCATCCCTAATATTATATTAATATATAATCATATATTATTGATATGGCGTCGTACATAATCATGTATAACGTCATATATAAGTCACCTATATACGATAAAAGTACGAACTGTTTACGATACAAACCTATATACGATTATATCCAATCATATATGGTCATATATGTCTGATATGGAATCATATATAGCTATGTATAATACTATACAGGGTTACTCAATACAAACGCACCACCCGAAGGTGGTTCTACCATAGAAGTTAAATGGAAAAGCTACCTCCAGCTGGTGCGTTTGTAATGAATAACCTTGTATATGTTCATATATGGACTTATATATGTGATATGATAATATATGATTATATATAATTTTTTCCCCCCGGGAAACCAGTTCAGAACGCATAAACAAACATGATGTTTGTCTTAAGAGAAAGGAATATTGTAAAATACGAGAAATATATTAATGAGGAGTGCTGAGGAATGCTTGTTATGGAGTGCTCAAGGATTATCTCTTAGTACACATCGCTAACATATTTAACGTGTTGGCCAATTCATTAAAAGGAAAAGAAAATCATCATAAACCACAGCAAGAAATTTATAAGTTGGTCCTTGAACAATCATAAGATTGGGTAAAGATATTTTTAAAAATGTATTGTCGCAAGATCTATGAAAATTGAATGCCGTCGTTCCGTGTTCAGTGCCGCCTTTTAATGAGCATTTCTAATAAGGAATTACTCTAAATTTAATGAAAATTAGATTGTTCTATTTATAAACTACATTTAAAAAACTGCAGGCACAACTCCCCAGTGGCGCAATTGGTTAGCGCACGGTACTTATAAGACAGTAACTTCGTGAGCAATGCCGGGGTTGTGAGTTCGAGCCTCACCTGGGGAATTTTTTTTTCTTTACGCTTTTACTTTTACGGACAAAAAAGTTTTTAAAATAATCTTGGAATTAGATGGAACGAAGAAATGGTTAAGTTCAAATGTGATCTATATAGAAAGTAATGTCACACTTTTTGTCCCTGAGTATGGAGCCTTTATTTACAAATGAAAGCATTCTATCTACATAGAGGATTATTAAGGGTGACGAGAATTTATTGTGTCTGAAGAGATTGAATTATCTAAGAAGTCTGGGATGCTTCTTTTGATTCCTCTGCAGCATCTTTAGCTCGTAATGCTTGCTCGTCCTCTAATCTTCTGTGTCTCCATGCTGTCATGTAGGATCTAGGATGGATCGGAAAGAATCCAGCAAGTCCTAATAGTTCTGCTACTGATTTTGATGGTACAGCTCCTCTTCCAAGCCAGTAACGTATTCTTTCGAAGTTGAATGATATCAGTCTTTCGTTATGTACATTTACACAAGACTCATATGTGCCTAACTGTTCTGTTGGGGGTCTGCGTTGCTCCTTGTACGACTAGAATACACAGATGAGATAAATTGATTAATTTTCTTGTCAAAGTTTCTAATTAATAATCTTTGACAAAAGCTGAGAAGAATATCTATAATTGCATGATTGGACACCTTACCTCCATGACAACAATGTGATAGAAAGGTCTGTTAGTACAGCCATATCTAACAAATCTAATGACTTTTTTAGCGAAAGGATTTATTTTTCCTGTTCCCGCAGCGGGGTGCAATGGCATTCGCGGCATTGTCTTATTTTTCAATTATTCTTACTTGTCGTTATGTATTTAAAACACAACGTAAGGTTATGCGGTTAACAGGAATTAATTGATGCTGCCATCTATGATTATACAGATGAAACCGAACGAATCGAAATTAATCACCTTAAGAAATAGAGTTAAAAAGAATTTCCTAGAATACAAACTTTATTAAAGTCATGTATATAATCCAATACGATTAAAATTTTCTTATTTATTACACTATTTTAAACTCAACGGAGTCCTAAAAAGAAATATAGTATTTTCCAGAGAATAAATATTCGTTAGAAAATTCTAAAAATGTAGTGACATGTAGGGATATTGTTTCTGAGGCGTATAATTACACAGTGATAAAACTAGTTGAAGAAATAGACGTTAGAGTTCGCGCCATTCTTTTTCCAAAGCGTCAGTGATCACGCGGAGCGAGAGTGGGGATTCGTTCGTCTCGCTAATTGGTGGATTTAGCGTCGAGCGTTCAGAGCGGGGGGGAGTTTATGACTTAACAGTGGGGGGGTCACGTGACCGAGCTGCGTTTGAGCGCACTAACCAGGTACGGGGAAATTCGTTGTTTTTTTCGTGGTTTTTCGCGCGCCGCGGCACCGAAAAGCTAAACCTTCCGAATTCTGCGTGCCCGGCCATTCCGCGCCCCTCGAGGACGCGTCCTCCATCCGGAAAATCCGTGAGTTACCCGCATTTCTCGACTCTGCGAGGTTTCCGAACACCTATCGATGCCTCCGCCGCGGCGACGATGGTTGACAAGCCTTCCTCAAGCCCACAAATGGCGTCCGTCGTGCACATGGTCCTTCTAAACTTTTCGCGTAGACCCAAGTGGCCATTCGCGATACGGGCCCATCTGGAAAATTCTTGACTGGGCCTCACCCAACATTGCTTACGTTTTTTTGACTTTGCGACCCACGCCAATTACCCTTCCATACGAACCGATGCGAACGTACGCGGCCGGCCCATTCTTCTATCTTCTTTTGTGTCCTCGTCTTTACGAAAAATTCAGTTTTCAATTTTCCTCGAGTATTTTTAATTTTCGTATAATCTCATTTTCAAGTTTCTGGAATCTTTCTGCTCACAGTACTTTTACACCTTCACCTTCCTTGAGGCTTTTCATTGTTGGCTCTCAGCCATTTCATTCTCTTTTTCCACGGGCTTCATTTCGTTTTTCATCTTTTTTTCTTAATTTTACTCATCACGCATTTTCCATCATGTTCCATTTCACGTTTGCAAGCACCTTCATAGTTTATATTTCTGGAAATAGCATTTTGGTCATTGGATAGATTCTTACGGATTTTTCTGATACAGGCAGAGTTTATGTAAAATTGTTTTGGTTAATGATATATGTTTTCTGAAATATTAGAAGATGCTTGGTATTGTTACTTATCGTTATTTTATCTTTGACTTTATGTTTCAGACTGTAAATAGCGAGTGTACATAGTGTGATAGGTGAGTGAAGTAGGTGAGTGGGAATTTAGTTGACAATGAGTTCGAGCAACAAATCGTCGGTGTCCTCCGGCGGGAGAAGCACCAACAAGAACAAGTCGTCACAGCAACACGGCAAATCAGATCATCACCCATCCAAATCCATGGACACAGCTAAACATGATAAAACTCAGGTCAGTAACGGTCCAATTGGTTATCTGGTTAAGAAGAGAGTATAACGAATGTATTAATTCTTTCCTGTTTTCCTGTACAACCTTGTCTTAGCACGGGATATAAAAACACAATGTAATTATAACAGCGGAAGCATGTTATATAGAATTTTGAAGTTTATGGCGTTACAGCTGAATGTTGATCAGATGCGGCACGCACAAATCATTGACACTCGGATGGGAGGTGGTGAAGATCCTGTTTTCAAGGAACGTGTCAAGCAAGTCATGGACATGACACGTCGCTCTGAAGACGAGGTCATCATGGCCTTGCACGACAATGATGGAGATTTTGATCGCGCGGTCAACGATCTCCTTGAGGGTGTCATGACTGAGTGGGAGGTTAAGAAGAAGAAGGCTCGTCAGCCAGCTGGTTCAAAGCAGAATGCTGATCAGTCTACTGGTCAGGAAGAAAGTGGCGACTGGGAAGAAAGGCGTAATCAGCGAGGCGGAGGACCTCCCCGAATGCGTGGACGTGGTGCAAATCATGACAATCGTGGATGTAAGTAGCTCTCCGATAAAGAATTTCTTCAAGAAAGATTTTAAAGGATCTGCTCACTGTCTCATACCTGTTGCTTATAAATCTCAGGGCGTGGACGAGAAAATAAGGAGAATGAGAGAAACGTGGAAGACAATGCAAGGGATAGCGGGTTCAGTGGTAACAGACGCGGCGGAAGAGGCGGACCACCTAGATCAGGTCGAGGTGGACGAGGAGGAGGTCGAGGATTGGGGCCCCGAACTTTCGCAAATCGCGGTGACCACGCATCCTCATCCTCTGCTCATAGCTTCAGCCGCCCGATTGATACTTGGACGGGCAGCGAGGAGCAACAACAGCAGAGCATCCAGGAACCTAAAATGGGTAAGTCCCTCTTCCCTATCCTCGCTGTAAACTCACGCTCGTTCCGAACTACCCGACATCATAGTCGAGAGAGTTTTGCACGACCTTGTGTTTGCCTTTACCAAGATGCCTGGAATAATTTGGGACCGACAGAAGACTGGGACAACGAGGAGTACACTGGTTCGCTGGCGGACACAAAAGTCTTCACCCCTAGCACCACTGTCATCGAACCTTCTACGACGCTCGAGGAATCGAAACCTCAGGATTCTCAGCCTGTTCAGCCCTTAACCTTGTCACCCCTGCAACAACAGCAGCAGCAGCAAGATGTAAGATATTAAACAGCAACATTTTCCATCCGTTGTATGACTCTTGGACGTTCCTGGTATTTATTTTAATTGTTCGCCCAGGATTTATCCAAGTTGTCAGAGATGCCAGTGATCCAGCAACAACAACAGCTCCAGCAACAATCACTCGTTCAGCAAGTTCAGCAGCAGCCACCTGCGCAACAAGGACAGGCGCAACCACAACAATCGCAACAGGCTCAGCAGGTACAACAATCGCAACAGCCCTCTGTTCTAAACATGCCGACGATGCAGCTCTCTCAGCAACCTAGTGTTGTTGGTGGCGGCGTCCTTACAGCTGCTCAGACTCAATACTTGACACAACTCACTCAGCAGACGAGCGAGAGTCTTAAGGCTGCTGCAGCTCAGACGCCATTCTCGTCAACGATGAGTAATCAGGTGTGTTGAATTATTATCATTATTATGATGATAAAACAAAGAGAAACATTCATCGTGCTTATGATACATTGAACGGTGAACGTGCACTGTGATATTCAACACCTGCATCTTTCAACAGCCTCAGAGACAACCTAAACAACGACCAAGGGTGCCACCACCTTCGAAGATCCCTTCGAGTGCGGTAGAGATGCCTGGCGATGCTGTGAACAGTGGCATCGGCTTCCTGGATGTGCAATTTGGTGCCCTTGAATTCGGTAGCGATTCAGGTTCCTTGGATGGTTCGGTGACGGAGAAATACAACTCTGCGAATTCGGCCATCAGCGGGCTGGATGTGAGTCCTGCTGGAAATCCTGGAAACGTTGCGAATTCTTCGAATTCTTTGGATATTGAGACAAGTCAGACAGCCAGCAATCAATTCAACGCTGCCTCGCAGATGGTGAGTATGGTTGGTAATACAAAGAGTAGGGTTGTAGAGATTGTCATGGGAATTAGCTAATAATAGTGAGTGAGGTTATAATAGGATATTTAATTTTTTATTTGTACTTAGCTTTCGAACAGCGAGAGCCTACCAGTCTCTGGGGATCACTCGTTGAACTCCCAGGGTGGCTTTGCTGGACGTGGGACGAATGCAGGACAGTCTCTTGACATGAAACAGGAGTTCGGCACCCAGGTTTCACCAGGTAACGCCGCACCGTATGGAACGACACCCAGCTATCAGTCCCAGAAGAGTAGCTACCAACCACCTAGTGCCACGCCAAACTACAATGCCTACTCAACGAATGCACAGTCAACGCAATCCTCCTTCCCAACGGCATCTGGAGGAAACAGCAACAGCTACTCGGGTAGCGCGACGGTATCGCAGGCAGGTTACAACACCGCGTCCTCGTATCCGCAGTCCAACGCTTCTACCTTCAGCCAAGCTTCCCCTTCTGCGTCCACGTCCTCAGGCTATAACCAGACGACCACCGCTAACCAGGTAAACGATTATCCCCTCTAACCACTAGCCGGCTATCATCCGCCTCCTGTATCTTGAGCGTAATTCAATTTCTTTAATTGATCAACGCTAATTAATCTCGTAGCAATTTTATTTAATCCTGGTGGTAACGTTATAGAGTTATCAGTCAGCGAGTGGTTATGCCCCGACGACGACGGCTCAATATCAGCCACAATCCGTCGCGACGAACACCGCGTCGAACAGCAATTCAGGATATCAGACGACCGGATATCAAGGTTCATCGTCGTTTCAATCAACTCCACAAGCCTATCAGCCGTCCGTTACCACTTTCACTTCGCCGATTACTCAGGCATCCGGTGGTTATCAGAGTGCGGCTCAATCTGTAAGATACACCATCCTCACACTTTATGGAGCATCTTCCTTAATCATCCCCAATAACTCTTGAATCTTTTATCAGGTTTACGCCAGTGCCTACGGCAGTTATGGAACCCAACCTCAAACTGGCTCTCACAATCACAAGCTGAA
The DNA here is from genome assembly GCA_030142225.1 of Pachycephus smyrnensis. Taxonomy (NCBI): domain Eukaryota; kingdom Metazoa; phylum Arthropoda; class Insecta; order Hymenoptera; family Cephidae; genus Pachycephus; species Pachycephus smyrnensis. Next base: position 644,332 of record JARQST010000282.1, on the reverse strand, counting down.
CAGTAGTTCTAACAAGGATTCTCAATATGACGGCAACACGACGACGTCCACCGGGTCGTTGGCCACTACCACGGCACCAGCTCTGGGACTAACCTCTGCGTCGGTTAACAGTTCGCAGACCAAAGTCACAAGTTCAAATGGTTAGTAGATCTTTCTAGTACGTTGCGACAAAGCGATCATATAAAGTCCCTTCAAAATTGCACGTTCTTTAGCTGTGTAGTTAATTGAATTTTACTTAATCTACTTTTCCCGCTGTAGCTGTACCCAAGAGCACGTCGAGCGGTGTCGTAACCGGCAGCGGCGGAACAGGAAGTATGACCGGTGGTGGCGCAGCCGGAAGTATGACTCCCATGCTCAGTCATCAGTACATCATGGGCCAGGGTATGCCCTACGCTACCTTCCAGCAACCTATGTACAGCTATGAAGATCTTCAACTGATGCAACAGAGAATACCGCACATGGTCAGTCCCGGCTTTATCAGTAAACGTATCACTGCACATTATTATAGATCCGTTTAAGTATATATCCGCTACACGGCCACACGAAAATATTTTATTTGGTGCTTGGTAGCCGCTCGAATTTATGAAATTTTTGTTTACCTCGTCGCATTTATGTTTCGTTCTCTTGTAATTTTATTTTTTATATTTTTCTATCTTCCAAATATTAGACTTTCCAATTCCTTCCCTACGACAATGATTAGATCCTTGAGATTTGCAACATTTTATACACGGTTTCTCACTAGATATTCAACCTCTGAAGGGTATCCGGACGAGATGGTACACAACCTGTACATTATGTTCTCGTAGATGTTATAGCTTGATCGTGGACTTGAATGATGTAGTCTCCACCTAGTGTTTCTCTTCTCCTATTCTTATTTGTCGGACTTTCCTTATATTCGTCGTCAAGGGTGTTGTATATTGGATATATCTTGAGATTAGATATCGAATCTTGTTTATTACTTACCCTTTAAGCACGAAATGAAGCTGTGTCTTGCTCGGTGAACTGTGCGGAGTCGTGCGCATCTTTTCTCGGGGGAACGTGGAACGAAGGGGAATTCATGTGTCGTGTGGACGTGCGCGCGTGCCTGCGTGGGTACATGTGCTATGGAAGATAGGTAGAGGAATTAAGAGAACCAACGGAAGTACCAAGTGATTCAATGCCGAAAGGGAATTTTTGAAAGATTCATAAGGGTGGCAATAAGATAAACATACAAGGAGAGACAGGTCTAGAGTACTTTGTAAATTCATTATGAGAAAGAGAGAGAGAAAAAGAGACACACGCACATACACACAGCTGGCCGCTCGTCGCTCCTCCTGACCTGGTTCTTCCGCGTAGTTATTAGATATTAGTTAGTCTCCTCGTATCTGGAGTACACAGTGTATGCATGTAGTTTTGTGTTTGGCCTCCCTGACTAACCTGCAGCCAACTACTGGTTACTATGACGCGGCTCTGGGCTATCAGACGACCGGCCCTGCGACAAGTCTTGGAGGTGGTCGAGGTGACGCTCTGACGGGCGTGCAGGGTGTCCAGGGAGTACAGGGCGTGCAGGGTGCCTACACCAGTATTAGCGATGCCAGATTCGCCAGAAACGACAGCAATGCTTCACCTGTTCCTTCTACGATGTCGCAACAGGTAAGCGTATCTCAGGGCGACCTCCATCTGGATCTCTTCCTCGGGACGATCCTCTCAATCTTCGATTCTTTATATTTACAGACTGCAACGCAGCATCAACAACCAATGATGAACCCCACTCTACCACCAGGCTACGCGTACTTTACCTATGGAGGAGGTTTGATGCCAGGCAGTTTCCAGTTTGGAACCCCTGCGATCTATCCCGTAAGTCTCAGAGATCCTCTTTAATTGTATATCAAAGTTACAGATGTCTTTAATTCATATCCTGATATCCAATCGCAGCAGATAGCTACAGCCGGAAACGCAGGAACGAACAGTGGTGCTTACAGCGCCAAACCAGGTAGCTACGGCTCGGGTTATGGTGGTGGCGCAAGCTACGATGCTTTAGCCAGTGCTGGACCCACTGGAGAATACAAAGGTGCTGGTAGCGGTTACACTGGAACACAGGCAGGCAAAACGGGAGCCTCTACTGGTAACACAAACTCCGGGGGATCATCCGCAGCCGATATCAGCGCCACCATGTATGCCAAAAGCCACGTAGCTTTGAGTAAAGTCAACGTGAGTATCGTCCTCTATTATAGACAATGGTACAACACTTTGCAAATATTCAATACCTTGCTTGACATGTATAATTCTTTCAGCAGTCTTACGACAAACAAACTTTTCACTCGGCGACACCACCGCCGTTCGGTCTCACCGGGAGTCAAAGCGCTGGAATGCCAGGCGGCTACGCGACGCCTCATCTTTTTATTCCGACTATGCCCCATCAGCTCCACCAGCCACTGCATCCAGATGGCGGTAGTAGCACCGGCCAAAGATCTAACGCAAGCTCCCAGAACAAAGCCCAGGCAAAGCCTGGCTACAGTTCCAATTACTGGACCAGCGGTAACTAAGGGCTCCCTCAGGATTCTACCGACATTTGGAGATCAGGATGGACAGTCAGCCCACCCCCCTCTTAACCCACCACCACTCCATCCCCATTTGACACTTCACGCACACCCTCGGAATACACATTGCTATACTCTTTGGTAGAGATGCTACGCAAGACATCCTTGTCCCACTCCATCGTGAAAGACACGAAGTTTGGACACCAACAACCAACGTCATCCTCTGACGTATCACGGAATTAAGATGAGAACAGATGAGAATGGACTTACAATTTAGAGATAACTGACATAGATAAACGTCGCGTTGTTTGTCGGGGGTAAAAATATAAATAAACTAACAAGAAAGGAAGAAAGGAGGAGATTCGCCTTTGTGAAAAAAAAAAGTGAAGGAGATTATAGGTAAAAATTCAATGCCCGAAAAAAGAATTTATGTTCGACACTTCGTACTAAGCTGGGCGTTTGGCTCCTTTTTTTCGGAGCTTTAGAAATATCAATGTAGACAAAATGAAGAGCGTTAGGAGATCAGTCAGGATGCGGTTAAAGTTACGTGTGGCGACACAACGATTATGCAATTTCTTTCTTTTTCCATCGCGAATTCTTCTTAGCAGATTCAAAGAGAGGGAGAGAGAGAGAGAGCCCAGCGAGTTTTCCTTGAGCGTTTTATTTTTCTCTTTTAAATTATATGACTGCGAGTCACGTGCGAGTTACGGGAAAAGGTATCTGTATATTCAAACGTAGCGTTTAACAAAGAAAGAGAGCGACTAGGAGCGTATTAGAACGAGAGAGAGAGAGAGAGAGATCGTGGAAGAAGCGTGCACGCGTGTATGAAGCTGTGAGAGTAAATGGGAATTAGCTAATGAGTGTTTGCGAATTTTGTCATGCTTTTTTTTTAACTACAAACGGACAGATAACACGCGAACGAGATACTCTGGCTAAGATGACGAGAGAGTACTTTACCGATGAGAAGTCTCTCCTCATCTTCGTGGCACTAGGGATGAGACTGTTTTCTCTTTTTTTTTTAATGACACGAGATGATATAGGAAATAAAATTTTTATTCGAGGATGTGATCTGTAAGAGTAAGGATAACGTGTAACGTAGCTCGACGCTTCGTAACGGGCAAAATCGCACCGGTACTTACACCCAGTTAGTAATTTTTGTATTTTCAAAATTCAACCGGATATCCTCAATAGAAAAGACTCGATGTATATCAGTAATGCAATCGGCGAAACGTGTCTTAGCGTTCCTTCCTCATTTCCATCCTTTGATACTTCCGGTTGTCCAACTTTCTCTGTCCTCCGTATACTTCTTATTCCTCATTGACTTCCGTCTCTCTTTTCTGTCCTCTGAAGAGGATTTACCAATTTGATTCATACTCTCGTCACACACACTCAATTATTCCCTTGTGCACTTTATACACTTGAATTTATTGATAGAGTCGTGCCAGTTATATATTTCGAGTGACAGATTCCTATTGTATTCTGGACCATATTGGTTTCTCTGAGCTTTTTAAAGATTTCAAAAGTGGATTGACGTATGAAGTAGATGGGACCGTGGTTATTTTTTTTATCACGTCTTTTATGCCCTTCCGTTTGAGAGAGCTGTGCTCGTGCCAAATGAAAGAGAATGAAAGGTGAAGAGAGAGAGAGAACAAAGGAGGAAGAGACATGATTCATCGCTGCGTCTTATCACTTAGTCTAGTTTTAATCAACGCGGTGGACACGAGGATAGAAAACAAAGTAAAGGGAACTTGTGGCAAAGATTATAATAAGAGCGTGATAAGGTAGAAGAGGACAAGGACACTGAGTAGCTTCGTCTAGTGAAATCAAAAATGGCGGAAACATACAAAAATACTTCAGGCACACTTAGTTGACGATCCCTTGGTGTATACTGGTGCAATTGCTCTTACGTACGCTTCGAGCGCTCTTTCAAGGGTGACGGATTTATATATTTTTTTTCTTCTCTAGTAATTGATGAACGTGCGTTGATTAACGATTTTTATTTTTTTCGCAGGACTTAATTACCGCTCGCTCCTTACGTTACCGTCCTAGGCTCGCAAATGTCTGTAATTTATCCCCACCCCATCTAACGTCTTTTCTGTTTTCTTTTTCTTGCACACCCCCTTAGGTTTCATTAACTTTTTTTCTCTTTTACGTTTATCTCTTCTGTCGTTCGGAGAACCAATCAATCGACTATCAATGCGGTTGTCGATCCGTGCATTTCGTGATTCGCCCTATGACGAATCCTCGTACGTTTAAAATATTGTAACAAAGAAAAAAAACCATGGTTCTTCAATGGAGGATTAATTAGCGCTGAAGAGACATCGTATGGGGATCCGGAGGAACGGAGGGAGAGTATTTCTCGGTTAGCAGTCTTGGCGTTTATACAATTTATTTCTTCGATATGCTATACGAGTCAAGAGAGAAAACGAAAAAAAAAAGAATTCGAGAATTAGCAGAAATATCCCTCATCTTCCTCGCGTTCTCCAAATTCTTTTTACGAATATACGCGTATACATATATGTATTCGAAATACTGCCTTGCGCCTGTTCACATTGTAAATTAACCTAATCTACATTTTTCAATTTTTTTTTGTTCTCTTTTCTTTACAATTTTGATTTCTTTTTTCGGTCGACGCTTCTTGTCCTACGTCTCGTCAGGGACACTGGCAATAGGGTTTACCGACAATGGCCGGGCTATCGATTATCGTTAATATAATTAGTTAGTTAGTTCGTATCGAGGATCGATCGATGAATATAAATATATTATAATAATAATAAAAATAATGAAAAAGAAAAGCGTTATCGAGAGTGAGAGAGAGAGAGAGTGAGTATGCGTGTGTGTGAAGAGAAAGAGGGAAAAAGTTGAGAGACAAAAAAAATTTAATAAAAAAGCATAATTAAATGTTTCTGTCGAGTGAATTCGAGTGTGTACGTATCGTATAGAAATTTTGTTTGGCGCCAATTGATTAGGCGATAATAACGAGACAAGAAATGAAAGAATAAAGCAGAATAAAAAAAAATTGTGAGAAATCGCGGGGCACTCCAATCGAAGACCTTTGACGATACCGGCAATCGTTTTATTGTCGTTTCTCGAAAAGATTTTTCTCGCGTTTAATGCAAGAGAAAAGAAAAAGAAAGGTGCTCACGGCGTATAACACTCTTTCTGGGTTTTCTTTTTACTTGAAAAGAGATAAATCCAGAGGACGATTAAAGCCTTGGGCGTTTCTAAATTTAAGGAAACGACGATATACAAATTCTTATTAGAAAATAGGTTTTTCAGTCTCTCTCCTATTGCATAACGTAACAGGATCCATTGTTTACACGAGAAGCTGTAATAATCGCGAAATTTATAAAATTCGCGGTGTCTCAAATCGTCCTGAGCTGACCCTTGAACTTCTCTCTTGACCTCTTGATTAATCGAGTCTACTCACGAATTTATCGTTATACAGATCTATAATATTCGATATGGGTTATAAAGCTCCGAAGCTAAAGAATATGGAGAAAGGAACACGTGGTCAAGACAGAATTTCATCGTTTCGTTTGATCTTTAATTAAGGATTATTTTGTTAATTTTTATTCTTACTGCGTCACCCACCATACACGATACGTGCGTTATCGCGCTCGCACGTGCACGTGGTCATACAAATACATACACGAAGGAATACGGAAATGACAAAGGACACAGAAAACAGGCGAATGAATTTTTAGGATAAATATAGTAAGTGTAATGTACGATGAGTTAAAGAGAAGTACGCGAATGGGAGTGTCGATGGGAATAGATGAGAAATTACGAATAAAAACAGAAATGGTTTTAGTGTCAGAGGATGAAGTATAGAAGTACATACTGTCGTAGGTTGTAAGTGCATAGGGAGAATTTAAGGTAGAATTGAATGATTGTTTATTAATGAGAGAGGCAGTTTTAAGGTTAGATTAAACATGAGATGATAAGGGGGCGGGAGAGTGAGAGAAAGAGAAAAAGAAGAAGAGAGAAGGAAAGTTGATTTAAATGATGAAGAAGAAAAAAAAATGAAAAAGTGTCGCATAGCAAAGCGCGTTCGTTCTCGTAATAATTATTATACCTTAATAATTTTTGTATTTTTGTCAAATATTAACCGAATGATCGAAAATGCAAAATGCATTACGCCACTACTGCTAACTACTATATAATTATTAATAATAGCTACTACTGTGTATAAATATGGATATCTAAGAATAAATGTATCGAAAGGATCATGTGTTCACGTGGAAAAGTAAGTTTGATTTGTTTGGATGGAAGGAATGTCATTTTAAAGATGATAAAGGTTGTGGAGAGATAGATTTAATTTAAATATTGGGAAAATGCTATTGAATTATCGGTTAATTAGTGGCGCCATTTTGAAAGTAATATTGGAACTTTTAAGAATTCTTTCGATCGGTAACGTAGAAATGTATGGGACGTTACCAGCAGTCGATATTACAGATCGAATATAAATTTCTCTTGGTTCTTGGACGCCAACACGAAAGTTTCGATCAATGGCGCTAAGAATCCTTCCCGCGTTTACGTAGCATGTAAAGAGAAATAAGATAAACGTCAATAACTATTTTTGTTGATTTACTCGTACATCTGAGATTCATTGTGGCAATGCGGGTTTCGTGATTCTATCTATACTTTTATATCGGAATATGCGCATGATTCTCTGAGGGATTCTCATCCATTCTTTGGACTGTTTTATTTGATATCCTTTTATTACCTAGAAAGAGATATAACCGGTTAAGATGATGCACCGTAGAGGAGGCAAAAGAATCCGAATGGATGATCCTGTGCCTCCTGAGTATGAGGCACCAATGACTCCAATGACACCACTCAATGACAATTCTGGAGGAGACCAAGATTCATACTCTGCATATACTCCGTACAATCAACCATCGAGGACACCAATACACAATCCTACGTATGATTGATATATGACACTTATATGCTAACTTAATCTTATAATGCTCTTAAATTTTTTGTATAATTTTGGATCGTTTTCTGGTTATAGACCGGAGCACTATTTCTCTGAGAGCTATAGTTCTCCAGGAACTTCACAGCAGCCAGGTCAGGATCAGCCTGGTAGTACTTTCGATGCTCCAGCACTGTTTGAACAACCATCAACTCCGATGACTCCAGCTAATATGAGAATTACAAGAAATACCCGTGCTAGATTGCGAGGTAGTAGAGACTCAGTGCATTAAATTTATTATTCTACTATGTAAACATAGGTGCATTAAAGTATTTATCTTTATTTTTTGTTCTTAGGTGGATCGGTGCAACAACCGAAATACAAAGAAGTTGATACTGACTATGCACCTGTAGCAGGAGGAGGAGGTGCTGGTGGTGGTGGTGGCGGTGGCGGCGGCGGTGGTCGTGGTAGAGGTGGAGGAGGACGAGGTCGAGGAAGACGAGCACTTCATCCACACAGTCTCGAAGACGAGGCTAGCCTTTATTATATTATTAGGAATAATCGATCGTCTCTTACTGTAAGTAAATGTAAATCTAATAACGTAGTATGAAAAGGCTTGTCTTCATGTAAAAAAAATTACAGAGCATAGTTGATGACTGGATTGAAAAGTACAAGAGTAACCGCGAAAATGCTCTTCTAATGTTAATGCAATTTTTTATTAATGGAAGTGGATGCAAGGGACGAATTACGCCAGAAATGCAAGCCACTATGGAGCACGTTGCCATTATTAGAAAAATGACTGAAGAGTTCGATGAGGTACTGATCGGTCACTTAAATATTTAATATAAATATTAAGTGAACTCATCTTCTCCTCTTTGTGTTACTCCTCAAGGAAAGTGGCGAATATCCTTTAATTATGACTGGACAACAGTGGAAGAAATTCCGTGCGAATTTCTGTGAATTCGTGCAGATTCTCGTACGCCAATGTCAATATTCCATAATATATGATCAATTTTTAATGGATAATGTCATCTCTCTCTTGACTGGGTTATCCGATTCACAAGTGCGAGCATTCAGACACACCGCTACTCTTGCAGGTACGTAATGTTTTTAAAAATAAATAAAACTTTGATATTTTTGATTCTCAATAATCTTATTCATTCCTATAAGCCATGAAATTGATGACCGCCCTGGTGGACGTCGCCTTGACCGTCTCTATAAATTTGGATAACACTCAACGTCAATATGAAGCAGAAAGACAAAAGGCTAGAGAAAAAAGAGCAGCAGACAGGCTGGAGTCTCTAATGGCGAAGCGTAAGGAACTTGAAGAAAATATGGATGAAATAAAAAACATGTTGACCTACATGTTCAAGTCCGTTTTCGTGCATCGGTATCGAGACACGTTACCAGAGATACGTGCGATTTGCATGGCAGAGATTGGAGTTTGGATGAAAAAATTTCATCAGAATTTCCTTGATGATTCCTACCTGAAATATATAGGTACGTAATGACCGATAGATAATAAATAAGTAATAGAAATTTGTCAGTGAATAGTTTACGCAATTCTATCAGGATGGACACTCCATGATAAGGTCGGCGAAGTGAGGCTAAAGTGTCTTCAGGCATTACAGCCTCTTTATGCATCGGAGGAGCTGAAGACAAAGCTTGAATTATTTACAAGTAAATTTAAGGACCGCATAGTAGCAATGACCCTGGACAAGGAATACGATGTTGCTGTCCAAGCGGTTAAGCTGGTCATCTCTATTCTGAAGCATCACAGAGAGATCCTGACTGATAAGGATTCGGAGCACGTATACGAGCTGGTGTATTCATCACATCGTGCAGTGGCTCAAGCAGCTGGGGAATTTCTAAACGAGCGATTATTCATACCCGACGAAGAAGCCGTAGCTGGTGTTAAGACAAAGCGAGGAAAGAAGAGGCTCCCGAATACGCCGTTAATTAGGGACCTGGTGCTCTTCTTCATAGAGTCTGAACTTCACGAGCATGGAGCTTACCTGGTGGATTCTTTGATTGAAACTAATCAGATGATGAAGGATTGGGAGTGCATGACGGACTTGTTACTCGAGGAGGCTGGACCCGACGAGGAAGCTCTTGATAACCAGAAGGAAACTTCTTTAATAGAGTTGATGGTTTGTTGTATAAAACAGGCGGCTACTGGGGAAGCGCCTGTAGGTAGAGGACCAACCAGGAAGATCCTCTCGGTAAAGGAACTCAAGCAAGTCCAGGACGACAAGCAGAGGCTTACCGAACACTTTATTCAAACATTACCTCTTCTTCTGGATAAATACAGAGCAGATCCTGAGAAGGTTGCTAATTTATTAGCTATACCCCAGTACTTTGATTTGGACATATATACGAAGTCAAGACAGGAGAAGAACCTAGAGGCTCTGTTAAATAAAATTCATATGATCGTGGAGAAGATGCATGATACTGAAGTCCTGGATACAGCTGCCAAGACCCTGGAGTACATGTGCGTGGAAGGCCACGCGATTTTCACTAGGTGTGACGTAGCAAGGTCCACCCTGATCGACTCCATTGTTAATAAATACAAAGAGGCCATCGACGAGTATAGGAATCTCATAGAAGGTGAGGAAGATCCTGACGAGGATGAGATATTCAACGTGGTGCTTTCCTTGAAAAAGGTCTCCATATTCTATAGCTGTCATAATATGAATCCTTGGGGTATCTGGGATTCTCTGTACAAGGACATAGAGGATGCTAAAGACCCAACCAGGTGTTTACCCCAGGAAGCAATCAAGTATTGCATAAGTGCGTGCTTCTTCGCCATCCTCTGGGGACAGCGTCACCTGATGGAGGCTAATGATTCTGGAAGTCGTGGCGAAGACGAGAGTAGACAGCTGAGGGAACGTCTACACGCATTCATGGGTTCAATGCGTAGTTTTGTCAGCGGGGATGGAATTGGTGCACCCTCACCGCCCATACTCAGGGAGGAAGCGTATAATACGATTTGCGACCTCCTGGTGGTTTTCTGTAACCAGTTAACAAATCAGTCGAATCCGTTGTTGCACCAGCTGGTATACGAACCTGATCAGTCCATGCAAAATATGCTTAATAATTTCATCCAGGAATACGTCTTCGTCGAGGAAGAAGATGGCGAGCACGACGAACACTCCAAGATCGAAGAGCTTCACAAGAGGCGAAATTTCTTAGCTGGTTACTGTAAACTTATTGTTTATAATATGATACCTACCAAGGCAGCCGCTGATGTATTCAAGCACTACGTCAAGTACTACAATGACTATGGTGATATCATTAAGACCACCCTGGGCAAAGCAAGGGACATCAACAAGACTAACTGTGCCTTGACTATGCAACATAGTCTGAATATCCTTTACAACGAGATAGTCGCTGAAAAAGGTAGAGTCAACCGGAATAGCGAAGAATTTACGGCTATAAAGGTGAGAGTTTTCCAAGTGAATTTTTTTTTCAAATTTATTTTGTTTTGAAAGAACGGACAGGTACCTCCATCTATTTGTATTCTTATTAAATACTTCTGTTTAGGAACTGGCCAAGAGATTTGCACTGTCCTTTGGATTAGATGCTGTGAAGAATCGTGAAGCTATTACCGCTCTTCACAGAGCTGGCGTGCTCTTCGCCATAACTCCGCCAGATGGTGTTGAACTCGACCCAACTGGTCCACCACCGAATTTACCATTCCTTGAAATTCTTTCTGAGTTTACTAATAAACTTCTCAAGCAGGATAAGCGTCTAGTGTGAGTTTTATCTTTATTACAGTCTTTAGACTGTGTCTATAGGCTCATTTGATAAACAGCAGAGTATTAATCTTGGTATTCTTTTTATCTTCGCAGATTAAACTTTCTTGATAGAAGACTTCAAGCTGGGATGCCATCTTCTAAGGGTGAGGATTGGCAACCCTTATTACTCTACAGAAACAGTTTGCTACATGGTGAAACAGATCAAGTGCCAGTGACAAGTAAACGAGCTTATACGAGACGCAAGAAGGATCATCTGGCCGGTAAATATTTCTTGATTTTTGTATTGATTGTTATTTCCTTATAAATTCATTTTTAATGAGTGTTTCTTATTGTTCTTACATTTTATTGCAGAAGAGGAAGAGGCCGACGAAGCGGACGACGGTTCCGATCACGAGTTTATGGGGTGAGTCGGCCGTTAAATCCGAACGTCGATATAAGCAGGCAATATCGAATTAATTTCATTAATTATTTTTCTTTCTTTCTTTTTCTCTGTCTTCAAATATTCTCATTAAAAAGTCTTCACTGAGACTCATTGATGGACCATTATCTCATTCTTGTCTCCCAATTAGTTTAGCTTGCCTAGCCCAGCGTAGTTTGCTTTTACTTTACTTTTGATTTGGCACTCACTAACGCTTCGCCATACAATTCTTGCTATTATCAGCAGTGATCCTCGCTCGTTTTAAATTTTCATTTGAGCGATCTTATTTTTATTTTCATTTTCCACCTCCTTTCCCTATCCACACCATCACTCTGTCATTTTCTATGAGTAGCGACTAAGCCAGACACCCAATCATCCTTAAATATTCAGATCCATTTCAGAGACATTGCTGACACAAAATTATAAATATCACACACATTTTTTAAAACTTTATCTATGGTAGCAACAATAAGTAAAGCCTAAAGTTTGTTCTTATGACAATTCCCCATATATTTAAAATAAAACGAGCGTGGATCCTCGCAAGACTTTAGAGAATGGGAATCTATCGATCAGTAAATTAATTCTCATAATATACTGGATTGGCCTCCTTTAAAAGTTGAAGCTTATATACGTCACATCCTGCTTTGACGTAGACCAAAGCACATACAATCTTGAAAGCTTAGAAGATTAAGGTGATTAGAGAACTATTAATAGTATGTAAATATAACATGGGAGTAGGACAATTATTTTGATAAAAATTTTCTCAATCCCTTATCAGTGAGTGTTATTTGTTATAAGAGTGTGAATATAAGAGGTCGTTAGCGTTTATTCCAATTATATTGGTAATGAGCTCTATGCAAGTGACAAAGAAATATGAACAACATGAATTGTACAACAAGAACAAGAGTGCACCACTGAACAAGAATCTTTGTACGCAAGTCTATTTTTACACATAGTGTACTGCTCTTGAGCCTTATACGTGTATGAACGTAGGCGTTATATTATGCAATGTGGCTCATTTAGTAGTAAGTCACGCTGCAGATGTTTACGCGCGTACGCGCCACGTTAAAGAACAATACAAATTGGTCATAGACAAGGACAATGTGATATTAATTGAAACTATACCCTAAATCCTTTCACTCCTGGCCTCCTGTACCACAGTGGATATTATCTAAACTCTTTATATACTTTTTAAAATCTCTGATCCTCTTACAATATATCTGAATGCCCTTTGTCAAAATTTATTACACCCACGTGGACACGGTGCACGTGGTTAAACAATTTAAAAAAATTGCAGAAGACTATAAAGATCTGCATGTGTTAGTGCGTCCGCGCGTAATAGCTGTGCCTGAAAAAAATGATAACGAAAAATTGATGATACATAATAAGTCAATAATCGTAGAATTAAGTTTTGATAACTCTTAGAGAAACTCTGATTATGTTATTTAATTATTTTTGTTTTGTTGCCTTCGTTGATCTCTATTGCCATTATATTATATGGGTATTGTTATTCTATATTTATTTCTATGTATTACGTATTAAGTGTTATATATTAATTATGTAAATAGTTATAATGCTAATGGAAGATACTTCTGTGCGTTCACGAGGCAGTTTTGATGCTCGTGATTATTCTTTTATGGGAAAAAAGAAAGTTGGATTGGATATTCCCTCCAAGCTAAGAGACAGTCTATTCTTGTCTCTTTGGTTGGATAACTGAAAAATTTCACGAATTCGTCTGGGCCAACTAGGTGAATGGACGCTTTTTCTTTCAGCAAGCACAAGAAAAAACGGGGCCAAAGGAAGACTCAGTGAGTAATTTGTATCCAAGAGAGGAATCACTGTGTAGAAGAATATTCGACAGCATCCAAGTCTTCCTGGGAATGATAAGAGATAATGATTCTTTCAGGATAAGCATGGACAGAAAGATTGGTATTTCACGTGCGAGAACCTCCAGCTTTCACGAAGGTATTGAACAGGCAGGAACACCATCATCCCCGTCGCATATCCTGGATGAAACATCCACCAGTCCCTCACAGGATATCGACAACCGACTCAAGTCCTTGCAAATACAATCCTCAAAACCGTGAGTCTTCTGTTCTTCTCTGTAGTAGATTTACGTCAGTCCTCTGTGAGGATTGTCTTGTTCGTATTCGAAAGAGTATCTTGTTTCGGTTCGCCAGACGAAGGAGTCAGGATGGTGCTGAACCGAGAGAGCTGAGAAGAACCTCTAGGAACTCTGGTCGCTACGTGGAAGGACAATATATGGTTGGTATAACAGAAATAATTGTTTTCTGGTACTAATAGAATTATTGATAGTTAATCATTTAAGCACTGATTATAGTCAACATTATTGTATCTTCTCTTTCAGGAATCTGATTCGGAGTAAAGCTTCTTCTTGGAAGATTCTTTAATTGGATGACAATTGCTACGATGGGATAAATTGTTCCTTTTTTTTCTCGTTCCTATCAACCAGGCCGGCGTCGAGATTTCCTTGAACGAGAAATTTCTTTTTTTCTCCCTCGTTTTGACTGATTCCCTTTTTTTTTTATTGCATCACGTCTACGTATTGTCAATATTGTTGGTGTCAGTGCTTCGACAGACAGTGAAATGTCAGCATAAATGCAGCATCGAAGTCAGCTGGGCTTAGCCCAGCTTTGAAGGTTTGCGCAGAGGAAAGTGAGCAGCGAATATGTTTTATCAATAAGTAATAGATAAGTGACAATATTAATTTTATTAAGAGGAATGTTGAAGGGTCACCGTGATTTTTGACCTTAACTGATACTAACGAATAAATTCTATTGCGCACAGTGTAGTGGTCAGGACTCTTACCGAGTTTAAAGTCTAAATAGTATTACTAAGGATTTTTAAATAATACAATTTCAGAAGTTCCTGAAGAGATGACGACGCGTGTATTACGTCGATGGTGCTGCCCCCCTTTAAGTGGATATTTACTGAACTAGAAAGTTCATAACTATCATATATACTAACAATAGGTATTTATCATCATTGTGAAAGTTTATTTAGATTTATAGATATAGCAGTAGTGTACTAGACTCATCTAGGTAAGCTGTTATGTTACCCAGTAATCTGTTTATTTATATTTATATTAATATCCTATGATTCCTGAATTCAACGCCTGTTTAAAAGTTGAAAATTAATAATGACCTCTCTGTAGTTTCTAGTTGGAAGGAATGATTTGGATATGAGTATTAGAAATTTGTTGAACAAAGTGACAATAAGAAAGTTTGCTTATTAAGCATGTAATAAGTATATTTTTCAAATTGTTATGAACATATATGCATATCTATATCGCACATTAATTAGTGTACTTTGAGAAGACACCAAAATATCTATTGTGACTCTCTCGCGCTTCTAGAAAATTTAAGTTTCTCACGAATATCAAAGTATGCACATATTCCATTTTTTTTTCCATTGTTCTTACTACTGTATTTATTCTTTCTCATACTTTTGCGAGGACAAGAAATTTCTGATGGCTTCAATATCCCTTGCATGCCAGGCAGCGTTAAGGCGAATAGTTTCGACGCTTTGCTGAACCGTTCTCTCAGTGCCAGGTATAGGATGTTGAACGAAGAAGTCCTCCACGTCGCGCGCCGCCTCCTCGGTGACAAAGTTCTCCGTGGTGAACTTGACGAGTCGAGTAAGTAAGAAAGCACCCTGGTAACGATCCACGAGATTCTTCCAGTTGTTCTTGAAGAAGCGCCAAGCGAGCTGACGACCTCTGTAGCTCATAGCAACAGACATTATGGCGAAAACGGTATCCTGAGCGCGAACTTCGTCACTCATGGCGAATTCAAGGACCTTGCCGAGTAGAGCCTCGTCCTTCAGGGCACCTAAGGATCTTAGTATTCTATCCTTTTCCTCGTGTAGAGTCGCCTCTCGATAGAGCTTTAACATTGTCTCGTAGGTCGTGATGTCGCCGACGGAGAGGACCGCCCTGTAGACCGGACTGCGTAGATCCGCTGGCAGTGGTTTCCCTTGAGATACGTGAGCATCGAAACGTACCTTGGCTTCCTTTATGGTAGCCTGATCATTAAGAGCTGCCATGCGCCCTAAGACCAGGGATCTCAAGAGGGTGTCTAGGTGATTCTCACCAGGTTTAGGATCCCAGCCAAGTCGCTTGCTGACGGTGCGCATCAGGGAACGACCGAAGGCTTTGAAAGACTCGTGGGAATCTTCGTGGGACGAGACCAGAACGTCGAGTTTGCCCATGATGTTGACGATGCTTGACCACACTGTGTAATTGTCCTCATGTTGGAAGGCGTGCATTAGACGGAGGACTTCTATAGTGGATGTGTGTCCAGCCTGGACCATGGCGAAGAGGTCATCTAGGAGTCCTAGCCGGTCGAGAGGTGGAAGGCTTCGGTCTTTCACTGCTGGTAGCAGAAGCGAAAGAGCCTCAGGACTGTACCGAGTCCTGTAGAATCCTATTGTTCCTGGATTAATTTTAAGCCAGGTACCTTCTGGCACGTTCTTTATGGTAACTTCCTTGGTACGTTCATTCATTATCTCACTAAATGCTACTTCGCCTGGCGCTCGAGATGTGCTCACGCTCACGGGGATCATCCATAGACTCTTCTCCTCGTCGACGGATCCATCCGCCAGGAACCTCTCCTGCGAGAGGGACAGAATTCGGTCATCTCCATCTTGACGTTGCTCTACCTTTAGTACAGGGAATCCCTGCTGTTTGGTCCAGCTGGACATGACGGCACGTACTGGTTTCTTACTGGACTCCTCCAAGGCAGCCCAGAGATCTTCGGTTTCCGCGTTTGAATAGCTATGACGTGTTAAGTAGAGTTTCATACCCTTGCGGAAGTCCTCGTCGCCGATATACGAGTGCAACATCCGGATGACACTCGCACCTTTATGATAGGATATGTCGTCGAAAATCTCGTCGATCTCTGAAGGATGTCCTACGGGAACTTCAATGGGATGACTGTTCTTGAGGGCGTCTAATTCCAGGGCGCTAATGTAGGTGTCCGTTACGAATTGACTCCAGATATCATACTCGGGAAAGAGGTGCGCTACGCAGAGGAACTCGACGAAGGAGGCGTAACCTTCGTTTAGCCATAGATGTGTCCACCATTTCATTGTTACGAGATTACCGAACCATTGATGTGCCAGCTCGTGTGCTACTACCAGGGCGATGTATTGTTTGTGTACTGTGGCTGTATTCTCCGGATCCACCAGGAGGCAGGCTTCTCGGTAAGTGACTAAACCCCAATTTTCCATGGCGCCAGCCGAAAAATCAGCAATTGCTACCAAATCTATTTTCGGTAAGGGATATGAAATACCAAAATAGTTATTGTAATATGGTAAAACTTTCTTGGCTACTTGAAGAGCAAATTCTCCATGTTCCTTTTGTCCTTTTGGAGTGTACACTCTGACGAGAACATTGTCGCTTGTTTTCTCTTGAATGTGATCAAAATCTCCAACGACAAAAGCTACCAGGTATGTTGACATTATCGGTGTAACTTCGAATTCCACAATAGCTATTTCGTTCTTTTTTTCTAAATTCTTCACCGGCTGGAAAAAGCAATGGTACAGGATTGAGAAAAGTGTGAAAGCTAAATAAGAATAAAGAGAATTGCAAGACGTTGATTACCATGTTGGAAAGAATTGTCTCAGCATTGGATACTTCCAAAGTAATGGCGAATGTGGCTTTGTGGGCTGGTTCGTCCCAGCATGGAAAGCAACGTCTTGCATCAGTAGGTTCGAATTGCGTCACAGCAGCATGCTCAACAGATCCAGAGAATCTGAAAAATGTCTTTACTTAAAAATTCTTTCTCACCATAACTCACTAGGTGGCACATTATAATGACAGATAAAAAAGCCTCGCAGCAAACATTGCTTTTGACATGGGTTCATCCCAGCAAAGAATTGCTTTACGAATTCGTATGGGACAGATGTATCACTGCATCCCACTGTACTGAGTCAAGGCTTCTATAGTATGCCCATAGTAGAATATAATAATAAATATGAAAATACATAACACAAATCTACAACGCACAAAAGATCTTACTCTGTGCATTTGCTTCTGTAGAAACCTTTCATTTTATCATTAATCTCGCCCTTAAATTTGAGTCTGAGGTATCCCTTCATCTCCGATGTCAATTTTTCAGGGAAAAATAGAGTAGCTGTTTCTTCCTCACTCGACAACTGTATCTTGGTAACAGCAATGGACTGCTCCGGTTTATAATAAAATGTTGCACTCTCAATCTCAATATCCAAAGAATTCAGTATAATAGTATCGGTTTCTTTATGCACCTAGAATAATGAAAAAAGCATGAAGATAAAGATCCCAGATACAAGGACCATATGCTAACCCTTCCATAAAGATAGACTTTAACACAGATGAAAAGGAGCTGAATCATGATAATGACTTAACAAAAAAAAATGGAGTAACTTACATCAATATGAATATTTTCTGTGCCTTCGAAGACGAATTGCTTGAGATCAGGTTTAAGGTAGATCTCATAGTGATATGGACGAACGACAGTAGGAAGCCGGCGAAAAGGTTTCTTTTCCTCCGCCATTATTATTGTCGTTCTCGTCCTTGCTCCAAAAGATTCCTTTGCTGTCTTTCTATCTGTGGATATTGTTCTTTTCCCACAATTTACTTTCACGTAAATACACTATGTATTCCTATAGTATTGTACTTCAAGATGTTTGTGTCAATATCAGCTGCAAATGACTATCTAAGAAGTACTGCCGCCGCAACTGCCGCTACTACT
The DNA here is from genome assembly GCA_030142225.1 of Pachycephus smyrnensis. Classification (NCBI taxonomy): domain Eukaryota; kingdom Metazoa; phylum Arthropoda; class Insecta; order Hymenoptera; family Cephidae; genus Pachycephus; species Pachycephus smyrnensis. The sequence goes on along the minus strand of JARQST010000282.1, from coordinate 625,964 downwards.
AGCTATGACTGCTATACTCACTACACAGTCATGATGAACATCGATACTGACTATCGATACATATATATCGATATAATGTAATGCCACCGCGACTATCGATATAGCAACAATGGAATGCAATCTATCGATAACGTTAGAATCGCGGGTTCAATCCCAAGCCATGACTTTCTTTTAATATTATTTGATGCATTTTATTTATTCTATATTACATATGGAAATAGTAGTATATTAATTACAATGATGTTAAAATACAATTTATTAATTGTAATAAGTAAACTATCATTAATCACATATGTTCTTCAAATATTTGATTAAAACTGCAAGAAACCACGTTATTTTTTCGTAGTGCATTGGACAGAGTGACAGTCTCATAACACAGAGATCCCAGGTTCGATCCTCAGGAGTTCATTTTTTTTTAATATTCGTGTTTCTTTCTGAATACAATTTTTCAATGTAAACTTTATTGCAAAATATATTATGACGAATGACACAAAAAAAAAGAGTTTCCATCACTACAAACAACAGCTTAGCTTCAGTTAAATTTAAGTTTAAACTTCAACCCTTAAACGCTAATAATTAAAATTATAAAAGCAAAATAATTCCGATTAAAATCGACATACATACAGCAGCCAACACCGTGAGATCTGACATAAGATCAGAAAGCGGCCATTTTAGAATTACACCTTCGCTTATAAATTATAATCAACGTCGCTCGTCAAAGTAATTTACGAGTCACTCGAGAAGATCGTGATTCCACATAATCGAGGATTTATCATCAATCCCGTTTACATATACAGCCACTCAAAAGTCCACCAAGGGAAGCGTTAATAGTCGATCATAAAACGTCGAAGGGCCAAGCTATTCGTAACGTCGGTTTCTCATTACCATACTTTTCTAGTTTTACCAAGCTTTAACCATACTGTCGAGAATTTCGAAAGCGGCGTCCACACCGCCATTGCGGACATTAAACGAAACATAGGGAGGTCCCGAGGCAGGCGTCTCCCCCACAGCACCAGGGCTAATGGAAAAGATGATTGGTGTTGTTTTCGGGATCCTGGGGCGTCGGGATACATAACCGAGTAATATTACAGGACCGAATTTTGACCGAGGGTCGTTATAGACATAGGGGAACCCCCGAAGCTCTACAAGAGAAACCACAGAACACGGTCCACCGTATCTACAATCCTATTGGCTGACAGTTCATAATAATCCTGCTGTTTCATCCCGTACATTTTTTCTCTTTTGACTAAAAAAAACTTACGAACAATGAAGGTATGAAAATTCGAAAAAAAAACGAGAATATTAACGTAAAATATGGGAAATTGATAAATTATTATTATTATTTGTATTCAACAATTTCGTGAATATTATTATACATGAAGGTAGGTTCTCTTTTTTTTTTAAATACGAAATCAAAATAAGTCAAAATACGTGTCATTTTTGAAAATTTAAAATAAATTTTAACCTAAAGTGACTTTACCTATTGTTAGCCCGACGGAAAGAGATTTTACCTGAAGATCCTTCTCCCCCCAAAAAAAAACACTTTTACCAAAAAGAATTGACACGGAACGAATCGTGTTTTCCAAACACCCTATAGTAATGCGCAGCCGACATTTCTAAACAGTCCTCCACAAAGCGGTTTCGAGTTTAGAGGCCGCAAATGGAAAAGTCCCGGTGAAAACTGGTGTAATTTCTCATCCGGGGAACGTCACGTCTCCAGGGTCCATTTATACCAGAAGGCGTCCTATCGGCCACGTAGGAACGAGAGAGAGAAAAAGAGAGAGAGAGAGAGAGGGCATAAAAAAAAGAAGAAAACACGAATCACCAGTCTCCATCTCGTTTCCACATTTTATTCCTGATTTACTTTTCTCCGCGGACTGAACGCAAAACCTATATACCCAATCGCGTCGTAGTTGGCCATTTAAACAAAACCAGTTATAAATAGTACCTAAGATCCAAACGTTCCGAATAATCGATAACAGATACCAATCCTTGGGTTTCACGAAAAAAAGAAAATATTCGAACGACGAATTTCAACCTCTTTCATCAGCGGCAAGGATCAGTCCCCAGGATGCTGTCCGCATTTAATTCGCTCCTAACGAGTATCCAGATCCTTATTTATAGAAGCTAGGCTATAACGAAAAAGATATAAAACTGTACAGAAACGCCCGAAACGGAACCAGTTCTTTTGACAAGTCCAAACCATATAGGATTACGTGACACAAAAAAAAGGAAAAAAAAATCGTACAAGCATAAAAAAGATACGAAATCAAAATAAGTTAAAATACATGTCATTTGCGAAAATTCAATTATTCCAAGATCTAACATCATTTTATGCGTAATATTATCTCGTGACGTATGCAGGCAAAAGTTGCAGGTAGCGCCACGGTATCACTTCCGGTAGACGGGTGGTTAAAAGATATCCAAATGAAATCTCCAAGGGTTAATAAATATTCGGTTATCGCGAGTAATCGTTTTATCGCGAGATACGGGGGTTGCAGGGGGTGGGGGTGGGGTGGTACCGGTGCAGACCACGCTCTTAGGTAATATTATATGCAAGTATATAGTTCAGTCTGTATATATATATATACCCATCCATTGACCTACCCACGTATCAGCATCACTCTGACTATATACACGCATATATATGTATATAACAATAATATATAGCAAATATATATATATATACCTAATAAAGCAGAGGTGTGGACTGCCGAGATAGCAGCCACTTGGAATAAAGTCGCGGTTGAGACCCAGTGGTCGTTAGAAAAAATAAAACAGAAGCGAGTACAGTACGGTAGAAAATTACGATAATCATATCCTGATACAGTAGTGCAAGTAATTACAAGACCGTTAATTCATCGCGTGGTGTAACTTTTGAACGAGCCGCTTACAGCGAACGGCTGTAGAACGTAATAAAATGTTTAACGATATAGTAATCTAAGATAACCCTAACCTGACGAAAGCCAAGTGTTACATACCGATATACCGTGTGACGTAAAAAAAAAAAGAAACACACATTAAGCCCTAAACGCGACTTCAACGCACGAAGCCGCACGCGCCTTAAGGGCCGTAAGAAGATCGATACCGTACTCAATCGAACGGAAGCTGCGTCTGTACCTAAGAGGCCACGTGAGAAAAAGGTAAAAATAAATATACCGAATACATATCCTAACACAGCCCTCACGATTTCAGGATAACTAAATAAGGAAGTAAAAACCAGGAAAACAAAAGCGTCGACACGAACGGTGAGATTGAAGGGAAAAAAAGGAAGGAATAAAAAGAAGGAATAAAAAGAAGGAAAAGAAGAAACAAAATCCATATCGCGTGGGCGAAAAGAAGAAAAAAAAACGTTTTCCGTCGAGAAGCATTAACCCGGCACGACCCTCGGCCACGTAAAGGCGCGTGCTAATAAAACGAAACGTAATAACTAAATGATACGCTATTCGGTTACACGTTCCTTGCGGATATAACATAACGTTGGTATTTCATTTGATGCACGCCGAATTCTTTGGAATTCTTTGTGTGTGCGTATATATATATATATAATAAATATATAGATATACATGTATAAAGAAACGACGATAGATGCTTGAAAGAGATATTTTGTAAAAGAGTGCTATAGAATTATTAGAGTGCTGGATTAAATACTAAGTGTTACTAAGTAGACGTTATAACGTGGATAGATCCGGCTATGCCAGATAGGCCATTGGCCAGCAGCTGCTTTAACTGTTGATATATAGACGTACAATTAAGCAATTATGCGCACAGTGCGTCTATAAATGAGCGAACTCGGCGCATATAATGTTATGCAAGCCGCGAAGCCGTCGCATTCTAACTCATGTATATAATTCATGTACTTTTTCTGGGACTTGTGTACCGATGTGTTTCTATCTTTGTTTATACCTATCTGCTGTCTCTCTCTCTCTCTCGCATTTTGCATAAGAGAGGACCATAATGCGACCGCACTATATATATACGTGCCAGAAAGCAAATTGCATAGAGCTACTCTGGTCGTCGTCGACGCTTTATCGCGACTGTTTTCGCACTATTGTTATCTGTGTGCTGGTATATTTGCGGTAGGTCATGGCATGGACTATGGGGGAGGACGAATGGTTCTGTCAGTTTTCATCCTCTTGCGTATCGTTTGTCTGTGGGTTGGATGACGGCTTGAAATTATTTTCAAAATTTTTTCACTGCAATTTAGAAACTTACAGGGTCACTCATTTTTTTTATGTACGGAGTAGATTTAATAAGGGTGTCATTTTGGGTGAAGGCTGCAATGAGTTTTGATACTCGAATGATTTGAGGGTAGTATTACCTTAGATTTTTGGAATTTCCTATACTGGCTGTGAGTGCGAGGGAGAGAGACTGATGGGGATTTACGTGAATGAGAGAAGGACAGACGTTACTGACAGTTTAAAATTCGTATTTTTCAGTATACAGTTTATTTTTCTTTTTATATAAAAATACGTGCATTGATATATGTCACGACGCAGGTGTACGAAGTGCTATTATTAGAATCGAATTAGAAACGATAGAAATAGTTTTGTAATCCACCTGTCACGGTAACACTGGTGGAATACCGTATAGCCATTAAAACTATTAATTAGCGAGCTGAGAATTTGGAATATCTGTATTTGCCAGTAGGTCGCCAAGTAGATGATTTCCCACCACTGTCGGCGCTACGTTACTAATTAAAGAGAATCGTTAAGGCTATTCATTATCAGGACTCGGCTGCGTTCACGTCTTGTAACTAGAGGGGAATCCGGCATCGTAGCGTTTCGCGCTCCTCTCTAATTCGCTATTCGCGCGTGCGAATCTTTCTCTTGATTTTTCTTCTTCTTTTTTTTCTTCTCTAATTCCCCTCCTAGCTCCCCTCCACGACCGTGTCGCCCTCTCTCTTTCACTCCTTCACTCTCACTCTCGTTACTCCAGCTCCGCCTGAAACGTGAAAAAATTCTGACACAATGCTGTTGGAACTCGGTACGTACGCGTTTCGCTTCGAGATAAACTCGTTTTAATGTCGCGCAATTTACTCGCTGCTGCTAGGATATAATGCCGGCAAACGCTCCCACCCGACCGTCCACGGCTATTATCACGGTGCGATCTAACTGGCGCTTGTCAGCGAGCAAAATGGTCTGTCATTTCGCACGATTACAACCCTTAATTAATCGGGACTCCCTCGAGGGCTGGTTCCAGAGGATCTGGAAAAAAAGATGGCCGCTTGTAATACAGACAATTATGCATTATAAGGGTAATCTTGTGAGGAGGGATAGGGGTATATGGGGAGTGATTTTAAGATTCAGGGGTTGGACTGGGGATGATTCTCTGCGGTATGGTATCCCTGTGGAAGATACGTCCGTTTCTGGTTTAAGGGTCGGTTGGAGTATTGGCAATGGCAGGAGAGTTAATAAAAGGACGGAGGCGGTGGCAGGATAAAATTTATAGAGGGAAGTGGCAAACGTAAAGTAAGAAATACCTCACTCTCGATATATATACAAGCCGTTGCTTCTCAACCCCTTTGAGTAGAAGCCGTAAAAGGTTTAACAGCTACGAGCGTGTATACGGAATCCAATCGGATTACCATAAATTTCATCGCGCCCTCGACGAATCCGCGCACATTGGAATTAACGGCGACGAATCCTCTCTCGCGCATACGCCCGGTGTGATATCACCTTAACGAGTCTGCGCCCTGGGGCTCCTTTCTGCCTTCTGCAAAAGGTAAACCTGTGTTATTCACGAGGGTATAACTCTCGTTCTCTATTTCTTTACTTCACTTTCGTTTTTCTTTTATTTCAATCTCCTATACACAATTCGTACTCTTTAGTACGATATTTTAAAAGATCTTAACGAACTGGAATAATAACGGAGAAATCCGGCATTTTGCACTTAAACGATAGACACTTGTTGGTTTTACAGCCTCCAGATATTTTTCTAGTACCATTTCAGTGGTTGGCAGAGGAGAATGTATAGATAGGTTAGGTTAGGTTTCGTCACTGTGATAATAGCGAGAATCGTACAGGGGTAGTTCACCATGCGCGACGTTGCAAAACATATAATTCCTGCTTAAGTACTGTGTGTAATTCTATAAATGCGTAAGAGCGAAAGAGAGAGAGATATATGAAATAAGCGAGTGATAGAGAGACAGATACGGAGGACTGGTGTGTATCAAGTGGGGTAAACGATGGATACATGGTGAAGCGGTAGCAGAGAAGCAAAAGGAGAGCAGGATGATGTAGTGGGGAGGAGCAGAAAGAGAGGAGCAACGATTCCTATACGTGCTTCGAACCAGAACCAAAGAAAACATAGCGTTTGAATGCTGTGGGCGTTCCTAAAGCGTTAGTACGTCCGACAGCCACCAGATGTCGCATTGTGAGAAATACAGAAGTGGAGGGAATCTGAGGTCTGTGGGTCGGGCCTTAAGGGTTGCCGCCCCTGATCCGCCCCTCGCCGGCCCTCCACGGTTAGGAGGAAGCAGACGCGTCGCGGCAACCAACTGGACAGCCAGCTTCGACACACCAGGTCCGTCGAACGCCGGTATTACCTGGCCCAGGCCGTGAGTCAATCGAGCCTCGATTGTGCGCGATACTTTTTCTTTTTTCCATTCCTTTTTATATCCTCGACTTAACGACGCCAGTGTGAATCGGGCCTTAAATCGCGTTACGGTAATAGTGCGATCCATTTGATTTTGACAAGATTCAAGGACGTTTCACCTGGGTAGAGAGTTCCTTTGGATTCGCAGGAGATTCCTGAGACAGCTGCTGCGTGTTTGGAACTTGAAGTAAGTGGTATGAAACCCAGGGATTTTGGGACTGATCTTGCGGAAGCGTGTGCAAAGTTTTTTTTTGCGAAATAGTGGAATTTAGTGGTGGTACCTTAGTGCGGGGTCTGTGTGGATGGAAGACGTAAGTCCAGGTACTGTTTGTGGTACTTCGAAGAGGAAGTAAGGAGGAACCAGTGACAGATTTAAGGAGGATACTTAGAATTGGAACGCCCTGAATCATGAGCAGCGTGAGAGGGAGTCTGGGACCTGGTGAAGAGTCCAGAGAGACATGAACGTCTGGACGGAGTAGATTGTGAGATAAAAAATGGTGTGAGTCACAAGAAGAGTATAGAAGTTTGGTCCTTGACTGGGATCGTGGAAGGATAGGCATTGATTACAGTGTAAAAATCGAGAATAAAGACTCCGGTCGAGGACCGACGGCACGCCTCAGGATGGAAACGCGACAGTACCTGGTGATTTTCGAGCACTGAAGTACACAGGTACAGGCTGAAGTATTCAGAACTTCAGTAGAGCTAAATCATGTCGGTGAGCTCCGTGCAGATAGCGCAGCACCAGGAGTCGATGGAGCTGGCGGAATCGCGACAGTCCACCAGGATGCCGAACGACTCCAGTAAGAGGGACGTGGACAGCGACTGCGAGAGTGACACTAGTGAAGTTCTTAGCGTAGGAAGTGAACCAACCCCTACGATGGCTGTGGATGTGCAAGACTCGAGTTCAAGATTCGAGGGTGAACAGGACTTCCGTGAGGATGGTAGTAACACCCGGACATCGTTAACACCATCACCGACAGCATCACCAGTGGCTTCACCATCCAGTTCAAGTTGTAACGAAGCCAGTATGTATTATCATCGACCTACGACCGTCCAGGCGTCAAGTCCAGGGTACAGTCAGCCGCCGTCGTCACCGGCAGCATCCGTCAGGTCACCAGCGTCCTCGAGCGCCACGGCATCGTCACCTGGACGCTCGGAGAGCCAGGATATGTCATCCAGGTACACTACCTCTCATCCTCATCTGGTATCGCGCTATGCTCGGGACCCGGAGGTGGTTGATTATCCTCCAAGAGTACCGCCACCCTCTCTTGGACACGAGATCATATATCCCGCTGTCGAGAGGCTCCATAGAACCCCCATAAGCGTGCCTCTTGTCACACGACTGTCCCTTTCACCACCATCGGCTGTGACGGTCTCCAATCTTCAAACTTCACCACCGATCCTTCATCCAGTCGTCTGTCGAGAATTGAGGGATGCGTCGCCATTGATACACCCCCAGCATCTTCAGAGTCACAACAATTCCCATAGCCACGTTCATCAAACGTCCCAGGTGCAGCACGTTCCTGCTACCACGGGACACCATAGACTATCAGTGAGCAAACTTTTACAGTCGTCACCACCGCCACCCCGGGAACCGAGTCCGGCGTCGCCACGAGAGGAGAACGGCGTCAGGAGCGGCGCCCCGAATAATCCTAACAACAACAACAACAATAACAATCTACAGCATCAAGGCAATCTTAAATTCAGCATAGACAATATACTCAAGGCGGATTTCGGTAGAAGAATCACGGATCCAATATCCCTAAAGAAGTCCCGACCTAAGAAAGTCGTACCTCGACCTATTGACCTCACTAAAGACTTTCTCGAATCGTCATCAGAGGGCTCGGAAAGAGGTTCCGAACCATCTACGACAAACACTTCTCCTGGTGTACCAACAGCCACTACGGGAACGCCTGGAACCGTTCCAGCGGCACCTGGAGCAGAACCTGGCAAGCAGATGCTCTGGCCAGCTTGGGTCTACTGCACCAGATACTCGGACAGACCCTCTTCCGGTAAGTGTAACAATTCTTTTTATGGTTCTGCGCTAATATGGCCAGGGTATCCTGGCTCGACTGAAACAAGAACCATATAAATTCAGTATAAGGATAATAAGAGCGAACCTTACCTTAAACCTTAAACATTTGAGAGTTTCGATAGTCAATCTTGTATCCTGCTAATGAACGGCCTCCTTTACATGTCGGCATATGCCGTGAGGTAAATTTTCGTTCCACCAGGCATTACGCTACTTATCATCATACGGTGTAATCATGCGAGGCAACAAACTAGCGAACGTGTCTGAAAAAAGGAAGGAAAGAAAAGGACGTATTAAAGAAAGGAGGAGGGAAAAAAATGACGAAGGAAAAAGTATTAAGGAGAAAATGGTCGGATGTAATGAAAAAGAACTTACCAATGTGATAATTTATCACTATGAAAAGTATACTTATGTGGACATACGTATATGTATACATACGAAACGGGCAATTAAGCATGAAAACCATATGTGCTCAGAACACGCATAGCAAGACGTTAGCCGAACCATGCCGTTCGCACGTTTTACCTGTACGTTATAAAGTACACGTGAGATTTGGACTACTGGAACATAGTTGGAATTGGTATGTCCTGGATTTTATTAGACTCTGTTGAGTCGCACGAAGATAAGGCGCTGTTGATATACCATTGAGAGTGAATCATAACGAAGGAGAGGAAAGAGGAAGAATAGAAAAAACTGTCTTAACGATCGTAGGCTTTTTGCCAGACTCGAATCAGGCCTGTCGTAGCTTATTTTTGTGCTGTAGAAAAAAAAGGATAAAGCAGGGATCCTAAGTACATTAAACCGACGACGTTTCGTGATACCGAATGTGTGGCGAATGATAAAAAAAAAGAGATCGAAATCATTCTCGAAATGATCTCGTCATTAATTCAAGCAGCGTTCGTTACTGCATAATTAAAGTACAGGCAGTGATTAAGTTAAAATAATCATTTGGTATTCCTGCGTGTTTAATATTGTAGGTTATGTTATGTTTTTCTTTCTCTTTCGAGAGACTGCTTATCTTTCTTCTGTTCACTTTTTCTAAATGGCACTCTAAAGACGGTTGTACCGTAGGCGAAAAAAACTGGCCATCTCGAGGCCATATATAAATCAAGTCTAACGAAATGTTCGCGGCGAAATAAAGAGACATTAATTTGCGGATCGAGTTCCTATGGAATAAGGATTATCTAGACAGACACGAGGCTGCTCCATATCGGGTGGTCTCTTGGGATCCATCTATCTTATTAAGGTTAAATTGAAGGTGCACGTTCCTTGCCGTTGAACACGATAACAGACCTAACTAAGTAAGTCAGGTTAGATACTATTAAAAGTGGCTGCTTCCAGTCGGGAATATAATACCGAGTTTCGAAAAATCATTGGACGCTTTAAGAGATCGCCTAGTGTGAAATCCTTGACGATGGGAAAAGTAATTTTGAACAATTGACTTTTATTGTATAATATTAATACCCGATGCAGGTCGCAACTTGACAACTAACGTCCGCCATATTGTCACGTGAGTCAAACGAGAGTGCAGCGCTTAGAGAATGACTAATACGTAGAGTTTAGGAAGAAAATAAATATTCATAGACTGTTTCTGTCATGGTGAGATGCGTTCGCACACGAGTGTAGGATTAAGTGTATATTCCTGGTATAATAATGGCGTATTAACAAGCTGTAACGTTTTGACGGCACAGCAGGGATTAACCTTTCGGTACTCGTAATACTGCGATGCGACTTATAACAAAACTGACTGACTTCTACCAGTTAACGTGACGTGGATAATGATTCCTACATGATTTTATGGAAATGCCACGTTCCCAACTGTGTGTAAGCACCTCCTTACCGGAAGAGGATATCACGCTTCCGCAATTTGTTCGTAGTAATGCGCGTAATTGTTACGAGGAGCGCATATGACTTATGTATCGTTGTAAACGTCATTAAGCCTGTCATGGATGTTGGTCAACGCAAATTTACAAATGTAAACGCTTTCAATTATTACACAAACTATTATTTAACATTTTTTTCTCTTATCCACTTATTTAGAATTGCCATTCGCTATGTTCTTTTTTTTCATCGTTCAGCGACCAACGATTCATAACCCGCGTAGAACCAAATAGGCGGGCATTTCAAATTCATTAAGTGAAAGTAAAATTACATTTTTTCTTCTTATAATTACAGTTTAATAAAATCTTCGCTGCTTTACGTTGGATTAGAAAAGGCGACGACATTAGGATATAATAAGAATCAATGGCCGATCCTGAATTGGAGGTTGCCGAGGGCAACGTCGGAATCGACCTGAGCTATAAACCAACACACTCTTAGACGCGTGTACAGTGCAGCGAGCAAGTGAGCAAAATGAGAGAAGATGAGTGAGCAAGTGAGAGAAAAATAAAAGGAATGGCAGCTACGGTATAGTCAGTTTAGAAACCGATGTTCGTAGATAGGAAGGAGGATTAGCGGTTCGGTGGAATGGTAACGCTTCAAGACAAATTCAACGCCGATCGCGATCAATCTCTGTCAAAAGGTGGTACCTCGGCTATATGGAGTATAGATGTATATATAAATCTATGTATATATAAGGCCCCGAAGGAAAGTCCCAGCAATTACGTTTAAGTAGGCGTAGGCGCCTTGGGACATAGAAGCCGAAGCAAAGTAGATATTAGATAGGACGTTATCGTATATAATATTATACTGAGCGTAATGCGGTAATAATGTCGCGAGTACTGAACTACGTACTTCCTTGTGTAGGCTAAGTGAGCAAGGAAGTCATCGAGGGCCGAAATAATGCGGGCCGGAAGGGGCCTTGTCATCGACGACAACGATATGATGAACATTCAACGCGCCAACTTGAGAAACGGGCCCTTATTCTGTATGGAGCCGTGGGTGGGCCTTACCGTGTTGATACAATATAATACTTCTATACCGTGTGTATACATGTATATATATATATATGACTATGGGAGAAAAACAGGGGAAGGGGAAGAATAGTGGGTCTTGTCAACGACAAATGGGCCTTAGATTCTGATTGTCAGAGGGAAAATTTACTGTAGTGGGAAGATATAAGCTAATTAGGAGTGACTGTACCAGAGAAGCTCGATTAACTCGATGATACCGAAAGTTTCGGTATGTTATTCAAGGCTGTGTAGGTATAAGGCCCAGAAGGTACGGGCCCCGTACGGGTGTATACCTTTCGACGTATTCAAGACTGACTGCTGTTTCATTTGTCAAAGCGACGAGCGACGATCGGGAGATGCTACGCAGCTAATTAGGGATGTTTAAGAAAAAATGGGATCACCCGGTAGTCAAGTGGAAATTCATTACTCGAGTTTCACGCGTGTGGGGACGGGGGGAGGGGGGGGGGGGTAGAAAAAGTAGCAAGTAGGGGCCCACCCACGCTTTCAAAAGGGGTTCAAAGGAAAGAGGGGGATTTAAAAAAAATGTAAAAAAGTCCAAAAGCCCGAGTTTTAGATTATAATAAATTATCCCCGAACGACCGGGATCATCGTTAAGGAATATTTCACTTCCGGTGCCCTCTGGCGACATCGTATTCGTACCCCTCGTGTATACCTTTATTCTCACCTTTATTCATTCTCATGCCTTGGAAAAATTGATTCCAGTCACGTCACGTTACAGGGATGACACGTAATCGTCTCCTCTTGTGATCTTTTCACTATGTATCCAGAATGCTACTTGGGTATCACCCTGTATAGCTCGTATATAATATATATATACCTCATATAATATAAGGATTATTGCTCGCGTCAATTATAAAAAATTAATTGGACTAATTATCCATACAGGTATATGATTTCGGGCACTTTTCATTTGTGTGTATATATGTATTTATTTCCCAAAAAAAAAGGAGAACACCATACGGGTCGGCTTAACAATATTGCGAAACAACCATACCTGATGAACCGTCGGTTTGTTGTTGTTATTATTATTGGAGTACCTGTTTCGAAACGACGTAGGATTTTTACCTGTTTCTCAGAATCTTCGAAGTATCCAATAACCGACTATGGTTACGGACACGGGAAAAGTACCGGTTCTGGTTTTACCGGGTGTTGCGTGAATCGAGGACGCGAAATGATTTTAAACGATGTATATATGTATTACAAGCTATACAAATAAATGAGCGAATGATTTTATTTGGAAATATTAACGAGACAAGCCCGAAAAGCGTATACACGGGTCCATCCATCATTCAAATCATGAGTGACGGCTCCGCACGAGTGTTCCATGCTGTATTGTACTCCAGTTGGGTTATGAGGTCGCTGTCAAAATATATAATAAACTCGGGGGGTGGTTTTAGGGCGTGTCCGGATAGACCTACCCCGAGGGCTTTTATACGAGCCGTTTATCCACTCAAATTTCTCACCCCTGGTGCCGCAACCTCACCCCAATTATTAATTACCCGGAGATCCCACAGTGGCTCATCGCCTCGTCAGAGCAGCGGGTGGTCGTGGGATCTAAGTGGATTCAATGATCTTGTATATGTGTCTGTATATATATATAGAAAGAGAGAGAGAGAGAAAGAGAACTCGATAATGGGGTAAAAATAGAAAATAATTATTATCTACACGTAGGGATCATTTGATATTGCCGTGATTTCATGAGAATATTAACGAGTCCATTAACACTGCTTAACGAGGCTTAATTCACCTTACGCAATTGGCTAATTATGGTTTTAATTTAATCCTGCCAGCGGAGACACATTTACAGCATCCTTAACTAATTTACAAGCGATAAAGGATACGAGTCCCCATTAAAGATTCAAGACTCTAACGAGTCATTCGAGAATGATTGAATGTATGCGAAGGTAGCAGGAGCGTCCTGAAAAATCATTCCTCCTTGCAGTCATTATATCTATTGATTTTTTTTTAAATATTTAATCGGATGCCGCGTCTCCTTGAATGCATTTGTATTCCAGGGTCATGCAGTAGTCATTACTTTCAATCATACTTGTCATGTATCTTTTTTTAGATTTTTTTTATTTCATCGGTCTCAACCCTCCGACGGGGCGACGCAGGGGATGAAAGAATTTAACGTCGGGGAACGTTGGAGAACCGTGACGACGGGGGGTTGTTAAATCACCCCCCTCCCTCCTTTCCCGGGTATCTATCTCCGGAAAAATAACACCCTCGGATACCCCGGTGGTAAAACTATGCGCGGAATTCAATTGGCAACCCCCCTCTCAGCAGTAAAAGGGCGCCGGTAGTAACCGGTGGTGGCAGACGAAGGGTTGTTTTAATGAATTTATAGAGCGACGCCGAATCATCCCCGAGGAAAATTGACACCGGGTTACCGTCAGTCCCGAAAACCCCTAACCGATGACTGGTGTGACGACAATCTCCCTCTACCCTTCAAGAAATTCCCTAGAGTCTGAGGAAGAGGCCACGAGAGTCACTAGATCTTACGGGGTTTGCTTAAGGGTTGGTTAAGGACACCCGGAAGAAGAGCTTCTTCAGCGGTTTACTTGGTATCGCGTCAAGAGGGTGAGAATCGTCACTCGAGGACACGTAGTAGTGTTCGGTGGTGGGACGAGACTGTGAAAATGTCACTAGATTTTTCGAAGCTGACGACAAAAAAGTAACTAGTTCCCTTTAGACGTCCCATTGTATCCACGAGACAGGTAGGATGAGTACCTGAAAGTGAAAACCAGGTGTCTCCAGGTTCTCAAGATTCTCCCAAGGATCCCAGAGGACGTCGGTCAGGATGAAAAGACGGACGAGGACAATAAAGCAAGACCCTTGATAGTTATACGGCCCTATTAACCGTAGTAAAATAATATTCCAAACGTCAGGAACTCATCGTCATGATATTACCAACCTGTATCTGGGTATACGCGTATATACAGGGTGATACCGAAATAGCGTCGTCGACGTCGACAACGACGCACGGCGTTCCGTCGTATCCGCTTTATGCGAGATTAGTAAATCCACATTATTAGCTTTAATGAGCCGAGACGCCCGAGTGCCTTGCCTAGGGCTAAACGACGAGGTGTGTGGCGAAAGTCGGTTGCAGGGTGGCCCGCCGGATCTTATGGACTACACGCGGAATACCGTAGATTGATCGACCACCATGATGTATTTAGCCATGGGTACTGTCTGTCCCAGTACCATGGATCGCGTGTCCGGTACCATAATTGATACATAATTATGAGAATTGTTTGATGGGCGGACGGGGGGGGGGGGCGAAGATCATAAAATATTGTCAATGTTAATTAACACGGTGTATACCGTGGAGTAATATTGGCTGGCTACAATGACCTGGGTGACAGAAATACTCTTGTGTTCTAGAGGATGAGGTTCGGTCGGGATGAGAATGAAAATAAGAGAGCCTGGGCCTCTACGGTCTATGATTATATTCTTGACTTTCGCAAGTTGGTAGCTTCTATAGAAGTCATTGACTGTGTGCACTGTGTGTGTGTATAATAATTATGGTATTTGTAGGGTGGGGGGGCGTGCACTAAGATTGTTTATAGAGAATCGTTGTCTTACTGTTATTTGGTCGCATTTTAGGTATAGCGAGGTAGAAAAAGTTTTAAAGGGTGGGAGGAGGGTTGAAAAAAAATATGAAAATTGAGCGCTCAAGTATGGCTCCGAGTCATTAGGCAGAACAATGCTGTCATTTTGGGTTTTGTGAATTAACCGTTAGGACAGGTGAGGTATAGCGTTACGCCCCTTTGATGTACACGCGACTAGGTTAATTTTGGTTTATATCTCCTCTTACGTATCTTTCGGAGATCTCATACGCCCAACATAGGTGAGTCTTCATCAGGGTATGTTCGTCAATCCATCCATCCATCCATCCATGTATCCATCGATCCGTTCATGGATCTGTCGGTTCTTCGTATAGTCCTCTCGCACCTATTGGGAGAGAATAAAAGAGAGAGAGACACTCTCTCTCTCTCTCTCTCTCTCTCTCGCTCGCTCTCTTTCTCTCATTCTCTCATTCTTTTATCCAAGAAGAGAAACCAGTCTCTGTACCGATTCGATCACAACATTTTGCCTTCTGGCCATTTCGGAATTGAATTCGGATCCCTTCCTGGAAGACTGGCAGAAGAACTTCCTTTCGATAGGTGCACGTGCACGCTGGAGTGTAACGGGTTCGGTCGCCATCATCGAATCTTTCATGGAAAAGTCAACGCGCCATAGATTTATCATTCTTGTGTGATATTTTTTTTCTTTTTCTTTTTTCGTAAAAAATTCCAGGAATCCAGTGCACGGGGTATTTTTTTTAAGGATACACTCTGCTCGGAGATCAAACTCGAGATTTTGTTTTGTTTTGAAAAAAGAGAGGGGGGGGTAAAGAATGTCTTACGTCTATAGTGTCCCATTCATGTTTTCCGTATATGTAGAGTGTAGATAGCGCGTAGTCATGTAATGATGTTGACACGACCAGATGCTGAGATAGGACGCTCAACGAGGAGGACCTTTGGAAAGGTCACGACCTTGCATCTCTCACGTCTCGTGATGGTCCATCGTTCGAGAGGGACGGGACAGAAGTGGTTGAAGGCATCTCTGCGTTGGAAGAGGTAAAAGGCGATATATAGCATGAAACGACAGAACGACAGGAACAGACAGAAATACCACGGTTGGAGATCGGACGGAAGGTTGCTAGTGACTTTTTTTGCCTGACTGCTGGCTGCCCTCGACTCTGAGCTGTCCCGAGTCAGGGCCCTGGAATAGGCCTCAATCACGAGAAACCATTAGAAGCCATCTTTATTATCAGTTATATCGATCCCAGTTGTAGATTCATGGAAGACCATCTTCCAAGAGTTTCATGAAAACCGTTACTACTACTCTGATAATTCAAAAGTCGTACCATCGTCAATTCCTTAGGATACCATTTCGAGCGATGTCTCTGTTACAAAAAAAACCGTTACTCCTAGTGACTTAAAAAAAAAATTTTTCAATCTTCCACACCTGTATCTTATCAATCAAACTTGATAGAGTGATTTTATCCGTATACCGACAAGTATAGCCTGTCCGGTAGGGCAGACCGAATGAAAGCAATTCGCGACTGACAGTGCAAACAGACCAGCAATCTTCTCAATGATCCCGGTGCTTAAGCAAAGTAATCGTTGTATAGCAACAGACCGCGGGCCGGCGATTAGGCGAGCGCGAAAGTCAGGATCACCCACGAGCCGGTAGTCGAAGTTTGTTGGGAAAGAAAAAAAAGGAAAAAAAGTAACTAGACACTCAACTTTCCACGGATCCAAGCATAATAGAAGCCTTCTTCTTCTTCTTCTTCTTTTTCCTTTATTGATAGTAGAAGCCCCGAAGGGGCCCGAGTAGAGGCCTACGAGTTCCTTGTTGATATTGGTTTTTTGGGTCTGACGATTTGCAGCACTGTTCACGTTGAATCGATCGCGACGCAAACTTTGATAATGTTACTAGCACGTTGGCAATGCTGAATAACGTTACTAGTTTCGTAAAGGGAAGCGGAGAGTCATTAGTGTCGAGTCTCCTTCGCATTCCCGAGTCTCGTAATAAAGTGGCCTGCGTACGCAAGGAGTATACCAACTTACTAGCTTTAGTAAGTTTGCGCCACGGCCGATACGCGTCTCTTCCTACGCTCTCGACGTTATAGCCAAACGAGAGTTTAGGTTAGCCAAGATGTATCGTGGAAGTCTGTGTACCGAGGAGCATTTAATCAGTGGGTTTCTTTGACCCGGCCTCTGGCTGCCGACCGCAGCATCGCCCGTGGAAACGGTTCTACAGGGTGTCTCAAAAAGTGACGTCCGCGCGCGTAAAACCTCGAGAAACAATTTGCCAGCGACGAACCGTCAACGCTCGACGGACGTAAGAGGCTCGCGAACGTAAACCGTCCCGAAGAAAAATCGACGATCTTGAAAATTACGACGGCCATGACAGTAGCGAATCGCAGTGGCGAATCGACGTAGCGGAAGATCAAAAGTTGTGGGTACGCATAAAAATATTATACCAGGGTATAACGTTAATTGGCGAAGATGTAGTTAATTGTGGATGTCGTCAAAAGCTGTGCCGCTCGCTTGCGTGTAATGCCCAGCGACGTGTCGCTCCCTTGCCTCTACTTGGGTCCTTTTCAATGTCTACCACGGTCGAAGGCATCAGGGCCGTATCACAATGAGTCACACTAAAGGGCGCATTAAACATTAACTCGCTAGTCGGGCTAAGCACCGGCCGGAATTCGCCCGGCTAGATTGAGAGATATTCCGGGTGACGTTTGTGTCGGCGTTGGCTCGGACGTACGTATAACGATGCACGCGTCTGTGTATCGCTGGGATGCTGCTAGTGGGGGCAGAGATGTTTTTCTGGTGGGGGCAGGGCTCTGCGTGCGGTCCCTTCTTCGATGGACCACCCAAGTAGACTTGGCTTACGCCCTGGCTGTATACCTATATACGTACACTTATAGCCTATAGCTTAGTGCCTACGACGTATATGTATATGATAATTTGTGAGTATGTGAGATAGAGCGAGAGGGAAAATAGCGTGCGCGCATGCGCAGAATTATCATTCGAACTTTGATAATACTTATGAATGAAGATACCATACGGTTTTACGCGTTGATCAAAGCAAATTCATTTTTCTCTCTGATCGTGTAATTGAGGATTGTAATCGATATACGTTATCTGCGCTGGCTATTCATAAAATTCTTTTACTAGCTGGGGTCAGGGGGGTCACTGTTCGCCAGGATTGTAAAATCTATGGTTTTATCACCGGCGAGACGCGAACGAGGTGTTATAAAGTCGGGTAACGTCGGTTAAAATCGCACGGACATCTTGGACGGTATTTTTTTTTCCTTTATTTTTTGTAATACAACGTACAGTATTGATTGATTTATTATCGGGATCGTTGAAAAATCTTTTTTTTTCTTGTCAATGCTGTCCTATGGAGAATAGAGTCTGGTATCTTTATACGAATAAAAATTTGAGTGCGTTCCTAAGAATCGAACGCGAATCTAACGTGTACGCTAGATGCTCGCGTGCGTGGATAATATATTACGGAGAAATTGTCGTTTATTATTGCAATTCGTATGCTAATACGCGCGGGACTATAATGATTATGAAAATGGATAGCGGTAATTTGAAAGCACGGACTATATAAATATTAATACATAGATCTCTACGTACATAAGTATGTATATGTACATCTTGGCAAATGCATATACATGTATATAAACTATATACATTTTAAGTACGAGCATCTTATGTATACATAGACTCGTGATTCCAGTTGGCAGTTGGAGCCGTTCGGGTCTTTATGGCTTCATCGTCAGGAGTCGAATCGGCGCCAGGAGAACGAACCGTCATCTGAAAGTTGAATCGTTTCATTAAAACTAGCCGTAATATTGAGAAGCTTTTTCATTCTGACATATCCAATTTACAATTAACTGACTGTAATGAAGTAATGTCTACAGGATCAGACTGTAGGGTGCCAGAAATATATATATGTATAAGAACGTTAGATCCGTAAGTCTAGGGAATTTTCGAGGGTTAGAAATGTTACTAGAACAAATTTTTTTTTAATCACAAAAATTGTATTTTCACCTATCCACGTTCGATCACGTGATGACGATTGCTGGGAATTATTAAAAAAAAAAAAATTATTATTAATTCTCGGATCATACCGTATGGGAATATACAAGGTCTGTATAAATGATAATGAATCATTAAATAATTATCACTGCTGAAGTGAGTGACGAAAGGGTGGTATATTTTTATAAGTGTATAATACTCATATATGTATACAGTAGTGATTTATTACATATATCAAAACGATAAGAAGACCTCCATCGAAGCCAAGAATATATATTTAGGTCTTGGTTCGTTATAAAAAGTTCTGATTAAGCGTGGAGTCGAGTGGATTTTATGGATCTAATCCGGCATTGCGGATAATGGGTGTACGAAATGATGTTTCTCTCTCTCTCTCTCTCTCTCTCTCCTTCTATCTGTTGTTAAGCTAACCGTAAAGCGACGGCAGTTCAGTGTTGCGCGAGACACTTATCGCCATTTTTCAGGGACTTTCACGCTGCCGTAGTCTGGTAAGGGGGTTCTGTAATAAAAGGTGGCAGGATTACATTGGAGCTAGTGAGGGAATGAGAGAGAGAGAGAGAGAGAAAATATTTTTGACGGCAAAGTTCATCAGCTGAATTGGCAAGGGTCCTTCCTCCTCCACTGTCATCCGGCAGTTCCTTTCGAGGAACCGAATGCGTATTTTCGTATTCATCCGATCGTTCCGTTAATATCGCGAAATTAAAAGCCCATAATTTATGAGCCGTTTGAAGTAAACGACGAGCTGGTGCTATCCCTTGAATTATGGCTCCCTTAACTAGACTTGAGTTATGACGAGCTGCGACCCGCCGTACGGCTAACCTTACTCTTCTCTACTCTCCACCTCGCCCCTCGTGTATCTCCTGCGCCGGCCAGAGACTCTTCCTCCTCTTTGAGTCTTCGGCGACGACGACGACGACAGTCGTCGACTCCCACTACTCCCTGGTACTTGTGTTTTTCTCTGTTTCTTGGTTATTCTTGTACGCGGACTTCCTCCGGATTAAAATAATCATCGATCCGCGTGCCATCATTAGCGACCACACCTATGTCTGGAGTTAATAAATTTAATTTTTTTCTTGATTAATATTAATATGCGGTCAATCATAGAAGCTGGGTGGAAGCTGGTTGGTTCTTTAACGAGAACTTCCGGTTAGGCCGGTACCGGTTTATTTGGGAGTTCCTGTAATGATTCTTGAAATTTGTAAAACGGTTTTTCTTTTAAGTCAGCTTTGGACTACCTTGGATGGACATTAATTTTGGGGTTGTTTTGGAAAAAAGTGGAAGGGG
Source organism: Pachycephus smyrnensis (assembly GCA_030142225.1). NCBI lineage: Eukaryota > Metazoa > Arthropoda > Insecta > Hymenoptera > Cephidae > Pachycephus > Pachycephus smyrnensis. Next base: position 605,514 of record JARQST010000282.1, on the reverse strand, counting down.
CATGGCATGGGACGAGGAGAAAAAAGTGCCACCTGTTACATGGGAAATACGTTTCTATGGTTATTATGCGCGCGGGTGGCTCGATCGAGCGGATAAATGGCGTCTTTCGGCTATCTGGGAAACGATAGAAATTGAAAAAACAATGAAATTAAGGGAAAACGGTGACCCTTCCCATATGTCATCGCCTTTAGCCAGCACCTGACCCACCACCGGAAACACTACAACTATCCTGTCATCTGGTCTGGTAGTTCTGTTAGAAGTTGCGGAGAGACGTCCTAGAAGAAAAACCATAAGGAAATAAAAGAAAAAAAAAACAAGTGGCGGCGTATGGGACATCAAAAGCCACCCACTATGAATTCCATATAAATACACATATAGATATTACAAATTTGTAAACACCATAGAAATCACCCGGAACGCGATAAATCATTCAAGTGTCCAACTTTTCAATTTTACCTAAATTACAAAAAAAAATTAAGATCGCGCGTAATCCCCACATCGTTAGCATCAGTCAGCCTAATGGGAATTCCCCATAGAGTATTCAATTCCATAGAAACCCATGGATGACTCCGTCGATGAATCGTCCACCAGTATCCCTTGAACATAGCTACGTATACGCACTTCTATAAGCGTACAGTTAATGTGCACGAGGTTGTTGTCATACATTAGAGTTAATTAAGTGTGTTTAATTAAACCTCCCCTCACCCCCTCCTCCTCCTCCACCACCACCACGTATACACACACACTTTCCCTTCACCATAAGCACTTCTATCGCAAACGGAGTGCTAATGATTCCAGCTTCGTATCCAGGTATGGCTGGAATTTCTCTTAGCCTGAAGTTGCCTCGCGATTACTTTACCAGGGTAGCCAATGGAACAGTGCTTTTTTCGTCATAGTGAATAATCGATCGATACAATCGAATCGAATTCAGTCTATAATAAATTTTCATCGAACCTTAATGTAAGGTCTATGAATATAATTGTAATTTTTATTGATTTCATTTTTTTTTTAATTTCTATATATTTCCTCGATGACTGCTCAATGATTTTTAGTATCCCAGCCGAGTGACTACTACTAGAAACTTAATGGCAGCCAACCGTAGGAAACGAGAGCGAGGATGTGTAAAAGGCAATTGCCTCTTCGTTTATGGTCCGACATACTCGGGCAACTCGCATAACTTCAGTCTCCAAGCAGTTTTCTACCAACGACTGTCAGTCTTTCAGGTGATTCGCGATCCATGGACGTCGGCGCGCGAGAGCTTCCGTAACGGTATTGACGACACAGTTGGGCCTTATAATATATACGTATACAGAAGCGAAGGCGAGTCGGTTAAGAAAATAATGTCTGACACGCAATTCGCTGGAAGGACGTATTAAAGGAGCTTGAAATATCCGCCAATTACATATATATATACACACACCGTTATTAAACGTATTTTTACTAATTAATCAAAATATCAATACGACTTACAACACGCCGAAAGACCGTTCGATGATTAATGATAACGATTCGACGTGGTATTTAGAGAAACTCATTTACGCGGGAAATCATCCAGTTAATGACGTAGCGAGTCGTTGATTTCCTTCGCACTCCTTCGCAATTCGCTACGGATAGAGGAGGCGTCGCGACGCCCGTGCGTCCCTATGTCGGCTGGTGAAATTCAATTTGTGTCATTAATAATAGCGACGGTGTATATATACGAGTTGGGTTAGCTCCTCAACTTTATGGGCGATGACAAAGTTTCACTTGGCTTTAATGCCGACTAATCAAGTTTTCATACGGATGATAAGAATTAAATAGAGCTTATCCGCGAGACGTCTAAAATTGTCATTGACGATAATCATTAGTTATGTAAGACACTAAGTGTACTTGGTATACGTAAACATTTTTTTTTACCAAGTTATCAATGTACCCATATATATATACATATATTTCAGATAATACTATGAGATATCTAATCTGACCGTGAGAAAAATATATATATACACAACACACAGTTAATCGCATAGTTAGTTTTAATAGTGAAAATAACCATAGAGCTAAATCGGTCTCAGAAGTGCAGTACCTTGTAGCACTCACGCATAGAGTACGCAGCACGCACGTTACGGTTTAGCCAGGGTCTAAAAATTCCCCAGATCTAAGAAAAAAAAAACAAGAAAAGTAACTATATAATACCAAGTTGGCTGCTGTTCCATTAGTAAGTAGCCAGTTACGTATAATACGTGTAATTAACATTAATAAGACTAACTACTAACCATTATCCATACTAGTATCGTTCAAGATACTTACCAGTACTAGTATGTGTGTTTATATATATATATAGAAGTCTAATAAAAGTCCCTATGAATACCACACAACCGATATCCCACGATCTCCGAAAAGTACAGTCAAGAGTAACGAGAGAAATGGACCATTGACAAAAAATCCCTGAAAGCTAGGAATCACAAGGCCCAAAACAGTCCCAACTAGTATACACTCGCTGCTGGACGTTTCTCCTGGTATAGTTTTCGGGTAGTCAGAGTCCCTCTAATGTATGCCAGTGGGGCTAGCACGGTGGTCCCTGGTCTCGGTGTGGGTGGTCCCACCATCCTCATGGCAGGCACTCCTATATGCTTCCAAGTCGAAACGATACATATACATACGTGAAGCATATATGCTCCATAAGCACCATAAGCCAAGTACCGAGGTCCCCATGGTGTCCCGTCATGAACTCATGTCCCATATCCCACCATGCACCACGAATCCCTTGGGACTTCCTAACGTGTACCGAAGTACACGGTGCCCGCTTACGCTACGGTGAGATATCGGATGAGAGAGGGAGAGAGAGAAAGAGACAAAGATAATTATAAGCGTATGGAGGATATAATACATACGTTAACTCCGTGCTTACTTACTGGCTCCGCAGAGTGTACTCGTACAGGGTTTACATACTGCCGATATACCCTATAGTACATACCTACTTACTACCTCTCGTATGCGCGTGCTTCTTCTCCCGTGTGACCATGCCTGTACCAGTCCTTGTTGTATCGCTCAATTGACCGGCCTAAAACCGGTCGTCGTCCAATCGACGTGGCACGTTTGACATTGTTGTTGCTCTGTGGCGTTTGGCCAATTTGCTCCAGACACTTTTATTGTTCATTCTCTACACGTGTCCCTTGTACGGGCATATATGCACGGTGGATGTTATAATAGAATTATTTATGAAATTATTTGAAAATTATTTCCATAAACGTTTTACGTTTTCACGTTTCTGCTGGGACTTAGTCTACGGGGACTTGTCGACTGTTATTAATGTGCTTGTGGACAAATTAATTGATTGTGCCATTTAATTATGGCTATATATATACATGGATGTATATATAAAGGAGAGGGGGGGGAGTCAGGAAAGCCTGTCCAGAGCCTCTATTAAAATGTCGACTTCTTTATTAAGGTTGGTCATCCTGGTAGACATTTACATGATCTTCGTACGTGTAGAGATTTTTCTTTTTATAGGCCGTACGCCGTACGTGTACGCGTGCGTTATTAACGTTCTTTGGGCTTATTATTACTTGGATTTGCGTTCGATATTGTGGAGTTTTTTTTTGGTTCTGGGGTCCGTGCATCCGTCTGTTTTATTCTCGGGGTCCTTTCTTTATTTATTAGTGTAGCTGTGCTTGGTTTCTTTCCTTTTTTTCTTCGGGTACGAAGATACGTCCGCGAATGGACACGCGAGGCATCGCACGATCGGTATAAAGAGACTCTAATTAATATAACGATTTAATTAATGCCAGCGCCGCGGGATAAAAACCGTCGAAAGATCCTGGTCAGCTTCGGGCAGTTTACCGAAAGACTTCTTCAGCCTCCTGTAAACACAGTATTTATTGTGTGTGTATATATATATATATATGTATATACGTAGTTCTCTGTGTATAGTCTGGCAGAAGTCTGGTAATGAAGACGTTTCTCTAGGTTAGGGGAGGTTTGACGTTTTTATGGGTCAGGGTCAGCTTCCTTTTTTTTTTCTTTTCTTTTTCTCTTCTTGGGTCCTTGTCTTTATTTTGTCTGCTTTTTTCTTCTTTTTTTCTATACCCTCGGCTGTTACCTATCTTCCAGTCTCCTGGGGATCCTAGGATCGATCTTGCGATCTTCGTCTTCTTCGCGTGTCTTCCGGTAACGACCTCTTCCTCGAGAGGCTGAGACTCTCCTGACTTTCTACCTGGTGGACAGACTCCTGTTAACGGTTCTATGTTATCTTACTAATTTCGTAATACGAGACACTTATCTTTTTTGACAAGGTCACTCAACGATTTTCGATACTTTTTTTTTCTAGGGATTTTTAAAATCAGTCTATCTTAACATGAGAATTTTACACGGTGCTCGGTACTCGGTGATTTTTTACCGTCGGATTCCGGAATCCTCGCGGGCATCGTCGTCGTCCTTAACGATGCTCGTGATTATTTATTACATAAAAAATCGCGACTAAACCACCACTGCGAAAATACGGCGACTGTGCGAATAATAAATATGAATTTAACGCAAATCCAGCAACGCGGTGAAACACGGCAAATCAAATTTGCGAGGCGGTTAGCGTCCGCGGTAGCTGCTTTATGGAGATTGCATTCCGCCAGGTTGGCGAATACTATGGAGGCGAGTATGGGGGTTGCCGTCTTAATTCATCCCCTTCCCCGGAGCGACGTGTCAAAAGGTGTAGGTTAAAAAAAAATGTAAGAAAAAAAATATTCGACCGAAAAATTTATCTGTTTCCAGTCGCCTCTACAGCTGACCCGTCGCATCTCTCACGCCCTGGGACACCGTTGCTTTTTACACTTGGGGTACAATTTCCTTTTCAGGATCATCCCGAGTGGGTGCGACCCCAATCTATGAGGGTTTCGTGTGTCACGTGATATTCGACGGTCCTATCGGTCGCCAATAACGTGTTCATTAATTCCTGGGGAATTCTAACTCAGGATCCTCTTGGATCTGCGAGCTGACGTGGAGTGTCGTGCAAAATCCTGGCGAATTTCTTTGACTCTCCCAGGAACCGAGGAACGTGTCCTAAACGAATTCCACGCGTTCCCCTACGGGGTATTTACTAATCCGGGACCGTCACTCACCTTCTGGAGTGTATACCACATAGGGAAAGATTATATAGGGACTTTTCTCGTTGATTTGGTAGCCCTGCCATCTACTTTGGTTACACCGCGATCCTTACGGATTATCATTTATTTCCATAGCGGCGTCGATGTATACTCCTATACGGCTGGATTTACATGAGGCGACACCCGAAATTTGATCCTCTCGGGTTACCACGCTGGGCAAACAATAACGCCGAGTGAAGGAGAGCCTAGGGAATTGTATATGTATCTAGGGAATTTTTATGTCTTGATTCCCCACAGAGTTATGTCGTTGCGTGACGTTCGGTGAACGTTTATGGACATCGCGTATAATAATTACAACAAAAAATGATGGTTTAACGAATTTCTCAAAAATCGTTAAATTTATTTGAACCTTTTTTTTTTAATATACCCAGTGATACTAGGAGAAAGTTCGGGGTACCAACGTATGTGTCAAATGTCACTATATCGCGTACTGTCAAATTGTAACACACGCCGACGGGACAAGTTAACGGTAACAGACGGTTGATTTAGAGTACTAAGATAATGAATGAATTTTAGAAGGGGTTGCGAAATGGGGGTTGGCTGATACGAAATTAAGCGATTTCCTGACCGCGGCAACCGTACGTTCTGCAAGGCGGCCTTTAATTAAGCGAAGCTGCGCCGAATATCGGGATCCGACTGCGATAACGTTACGGCACATGGAAACACGCCCTAAAGCGGATATCTGTCAGCGGAAGCCATGGCTTCTTCATGGTGATACCGGATGGTCCATATGGATCGAAAAAATTGAAAATGCCTAAAGGCCAGTTTCCATGGAGATCCTTACCGCGCGGATGCAGAGAATAAATTTTGTTTTTTCTCTAAAATCATTAATCTTATTCAACGCAGTATGATATTGGCGAATCAACTTTCTTTTTAATTAATTAACTTTTCGCAATACAATTATATCCCACAGTAGCTTCACTGTCGCTGGCGTTATTGCTTCGTCGATATTACAAGACGACGGCCATTAAGGCTGTATCGCGGAGTGAAATGCAAGAGGAGCCTAAAGGAGTTCGGCATAAATGTCACGGTGGTCCACGGGGCAACGAAACAATGAATTTACTTCATAAATCTCAATTTAACTCGACCCCCAATTAAACTTAATCTCGAGACCACCGAGTGGAATCATTTCGCTTAGATATTTTTGTATGGTGACGCGACATGTGAGGGAGACCTGTTACCCATGTATATAAATATATATATATATACCCACAAAAATATTCATAGGAACTATATCCATGAGAATTAAGAGAATAATAAATATCCCTATTATAAACGATCTAGAAATCAAGCTATAGGATTAACACTGTATTACAATTATCGTATAACCTTCCACATACGTATACGAATATCAATCTGTGATTAAAACCAAAAAAAGAAAATGGTACTTGGATTATAAAGAATTTTTTTTTAATAGATATAAAATTCTAGCCTCAGGGCCAACCTGTAATTAATAGCTTCATTTTCACCAGGAAGCCATTACTTATCCTCACGAACGATGAAGACACTGGCCCGTTCCCAGGAACGGTTAGGTTTGGAATTTCCAAAAAGAGAAAAATATCAATTCGTGTGACTATATAAGATCACGTATGTGTAAATATATATGTATATCGTAATTGCTATAATTTCTAATCTAATATTCACTACGCATCTTCTCTTTGTACTGGACCACTTAGCCCGCAGTTTCCTCGAAGACTATGCACCAGGTCTTCCTCGTTCTATCAATCTTTCGTCAGGGTGCTTCTAAAAGTGCGGTGCCGCGCATCTCGTGTAGCGACGTGATTCGGCACAATGCCCGGACGCGGCGCGGTGTCGCGTATTTTGGTCCAGCCACGAAATTAAGATGTATCGCCGAATCTGGTGCGGGTAATTTGCATGTCCTGCAACGCCTACACAGTTTTGCCGGCCGAGAAAGAAGGGCCCACCCGTGTTGCTCGCTACACACCCAGTGAGAATTCTGCGTCGAGACGTCTTCTGGGAGGCTACAACAGACACAGAGCCAGTAACAATGGCGATACATAAAAACGAAGTAAAACAGAAGAAAAAATCATGCGCAGCATCCCCAGCATCCGAGATCTGGACCAAATTTTGTTGATTGACAAAATTTTACGCACTGTTCATGATTCTTTATTCTTTCTTCTTCTGGACAGTCTTGTTGATGCTGCGTGACCAGATTTAAGGCCGGATCTATTCAGAGGTCTAAAAAGTTGAATACTGATCTCTTGAAAAGAAATAAGTGAAATTAGGTAATAAGTAAGATAACACGTGACGAGATTTCGACGAAATAAAGTCGCACGGATCGAATCCAGAGTAATTGACTGATTTAATCATGACTCTCGTAAGAAGGGTGGATTTTATTTAGTGAATGGCACATTGCCACGCATGCATATAAACCACCCTTGTTCGATTCCAACCCCATACGTTATATTAACACATTAGATTTTGCTCGCGTGCCAGAGTTACGTAAGGACTATAAGTAAGGGTCGGTCACCCCCCAAGGGACATTACCCACCCAACAGAGAGAAAGAGACTAAGGGTGGTTTTGAATTTTCGCGGGTGCAACTATCACCCTTAAATAATTCATACACTTACGTACAGTCGTCCAAGATCGTCGTACCGAGTGAAGTTGTTGAATTTACATGACCAACTTCATTCGATACAATATTTACGTGTAATACAGTACACGCTATATATGCATATATCGCTAGGAATGACGTCACGTGGGAGAATTCAAGATGTCTTCCAACGTTGCAAGAATATATTGTAACTAAGTCAAACGTATGCTACGATTGATTTTCTACCAAGAATATTATTCCGTTCGTAAACTTATGCGCGACTCACTTCAGACCGTTCGGAGTGGCGCATGCGCAGTAGCGGTGAAAAACTAAACTAAACGTGCAGACGCGTCGTCGTGAGGCAAACGCGGTGAAGATTTTTCGACAGCTGTCATATTTTATTGAGAAGTTGAGCACCACTTTGGCCACACACACACTACTCGGTGGCTCCAATTAAGCGGGCAACATTAATTTCAACCACCCAAGTCCCGACCCCGCGGTTATCTTCTCTTCTATTCTCCCGTTCGCTCTCTCTCTCTCTCTCTCTCTCTCTCTCTCTCTCTCTCTCTCTTTCTCTCTCAACCGCCATCTTGCTTCAGTCGTCTCTTCCTCTTCGTTCCACACAGACTTTCCCGTTCCTTGCGCGCCGCGTTCTTCGAACGGCGAGTAACTCCACCTCGGCTTAGGACTTTCGAGTCTCATCGTCGCACATGCGACTAGAATACGAAGCGCCGAATATGTATTATAAAAGAGAGAAACGAGAGTCTCGCGTGGCCACGAGAGTTACGCGACTCCGTGGCACTGACGTAACAGAACGGACTTCGGAGAATCCCTAAAAAAGATAATCAGATCTAGACGAAAGTCAGACAATAAATCTTCGAGTGATCGAAGGTATGTAATATCGTGTAAAAGTGATCGAGCATATTTTGTTATGAAAAAATTTTTTTAGAAAATTTTTTAAAAAATAATTTCGATTCTTCTCTTTGCTAGGGATTTTATTGCTTGGACTGTCCTATAAGCATGAGGGATATTATGATTGGGTTATTTAATGGGGACTCGTTCATAAGCGAAGTTACTTATGGCAATTTCGTCGAGGGGTGAGAAACGTGACTAATCATTAGTAATTTGGCGGGAGTTTTTGAATGACTGTGCGAAACTCAAAGTGTTTACTTCGAGTGTATTTTTATTTTACTATCCCATTAGACGGTACAGCGGTAATGGATCCGTTGGTTGGTACGCGTGATTTCTATTATTATGTATTTATGGGAGTAATAAAAAATATTTTACAATTTTTACAATCGCGGAATACGGCGATTTCAATTTACTCCAGGTAGATACTTTATACGTTTTTAATGCCACGTGAACGTTTTATGGGTCAAATTACAATCCGAGTCCCCAGCTCTCCGTGGCGATTAGGATGAGTTTAACGAGACGAAAAGGGGGCCCTGGCTAACGATCGCGTTAATTATTACACTCTCGGGGCGATCGACGAATCGCTCGATCATATGGATCGTTTTCTATAAAGATCGTGGGAACTTGAAACGGGCCGATACCTTAGAGCTATCAGATTACATACTGAAACTCTACTTAGTATAACTTCATTAATAAACACCGTATTAATTAACACTCGATCGACGATCGATCTATCGATCTCTAACATTCTAATCGACAGAAACGCACGTGTTGGCTATAATTACTGATTACATAGAATCAATAATAATTACGTTGGATCAATTAAAAGGATTTAATCTCCCCCCCCTTACTCTTTATAATTTTCCACTAATATATACAATATCCGCTTAATGATTCTGTTCCAATTAATTAATTAACCCACGAAGAATTTATCGTCCATTACGCGAATGGTTTCCGCAATCGATAATCGATTACAAACAAGACTCGAGTTCTTCGAGGAATCGAAGTTTTATAACGAAATCGACTGAATAAACCATCCAGTTAAATTCCCTCTTCTCCTCGATGATCACTCCTGAAGGTTGGCTGGACTTGATGACTTTTACCCTGCAGGTAGACTGGCTCGGGCTGACTGGCTGAATTTCCAGTGTATTCGAATTTTTGCTTCTCGCATCTCGGAACGATGCCCACTCCATAAGGCTGGACTGTTCTTTTTTTTCACTGCTTGAGCACGTAATTAGCAAGGAGACTTGTCTCGAAACTCTCTTAAACGGCATCAAGGCTGATACGCATTTAATCGTGATACATCTTAAGAGCAACGTATGAGAGAGAAGGGGAGAGAGAGAGAGGTGTAGAGACCGGAAAAGAAGAAGAAAAAGAATAATAAGAAGAAGCCATTGCTGCTCCTTTATATAAGAACTGGATTATTATGGGACTCAGTCGGGCCAATAAAGCCATTAGTCCCAAAATTCCTCCTTTTCTCCTCTCCTCTCTTTGTGTTTCTTATGTTACCACGCGTGGCGTAACCAGCCGTGCAGTTGGTAGTATTGTGAGAGACATGCGTGTAACGTGCTGGATACTCTATTATATATATATCGTTCATTATAGGCGTATACAGAATGTTTTTCATTTTTTTAAATTCCTTTTGAAATTATACAATTATCTTGTCGATATTGATTTACTTGTCATAATGATCCTGGCTATGATTTTAATCAGTGTCTGTTTTTCTTTTTGTTCTCAGGACGAAGTAAGTAACAGTCATCAGGTACAGGACGGTACTGAATCCGAGAAACTAGAGAGCAAAAATGGCATCCATCAACGTGAGAGTTTAACGATCCAAAAATTAAATCTTAATTAATGTTAATTTGATCGTATAATTAATTTCGTTTAATTCAATCACTTTAGATATTTATTCCTGCTACACTGTAATATTCTGCTTTATCTGTCTTTCTCTCTTTCTCTCTCTCTCACTCTTTCTCTGAAAATCTGTCAATACCATCGATTCATCCCACTATCTTAATTACAATTAACCCTTATCAAACACAGTCGCGATTAATCAGTCTGAACGTTTATTAGCTTGGCATGACGTCGCTTAGAAAAATCTTGTTTACCTAATTGCAATGGAATCAAAGGAAAAGCCCAAGGTGGTCTTTGTGAATCTATCAGGTCTATTTGTACATCTGTATAACCTGTATGTCTGTATGAATACTCAAAGAAGAAAAGTTAAGGACGTCCAACGGTGTCGACAGTCTTTAGCCTCGTTTATCCATGGAATGGTTACGCTCATAAGTCAGGTAGTAAAAGCAGCAACTAGCAGTCGCCATAGCAGACAAGACAAACTAGTATCGGTACTAGTAGCTAACATCAAAGAAAATCGTATCACGATCTACGTATATTTATCATTGGTCTATGCCATTAAGTATCCACGTCAAATATATATATATATATATACATGGACTGACTGAAAGAAGGAAAAAAAAGAGAAGCAAAGACGACCTCATACCAATGCCAACTCTTAATAGGAATACACAGAGGGATGCGAAGAGTAATTAAGAAAGAGAAATACACACCAGAGGACGCTCTCTCTCACTCTCATCCCTTAACACTCTCAAGAAGGATAGGCAATTCGTTAGAGCAAGTGTTAACGTCTAACTCAGTCAGGATGAGAATTAGTGGTTCGTCGGCCACACGTCGGTATGCGGATCCAGGGCTGGTGGGTTTGTTAGGTTGGCAGCGATGTTCACTAGTGCGAGAAGACGTCTTAGCGTTATTGGTTTCTCCCCGAAGACTTCCGTCGTTCCCTCAAGGGTTCAAGACTGTTGAGACTGTTCTGAGTTACCAAGCATTGAGCCTGTAGGGAAGGAAGGAGACTGTTCCGCTAAGTAATTAGACTGGTTCCTAACAGGAAGGGGTAGTTTTGTAGCCGGGGCTCTTAGGAGGGTGAGTAGTAACTCGGTAGGTTCGATAATAACCCAAGACTTTGTATTGATTCTTTTTTTTTGAATATTTCATAAACACGGCGTACGCCGAGAACGGTTAAGTACGAGAGGTTATGTTTTTTCTTTTCATGTTTATTGTATAGTATATGTATTTATACACTCGGCCTCACTCACTCTTTATATCCACTTTAAGATCATCGCGTTACGATATGGACTCCTGTCGGATCGTTACGCATTTGATTTATTCGCAATTACAACGGAAGTCAGTGCTCTTCTGTATTTTCTTCACTTTGCCGACTGCAGCGCCGTTGCGGTCACTATGTGAATTATTATTGGATACCGATGCATGCCGGGATTTTTTATATGTTCAAATCCGCTATTGCGCTGTTCACTTTAAACGTTACTACTATGTGAACTGGTACGATCGTATGTATAGGGTTCTTCAGTGTATGGACGTATGCACGTAGATAACCAACGCGGTACGTATAGAACTACGGATTGGCAATAATAATGTGTTTGATTTACGATAAAGGGATGTCAGTGCTGCCGCCTGTAAGTGGTGCCTGCCTTGGCTAACCTCGGTATCCTCTTCCACGGGGTGGTTGAGAAATCGCTCGATAAACCAGGGATGTTTCAAGGGAAGAGGATTTATTCTCGGCACTATATATAGAGATGCGGTATAGGTATACGTAATGTGGAGAGAGAGAGAAGATTCTTTTTTACAAAAAAACTAGTAAAACTGAGAGTCAGAGAAGTTGGGCATGAATCTTCGGTCGGTTTTGTTCAGAGCTTTGCTATTCCTTCGTTTTGCACTGTATTTTACCTCCTTTTTTTAAATTTAAACTTCTTTTTGGTTAATTAGAATAATCGATTGTATCATTTATTAACTAGACTCACTGGTAGCCATCTTTCTTTTTATGAATTTTCCTCGACTTTCTCTCGTGCCATTCTGGCAGCTAGTTTGGCAGATACTAGCTAACCGTAGAATCTTCCCGTGTGCTTTCAGGTCCTCGAACGAGAAGGGTCAAGAGGTCAAACGACGGTCGCACTTCTGGCGCCACGCCGGAAGAGAAACGGCCCAGGACGGCGTTCAGCGGTGAGCAGTTGGCAAGACTGAAGCGTGAATTTGCCGAGAATCGTTACTTGACCGAGAGGAGGAGGCAGCAACTGTCGCGCGATCTTGGATTGAACGAGGCGCAGATAAAGATCTGGTTTCAGAACAAGAGAGCCAAGATCAAGAAAGCAAGCGGACAGAAGAATCCACTGGCACTTCAGCTGATGGCGCAGGGCCTTTATAATCATTCGACAGTTCCGTTGACCAAGGAAGAAGAGGAGCAGGCTGCCGAACTCCAAGCGAAATGACGACTGTAGAATCATTCAATGATGGCGATACGTTCGCCCGGTATCGAACCTGAATTATAGTCTGTATTTTAAATTGACTCGAATTAGTCATTATCATTTGAACGCAGCGATCGACTGTCATTAATTTCAAGCGAGGCAAATTTTCTATTCGTTAAATTCACCTTGAGATCATTCGTCAAGGTTTTTATAATATACTCGCTGAAAGCTTCGGTGCCATTTTGTAAACCGCGATTCTGTCAGATAATGGCGGCGGCTACTCTTCCCTGTACCTATACGCTTGTTTATACCCAGTGTGGGAAGAAGATGGTCGTCCGTCGCTTATAAACCTACAGTCACGTGGCCTGAATGGCGACTAATTTATTGTAAAAAATGTAAAATACATTGCGAGCGACAGGCGTGATTGCGACGTGCAATAAAACCTTATAAATATAGGAGGTAAATAGAGTCAGCATGTATAACGAATAACGACCTGTACATATAAATATAAAATCTACCCAGTGGTAAACATCGCCTATAGACTGTTTAAAGTAACTTAGTTATTTATTTACCATTATACATAGTACGAACACGTATACTCAGTACACAGAATACACAAGGACACTCGAAGACTCGTAAGCGTGTAAGATTATTTAAAATTGAATTAAATATTACCAAGTATCAAGTTATAGAATTATTATTATTCGTACCGACTCCTTGTACACGAATCCTTAAAATCCCTAATTTATTGTCAATTGCACGGGGCAAGGGTTGAGTCGTGAAAAAAAAGTCTATTACCACCTGTCGGATTGTTAAGTACAGGAAAAATAAATATTTATTTACTGTGTATGAAGCATAGCGTAAAATTACGTAATTCCTTGATAACCAATTATATAGGAATGAATTCCCTATAGGGTGGGAATAAAGCCTAGGAAGCGTCGAGACGATCAGATAAAAGCGTCGGGGCGGGTCGATCCGCACTCAGCATTTGGCGCATGCTTATCCCGGGTTCTCTCGAACCCCATGCAACCCCCATATAAAGCCTCCTCCCTCTCGGGAGAGGGCGAGATATCAATTGATTTACAGTGTAAAGGTGGCCATTGCTGATATCAACCCCAGAGCCACGCCTACGTCACTACACTGGAGTCATCGTGACCTCTGAACCCTGATAGCGATGAGGAAGGAAAAATTTGTAAAACCTATAATAATACTGTAGTCGAATTTTTTGTTAATTTTGAAAAAAATGCACTATTGAATTTTACGAGGCTGAATGGCGTCGGGACGCTCTGTTTCAAATAAGGCCCGTACAAATGAGTGGCGACTTGAGAATCGAAGGGTCGCCACCGGTGGGTACGAGCTGTCAGCGCGACTTCCTAAGTAATAGCTGGCATTAAAATACAAGGAACGCCCGACGGGGACGACGATCGTTCAAACGTCGATAAAAAAAAAAAGCGACGCCGGCCACCTCGGGGTCGGTCGGCTGGTCGTTCAGTCTCGCTGTAGGCCCGAGAGCGGCTTCCGTTTCCCTCGGCTCTGAAAAACAAATGGCGTCTGACCTCGGTAGCGATCAGATGTCGATAAGGCCCAACTTGGAACAGTAATATGTCTCTCTGTGGAGAGGTTATATCAACGGTTCGTCATTGGTATGGAGTAAAGAGAAAAAAAGAGAGAATAAGTCCCAATTTTAAGTCCCAAAGTAATTTAACATTTAAATTAAATATACATAAACCCATTTAGACATGAATATAACAACCTAATATCGTCAACCAAGTCACTTTCCCAATATACTATAAATAAGGCCCAAATTGACGCCTCGGAAGCAGCAATATGTCTCACTTAAGGCCCGTGTCAACGAACGAGGGTTCCCGTGGTGCCATAAAGGCAGAGTGTCCCTCATTTTTCCTGTTATCGTTCCCCCATAAGTAAGGAGCAGCGCGACGATCGACAAGGCCCCGTAAAACGACCAGTAGTCAGTCATTGATGAAAAAATGCACAGTCCCCAATATTTCACCCAAGTCCCAAACACTGTCGCCTCCGCTATTCTACGATAAAGAAAAGAGATAAAAAGAAAGAACGAGAGAATGAAAAAAGCATAAAAAGAAATCCACCAAAGGAAAAACAAACCTTCTGTAAATCCTTAAGAGTCAGTGACTAATAATCGTGCGAGAAGTACAGCCGATTACGTAGGTCCCCGCCATGACCGTCCAATACGTCCCTGTCAGATTAGGATCGCGGACTTGACAGACTCGCGCTTCTGTCTGTCAGTGAAGCCTCAAGGGGTCAAACCCTCGCGAGATCCATAACAGCGATTATTACTCTTTGTCCAAGAATCTTTACAAATGATTGGCCAGCACCGACATCTTCGGCATTCCTTGCTTCGACCAGGTACGTCATCCCAGTAAGTATATACCATAGGCAGCAGGCCCATATAATATATGGTAAGGAACGAAGAAGAGGTATAAGGCCCATAAGAATTATACATGTCCATTTAACATCCCCACACTGACATCGAATGAATCATCGAATCCTTTGACGATCCCACGTATCTACGCTACTTGGTACGTCTCGTAGCTAAAAGTTAGGTTAGGTTGGGTTAGGTCAGGTAAGGTTAGCTTACGCGAACCTGTATCGGTAGCATTAGAAGGATTAGAGATTCTCGATGATGATGATGACGGTTAAGAGAATGATCTTTTACGGTAGCTAATGGCACAGTCTATAGGGTGTACGAGATTATAGGAGACGAAGATGAAGAAGAAAAGAAGAAGGTATAAGGATGGAAGTGAAAACCCGGCTAACCCGTTGGAAGATCTGATGCTGACGGGTATTAAAATTAATGATCAGTACCGAACGCTGACGTGTCACCTTATACCACCATGCGTCATCTTGATTGACCAATAAATTATCCAAGGTAGTATTTTCTTTATTCATTCCTATTCGTTCCTTTCTGCTTCAATAACGGTCACTACGATTTTCGACAGAGATCAATGATTTTTCGTGAAAAATTCGAGAAACATGATTTTCGATACAGTCATTGTATACGGTTCACGAAATACCACGATGATCTTTCTTTTGCTCGATACTCGTGAAACGTGACCTCAAGATCAAGGAAGATCATCGGGAACTCACGAAGTATCTCGATTCGATCGCGAGACCGTGACGCAATTCGTCATTGTTCATAAAGTCGTTTACTTCTTGATTTACAAAAATATGTACAAAAAATTTGTGTCCTTAGAAAAAAAATTGTAATTTAATAGTTCCCAATGGATTCATCCAGAGGGACGTGTGATCATTGCTGCCAAATGAGAGAATGACGAAAGTGAACACGGTACAATATGTGACAGGTTTTCGTATGGGATTTTCGTATTTAGTTTCCTGCTGTCATGTCGTTTTTTACGGTTCCGCGCCTCAGGACAAGTTGGTCGTTCTAAACACGTTTAATATATATATATATATATATATATAGGTTCTTTCTTGAGGAGCATCTTTATCCATCTTCAGCTCTTCATTGGTTCTTCCATCCATGTATTTGTCTATGGTGAAACAAGAACTGTATAAAGCATCCTGGGAATAGACGCACCTGTCTTTCTAATCCGGTGGCAGTTTTATAATCTAACGTTATTAATATATATATTTATCTATATATATAATATATAGATATACTAAGATCAGTCGCAGCATCACCAATCTCTAGGAGGAATTCCCATAGGGATGGTATCCATCCGAAGCTGGATGAGTCACTCTGTCCAAATGAAAGAGTAAAGCATAACGGAGTAAAGAAGCCTATAGTAGGGGAAGGGTTATGGCAGTGGGGATATATAATGGAGAGGGAGTCACAGCCTCCGAGGAAAGAGGTAGGATTCGAACCCTGGACCACACACGATGCACCACGCGTCTCCGACTCAGTTACATTGCTTAATTGTAAACGGCCCAGTGGCTCTCAAACTTGGGCCTTATATTATTATCAGATATAAATTTCTTTTTTTCTTCTCTTTATTAGATGATATCTACCCCTAGTGTCTATCCGTATGAAGATGATTGAATATATTGGATTTTCGAAATGACGTCATGGACCGTGATAATTATTATATACTATATGGTAATAGTAATTTTATGAGGAAAAAAAGAGATTTTTTTACATTAAAATACAAAAATTTGTTATGGATAAATAGGTAAATACAATAGAAATATGGCGACTAATCGCGAGGGGTTTAAGGGTAGGGAGGTTAAAATACTAATTAGTCAATACAGTGTATGAGCTAATTAAGAATGTCCTTCGTTATGTCGGTACTCTTTGTCGCTGCTATCCTTTACATAATCTTGACTCTTGGATTCATGGCGAATGCAAATCCCATGGGTTATTTTGGTATTCGGCCCGACTGCGAGGAGCGCGTTGCGCTTGTAAAAGGAAAATGAAAGAAGCGAAAGAGGAAGAGCACAAGGAAAGAGAGGAGTCAAGGTATTTAAAAATAGATGGGGAAAAAAGGGGGGGGGGGTAGCAATGCGCGAAGGGGGTGGCTTATCTGCGACATAATTAATTCTATCGATTGTTGCTGCTCGATGCGCCGGTTCGAACTAATTAAAGCGACGACCCACCATACGTTGGCTCTTCCTTTTCTTTTTCCTCTTCTTTTACTCTTCAATATTCACGGACTGGATGAAGATTTGATTTCTATTTTTTTTTAGATTCTAACAAGCGTTTAGATTTGACCTTAAAAATTATTTTTTTAGAATTCTTCAGATTTGATCCTCTCGATTGCATAGATGAACAGTGAAGAGGATGGAGTGATGGTAGAACTTCAAAGTTGAATAGGAGCTCCTCGTGTCTAACTAATGGGCCCATATAATGGGCCTGAAGAGAAAATAATAAGTATGGACAAGCAATAAAAACCAACTACAGTTTACACCTATTGGAGAATTGGTATTATGAAGAGACAGTGATAAAAATCTTTTTTTGTATTTACTCGTAGGAACGTTATAGGGTATATGCTTCGTGTATATAGTGAATGCTTGTACGAGTCTTTGAAATCTCATGATGCCCATAATGTGGGCCTTAAAGAGAGACGTAGTTATAAATATGGCTAGTATTTTTTCGGTAACTTTCTTTTTTATTCTTATAGCGTGGCTTAACGTTCTTTAGAGATTTTCTCGTAATTGTAAGTCCCAAAAGAGTCGGGAATTATTGGGACCGTTATATATGTATAAGGTACCATAACACTGATCGAATAGTGATTTCCTAATGATTTGGTGGCCATTAGAATCTCACGTTGAGTGTCATCGGACCTGACGTAGGCTGACGATACGTTACGATAATGATGTGACAAAATCAGGGTCCTCGTAAGGCCCAGTATGCTATAACTATATTCACGTATCCTTTCCTGCCACCTGATTTACGGGTGGCCTCTGCGTACACCACCCACCAAGAAAATATCCTTGGACATACTAAATTTAATCGAACGGCTGATTGTTTAACTGACCGTGTCGGGGCCTGTCATGATTTCCAAACTATTTCTTTGGGCCAGAGGGCCCAATAGACACTGTCCCCGGGGCACTAGATTGGATCAACCAGAGGAAAGGATTCCACGGATTTATTATTGAGATTACTGTACTTCCGGTATGATACTCTAACGTGGACGTTATTGGGCCTTATTGAAAATACCTTTTACCTCTTTCTAATAACAACTTAGTGTCGGTACCAACTATACAAAACTTTGAAAAATATCCCTGTTGCGTGAATCCGGTAGGCCGGATTCCACGTAGGTGAATAATAATTGGACAGGGCCCCGTAAAAGGGCCCTAATAAAAGGACACAGACCCCTTTACCTTATCCTACTAAAAAAGAACTCACGGTGAATAAGTCCAGACTTCTTCTAAGATCATTCCAGGAATCGAAGGTGATACCTACTCTGTTATACCGAGTGGTCCCAGACCGTTCGACGCCAGGGCCTTAGGGCCCTAATCGGTGTTTCTCTTAAGTAGTTGCTAACACGTGTACTTAACCTGCACTCTCATCTGATCATTGTAATTTCACCAAACTCCCTATACCTAAAATAAGGCCCATTTTGACAATTCCAATCAGCCAATAGAAATTCACCAAAAAAATCCTTATCAAAAATTCTTCCGTTCTGTCGCAACAAGACTTACCAGTCCCACAGCTCAATTTCTTCCTCAATTACTACTCTTCTCCTGAATTCCCTAAAGTATCTAAAATATCAATAAATCTTATCACCCAAATGAAAAGCCCAAAATTTTCCAAAAAACAATTTCCTTTATCAACAATATCCCGATACCGATATCCCATTCAACCAATGTCTTCAGGGTGGCTAGTACGTCACGTCACGTGGCAGCCCACCCATGTCGCCGTTGTTCGTTCGCATCTATCACAGAGCCACCTTTCCCCAGCTCTAGACTAATAAAGGTTTCGATTTCTCCTATAGACCTCCTCCATATCCCTTATCAAAAAAGATCGTACGTTCTTATCAAAGAAAAAAATCAATACACCTACCGTCAATGACTTCATAACTCGAACCACATATATGCCCCTTCCAAAGACTTTGTGGGTGTTTTCTTATCGTTCCAAGTACTCGGAACATCCTGAACCAATGTCCAAGTCCCACGCATGCTCGTTACCATCCAAGGATCATGTGTGACGTTGGATATGTGATCTTGTTCCATAAGAATTCACTCGAGTAGATTCGTAAAAATGGCGGATCCTATAGGTAAAAAAAAGTCAAATTCAAGAAAACAAAATTTTCAAAGGGGGGAGAAGTAAAAATTTTTTATCTACCTTGTCATTATTACAGTATCATAGATGATCTTTGAAAATCATCTCTATACTTGGAATCGCGGGAATCATCTCCGTCAGGCTCCATCGAACACGTGGGTCTGTTAACAGTTCATCGAGCAGATCATCTTCCTTTTGCTACTTCTCGCGTTATCTCCCAGAATCACAACCCGTAACTCCTTACATTACACTTTTATACAAGATTTAATCGGCAACAAGTATGGCTACATAATATTAGCCGATCATGCTATCGGTATTAGCATAAACGGTATTTATAACCGAAGTAATTGATTGTATACATATATATATATATATACATATATTAAATCCCCATCCAATAAAACCAGTTCTATATACGTTTAAGATACTTGTATTGATTATCCAATAAAATTTCCAATTCAATTCAAGTATCGATAGATACAAATTCGACAGATACATTCAAGATATTTTTTCAGGGAGCTTCCGGTCATGAAGAAAAAATTGTACCAAATAAAACGATCCATATATATATATATATATATACTGTCACTATAAAAATTCATCGAATCACTTAAATCCCTTTAATGATGCTGTGCCGCGTTTGATCGCCACCCCATATAAATTTATAACGTCGATTTTACGTTTAATTATCCGCGGCGCATCCACAAGGCGTTCCTAAGGCCCCGAAAGTGTCCATCTTTGGCGTCATGGCTGACCGTCGTTAAATCGTAAAAGCACGCAGAATTCATGTTGGCCGTGACGTCACTACATACACAGTAATGTCTTATTCATGATGGACTCGGATGTCCTTTACATATCTGTATACACACACATGTATATATATATATACATATACATATTTAAAGATAGGAGGTACTGTATAAGTAATAGGTGTATACAAGAAAATATATGTTAAGGGAGAGACACGTGGGCCTTACTGTCATTAATCGAATTAATGATTTCTACCTGGATCATTAGAAGGGCAGTACGCAAATCATTAGCGTAGTTGATTATTATTAATTTAAAAAAATAAATACCGGTACTTACTAGTGAGCATATGCGCTATATATATATATATATATAGTTCTAAAGATGGAAGCACTTCTTTGGGCCTTACAGATCCCGAGAGATTCTCTGCGTTGTATCCATCCTATGCGTGCCATGGCACGGGGCCCAGTTGGGTGGTCCCATTCCGCTGACGCGTTCACTACACCCATCTCTTGCCATTATACCGGGTCTGTTACTAAATACCTAATTAGATATTTGAACATGCGAAAAGTCAAAAGACGGTATAACGAGAAGTGTGAGAGAAGTTATTGATTTTTAAGTATTAAAAAAAAATACTGGCCCATAATTAATCGAACGTGAACAAGATGATCGGTTAAATATTTTTTAAGTGTATAAACAATGTTTTCTTTTTTCTTGATAATTACAACGCTCTAATTGTATCTACCGTCCGGGAGTAATGTCCTGGGTCACTTGAGAAAACGAAAAGGGGAGTGGGATATAAAGGAGGGGGGGAAAAAAATGTAAAAGGAATAAAAGTCCATAGAAAGAAACGGATTGGTATTTCTTTAAAGACACCGCGTTATCGCATCCGAATACCGTGTGTACCGATTACGGGTAATAAAAGCGTTCGGGTGTCATGCGGGGGAAAATGGACGACACTTTGGTGCCGCAACAAGAACTCTGGCCGCAGCAAGTCGTAGTCTTTGATTACGACGGACGATACGAGCGGTTATACGTTTTTACTTGTTTCTTCCACCCATAGTAAAGTGTGCATCAATCCCATACAATAAGGTTGGTAAGAATGGTACAAGTTTTTTTTTCTCTTAGGGAATTTTCTAGCGGCCATTTTGATGCTGAGTTTCTTTCTCGTGTAAAAAAAAATAGTTTTTAAAGATTTGAGGTTATGAGAATTTTTTATTAGAGGAAATTAAGCATGGGTTTGTATGGGAGGGGGTCGTGTAACAAGGCCCTGGAAATATTGAGTTTTGGGACTGGACTGATTTTTCGCTGATTAATGATAAGAGAACGAGCGACTGCTTCTCCGTAGATAAGCTGGCTAATGTCATGGGGTTAGAGTAGTATTTGAGATCGTGTCCCGGCATCGGGCACTACGGTAATGGGGTTACATTTCGCAGCGGCCATGCCGCATTATCGCGCCCCGACAACCATGGCGATAGATCATCTCATGCTGGACCCATAAACCATAACTTACACTTCGCTGCTCCGCAATGCCGTTACCCGTCTGCCATTTATATATACAGGGATGCAGGTACTTGGAATACTTATGGGGAATATATTGACACTCCGTAGAGCATATATGGGGTAATTCAATTTATACGTACTAATTAAAATGTGTAAGTATCGCGTAGGGATTTTTTTAATCCTCCTGATAAGTTTGTTACGCAATTTTTTTCCCCATAAACAATTTTTCACCTTAGAACCTGTTTTTTACTCGTTGAAACAGTTCACGAATACTACCAACGTGATAGCCACCTAAAACCCCATATCCGGGCTAAGGGTAAACAGCAAAATTGTTTTGAGAGGCTATGAGTTTTATATGGCGTACGAATTTTATAGGGAATATATACCGAAGGTTGGTAGTCGTTGGAAATTCTATGGGACGAATCGTATGGGTTGGAATAGATTTTTTTTGTTATATTCTAGGGATATTTTATCTAGTTTTAGTCGAGTTTACCTAGACGCTATTGATTTCTCTTAGGGATTTTCAATATGGCCAACTCACTTGTGATATTTCACTCTATATACTTTTCCATATATCTTCTTTATGTATAATACTGGATGACGATCGTGTCTGCCATTATATTATACGTAAAGAACTGCTACTCAGCAACCAATGATGATCGATGAGCTGCACCTGGAATTCCATAGAGCGGCAGTGGTACAAAGGGTGAATTGAGTCGTTTGAAATGTCCCTAGAAAAAAGTTAGAATTCTATGAGACTAGAGTCAGACTAGTAGTTGTAACAGCAGTGGCAGTACTGGTATACAGAATGTATAATATACTATACCGGTACAACAAGTAGGATTAGAAACCCATGAAGCATGGGGTTATAGGATTATATTTATTAATTGTTCAAATTAATCCAATCGAACAATCCAATTGGATCTGCACGATCTTCCGGTCGTGACGTCAGTCACGTTTATCTCTTTTCTATAATCTATTTTGTGTGTACATACATATATATATATATATACATGTACTTAAGTACACAACTATAAATTGAATCCCATGGATTCCTCTGTCTCTATAGGATACTAATAATCCCCATAAATCCCAAGTATAGAATCGTGTTCTCACTGTGGTTTTCATCGTGATGCCTAATGGGCCTTTTTCTTCTCTGTCCGTTCTGGCCTCATTTAAAAACGCATAAATTCACTCTTTCGCCAAGAACAACCATAACGCTTTAGCCTGTCTTCGCCCCGCGTCAATGGCGGCCCGTAGATCTGTCGACAGGGCCTTAAAAAGTGGGTCCGCTTCAAAGGGACACTGCAACCAAAAATAAAGTCGTGTTATACACATTGGCACTGCTAGGGGAATTCTAGTGACTTTTCAAGTGAAAATAAAAAAACTGTACCAATTTCTGGTTTATACCTTAAAATTCCAGAACTACCCTCCCGGCGGTTGTTGCGTCCATTAACGATTTGTCAAATCCATTTTTCACCCCTGCGGCACAGCATATTGTTACGGTGTCGAGAGATTCTGAAGGGTGGCCGACAAAACCCGACAAATGGCTGGAAAAGTAAGTGTTGTTGTATCGTGATCACTTGGCGTTATCAAGGGGGTGCGTTATGCGATTCTCTATAGGGGTTGGCCAAATGGCCATTCCCGAGGATTCTGGTGAGCTCTTGCGTTTATAGATTCTCTCCTACGTACTGTATAAGGGATGTCGGAGGGTCGCACCCTCTCTCACATACAACACCAGACGGGAGATGTTTGATTAAATAACCGCACCGATGAATTGAATCCGACGATGAAGTGGATGACTTGTATTTCATCGTTTAAGGGTGCATTTCAATGAGATGTAAAGTCTCGGCCGTTTGCCCTATAACACAGATAGAAGTAACCATTTAGATCATTGCTTTTGATCGATTAATTTTTCCCAATAAAGTGAAAGTTCACTGGGTATTAAAAGTATGATTTCTTTTTTTAAACAACCCTTATTTTTGAAATTTTTTTCAAAAATTCAATATTTCGTTATACACGAAGCTGGATGAAACTGTAGAGCAAAATTGTTATAGGTGGCAGATGTATGGGGCTAGTGGGAGGGGGAGGGGGGGGCACTTAACTTAAGAAACTCGACGAGTACTTTTTACGAGCTGTACGTGTCTATTAGCCTCATTATGGTTCTTAAGGGGGGGAGGGGGGGTGGTGAGGGGTAAATGATGCCACCCGTTATATTGCCCTTGGTATATCCAACGTCTTGCCCCTCCTTCAGCATCCGAACCAGTCCTGGAGTTTAAGGCGCAGTAAAAGACGCTCGCGACTGGCTGAGATCCCCGTCCCGCAGGACTTTATCCTACGGGGCCATTAGTTTTACGATTAATTAAAGGATCTCTAAGATTAATTACCAAAGTCTTGGGCGCGGGAGTCTTGAGGTCAACTGCCCGGGGTTAAATCCTTAGTCTTATTCTTCGAGCCTTGGACTTCCGGTTCGAATTCTTTCTTTCTTTCTAATATCAAAGATGGTGGCAGTATTAGGGGGTGAAAAAAGTGTTATAATTTTGGATAAGGGTTGAAACTTTTAATTGGACAAAAAATCAGAAGAGTATATCGTTATTTTAAGGGTTGTCACGTGTCCGAGGACGGGTGACGCATCGTTTAGGGATGCGTTAAGAAAAATAAGGGGATGATGCTTCGAAAGGTTAAATAAGTGGAGGAAAATTCTTTTGAATTTTATTGCCACCCACCTCTGTGTGTAACCGATTCGTTCCGGATCGTCGCGACGCTCAAAAATCCGACTTGATTAAATTTTTGATCAAATTACTTCGAGTTAAATAAACATACCGGAGTCCCGTGTCCTCCCTGGCTCGTTCCCTAGGGATTTTAGAGGGGGGGGGGGGGGGGGGGGCGGGTTTATGCTCTGTGCTACTGTTGGCTCTTGCCACCCTCTCACGAATTCCGGACATTCGCTCACGCAGCGTATATATCCGCGCGATTTCGTAAGCGCGACTAATCTTTTCTCACATTTTTTTTATTTTCTCCGCTTTTACTACCTTTTGTTTCACTCGAATTGCCACTTTTTTCTCCCCTCACCCCTTTTTTCCGCCACTCGTGCGTTTCGCGTTAACGCACGGTTTACGAGAACGTTTTTCTGGAAATTACGGATTTACCGGTCTGCGCGTAATTTTACAACCCCAATTTTCAAAATTTGGCAATTTTGGGTTAAACAATTTTTTTACAAAATTTCATGTATCATGTTACATCATTGTGAAGCACAGAGGACCTATTGATCGTCGTAATGACAGGCATATTTCTCCTTGAATGAAAACAAAAATAAACTCTTAAAAAGTAAAGTCACACTCAGGTCTCTATTTGTAACCGTTTAGCATAGGCCTATCCAAATATACACGAATGTATATAGGTATATAAGCGCACGTGCGCATTCAGCACGAGGATACTTGACGCATACCGTGTTACACCCTTGACAAGGCCCATTCTTTAATCTTTCCACAAGCCACCCTCAATCTCACCCCTATACAAGAGTAGGTAATACGATACCCCAGTATAGGTATAATACCGAAGAGAGTTTTCCGGGCCGATTTATACGAAGATTTTGGTAGGTATATAAAGCAAAAGAAAGAAATGTTCACAAGGGGGTAGTAGTAGAGGAGCGAGAACAGGGGTAGGTATATTATAGGGATAGAAAATTCTGGCTTCGCGGTTCCCTTCGTTCGGTACGATAAGAGAAAAAAAAGAGAAGAAGGAAAGGGCAAATTCTTTCGCGCCATTGGTCAGAGGGTTGGTATAAGGGTAGCATAGGGCGCGAAGGGTGCGAGCCTTTGATAAGGGTGGTTGCCGCGTTGGCTGACAGGACTTTTGCGAAGCCACGCCAGGCCGGGTTTCAAATGATAATTGTTCCCAACTATTTCAATCGGGGGGTTGCCGTTCCGATGCAGAGGTTAGGGGTTGAATATTCCGAACGTAAAAAGGTCGTTCGAACGGCAGAGGGGATGGCAGGGAGAAAAGAGAGCGTAAAAAGGAGAGAAAAGAGAGCGTAAAAAGGGGAGAAAAAAGAAGAGGATCCACAAAATTAGCATGCAACACGAGTCACGAGCCGTCACGAGAAGATACGAGGCAACCCCTCTCGACCAACCCCCATAAGAAACAAACAAAAAAACTCCCTTCACACCCCCACGGTGTTCTTTTAATTACCAGAAGTCTTCCCCTCCTGTCTCTCCCCCTTTTTTTTCTATTTTACACTTCCCAAGAAATGAAACGTTTTCCCTTTAATTGCGCAAGGCCCGATGACATTCCGGAATCGTTCTCGCAAAGAATTTAATTACCCCCACGCAAGGGGTGGTCCATCCAAGACAATTGCCCTCGAAAATGATACGGCCCTTAAAATTTTTTGTCCCTCCCCCCTCCCCCTAATACCTTGCGAAAGGATTAAACCAAAGACGATCCCCCCTCCCCTTTCTTTTCCCCTTCAAAAATTCCCGTAGACCCATAGCAATTTTTTCAAACCCCTTCCCCCTCCCCAAGTACGCCAATCGCGCCAAACCAAAGAAACGGGGGGGCCCCCTCATCAAATAAGAGCGGTGGGCCCAAAAGGCGGATAGCAATCGGTCACTGATTTGGTCAGATCCATACAGAGTGTGCATAGCGAGGGGCATTAATGACCCAACAAGCATTCCTGCCCAGATGCCCATTTTCCCTCTCTCTCTTTCCCTCCCCCCAACCCCTTCCTCACCGTAAGGAATCTCTGACTGCCGGTCTCTCCCGAAGTCCCGTGCGATCACGTTGGGTGGTCTCACTACTCCGGCAACTCTCGCACCTACAGTATAATACAGAGTCACAGACATTCTCAGATACTGAGCCACAGACAAGAACCTTTATACCTCACTCTACCTTAAACGTCGCGAGTAGAAGTACTCGGTAAAGGGGGCGGTCATTAGGATATAGCGTAAATCCCAAGAAGAAGATTCGCTCGCAAATCCAAGACGTATGTACGGTTAGTACTTAGAAAAGAAAAGGCGGGAGATTCAAATAATGGAGTAAATTTAAAAACAGCATCCGAAAGAACCGCGTGGACCTTGGATGGTTGTGATAAAATTTAAATTGGAAGATGATGTATATAGCCACGGTACGAGATTTTATATGCCTTTGAATTTTCCCAGAGACGCTCACAGTTTTAGCCGAGTATTTCGGCTCGTTAGGATAACGAGGATCTAATATCGCGTTCACAGTCCAGCCAATTACACGGGACACGGCCGAGAGGAGTATCTTCAACCAAGTGTATATAACAGTGAGATTCTGTGTTTATTTTTTTTTCTTCATTATTTTATCTCCTTCTCTTTGCCTTTCTCTCTCGTACCATTCCTCTATCTGCTTCGATGCTGAATCCTTTTACTCACGTCTCAAAAACACCGAAGCCGACGGCACATCGCCGCCATGACGCTAGGCACGGCACGTTTCGCGTGATCTATGGTTAAACATCTGCGAGCAGATCATACGTGACACATTTACGGGCAGCTAAGTGGTGCCGGGTGGATGCTGGATACTCGCGCCATTCCAAAAAGTCAACGGCGATAAATTTCACTTTGCTTTGCCGCCAACCGCCCACCCACCCCTCCCGCCCCTCTCTCTCTTTTCCTAATTTGACACGCGGCCGAACCAGAGACACATAACACTCGTTACTCGTTAAGAGAACTTCCACGGATCTTGACTGTACGGTAGCCATTACGACTGTTACCAACTTACCAGAAATGATAATAATTGCTGCCAACACATTGTCCACGGTGAATAAATCGTGTATCTGTGGATTGAAGAATTCAAATTTTTTAAACGTTACAGATTCCTGCATTATCGACCTTTCTTTTTATTAATTAAAACCGTACTGTAAC
Source organism: Pachycephus smyrnensis (assembly GCA_030142225.1). Lineage (NCBI taxonomy): Eukaryota > Metazoa > Arthropoda > Insecta > Hymenoptera > Cephidae > Pachycephus > Pachycephus smyrnensis. The sequence continues at coordinate 577,782 of JARQST010000282.1, read as the reverse complement.
GCGGCGCTTTGGGACTGTAGGAAATTTTGATAACTCACGTGGTTTTGACGTTGTAATAAACTGGGTTGCGCAACCATTAATTTGCGGGATACAAGGTGGTGCAAGAAGATGAAATTTAGTGAGCCACTGGCGGCAACGAGGACGACCCCTAATGGCCATCGTGGTGACTATGGCTTCGACCACAACTACGATCCAACCCCATACCTGTGTATCTATCTCTCCTTCTCTCTCTCTCTATGCCATCAGCTCTCTCTTACTCTCTTTTACAATTCTCTTCTCTCTTACAGCAAGCGCTCTCGCGTCCTGGCCGCAGCAGTAATTACGCACTGGCGCAGTTAAACACAATGGACCAGGAGACAACGACTCTGTAATTTATCCCCAGGACAATCCTGGAGAGAGGGTAGATGGTCGTTTGGTTAATTTTTCTTAAAAAAAAATTGTTAAAAAAATTTTTTTTTCACTTTTTTTAGGTACTATAATTTTTTTTTGATTTACGGAAATACCTCGTTTCGTAGCGATTAATTTCACGTGATCAGTTTTCCTCGTACGTATCGCGATAACGATCTCGATATTATTTTGACGTCGACTAATTGCAGCAGGTCGCGGTGCTTAATGTCGCGACGAACTGTTTCCACGCGCTTCCATTTGTCAGTGGGACAGTCGGTACACGTCGAAATACCGGGTGGCTCATTAATTCGGGGTCAATTAGCGGCGCAGTGTGTCACCGAAAATGGAGCGTACACGACGGGCACGGGCTACGCCCACTCATACGTATAATTAGCAACGTTTGCGCGCTTTGCTTAACTTCTGACTCTTTAACTTTTCCTATTTTCGACTCTTTTACCCTTATTTCTTGCCGCTCCTCTCTTTCACGTACTTTTTGTATATAACCTTATATACAGGCTCTCGTGTACCTTCCATATACTACTTACCACCATTTTCTTTTCTTTTTACTCTACCGAAATACCAGAATTATATATTATACTTATACCTATATCTGTATATACACTGTTTATTAAAGAGGGTCATAGATCAAGAAGGCACAAACTGTGAAATTCGTAACAAGTCGTTTAATCGCAGGTAGAATTATGTATGCTGATTACATGGCTATGAGCGTAACAAGACACTGGGACAGGATTATGCGATTCCTATGTAATATAACATATGCAAGTCGAGTATCTATGTACATATGAGATCCTTTCGTAATCGTATAATCATATACATTCATTCATAGGACTAAGCTATATATCAGGTATATTTGTATATCTCTATATATAATCTTTCTCTCTATATATACGTATATATACATAAACCTTGTATCTTACATATACACTCTCTCATATATACTCTCTCTCTCTCTCTCTCTTCCCCCCTCTTTCTTTTTCTTTCTTTTCAAATAAATCTACTACTATGTACAGTGCTATATACAAAGTAAATAAATAACTTAACTGTTAATCGGAGCTGACTCGGCCGTAATGCCGTCTCGTAACGTACGCACTCTGTTCGCCAATAAATAATCGACATCAGTCTATACCATGTATAATCAATGGGAAATTTCTCCGGCTGATAGATCTTGCGAATCTACAAGAGGAGTCTATGCAGAACCTTAGCGCGATCTTAGAATAAATAATACAGTGCGATGGTTACGAGTCGCCATTTTGATTAAAAAGAATATGAAAAATATTGTGCAAGTATGGGACTCTATTATTTCATGAATATCATACGAGGTTATCGTTATTAACGGGAGGATCGTACGAGTAAAAATTGTATGGGAAAAAAAGAGTTAACCTCACTATGACGTGTCGTTGACAATCTCTTCGCCGTCCTCGTCAACAGGGACTGTCGAATGATTATAAAGGCCCTGCGCCATCAGCTGAAGTGCCAGTGGATTCTTTTGTCCGCTTGCTTTCTTGATCTTGGCTCTCTTGTTCTGAAACCAGATCTTTATCTGCGCCTCGTTCAATCCAAGATCGCGTGACAGTTGCTGCCTCCTCCTCTCGGTCAAGTAACGATTCTCGGCAAATTCACGCTTCAGTCTTGCCAACTGTTCAGCGCTGAAGGCCGTTCTAGGTCGTTTCTCTTCTGGGGTGGTGGTTTTTTCGCCGCTGTGAACGCGCTTTACGCGTCTAGTTCTCGGGCCTGTGAACAGAGCGTAATAGACGGTAGAGAACAGAGGTTACGTTGTGAACGAGGCTTAATACCAAAGGCAATAAGACAATTGGCGTAAATCTACATCGGGCTGAGACAAAAAAAGTACATAGTATCAGACTCGAGTGTAATATACAGGACGTTTCAACGAACGTGTCGCGCGACGTATTATTTCTTCTTTTTCCTGATACATCGAGTGTATTTATGTTTTCAAGCAAGAAACCCAAGCAGTAATAATAACAGTAGCTTTGTATTTACACCGTTTACCGTAGCGCGAGTTAAGAGGTTATAAATAGTTGAAAGTGAAACGCGAGGGCTCCGTCGTGGATTCATCGGCTGTTTTCCACGAGTCTTTATAAAAGGGGTAGGTTCACACGGTAAACACCGTAGGGGGTTGATAACTGTTGGGAATGCGAAGAAGGAAGAGGGTAGTTTTAAATGAGGCTTAATTATTAAGCGTTTCGAAGAACAAAGAGCAGGACCCTCGTCAGCTCGTGTACGCGGGCTGTTTCTGCATACTAGATAAATAGGGCTGTGGAAAGAATAAAAGAAAAAGAAAAAAGAATAGAAAGAAAAGCGGAATTCTTTATTTCGTAATTAACACTGAGAAACGTATCACCCCTTGGGATACCCCCTTCTTTGGTTCTGATGTTTTTCTAGCACACGTTGCGTGTATTCTATATATATATATATATATATTACATATGCAATTGAAACTGGTGACAGCGCCACTGTGTACGCTTGACGGGGACGCATAGAATTACTTTCTACCCGAGTATATAGGTACTTGAGTATCGTACGTGTACGGAATCAATTTCGATGCTTGCTTTTTACAAGTAGAATTATTATAGCGTATATAATTCCATGATGTCCCATGACGATATATATATGTATGTAATGTGAAAAACAGGGAAAAGCGGTTGGCATGACTGTCGTACTGCTCCTAATACGTTTCATTGGTTGGTTGGGTGAGGGGAGCGGGAAGTGGACGTAATGAATATTTATTAAGTACCGACTGTAATGACTCCGGAAATGAAATAAAAGACCAAAAAATGGGAACTCTTTTGGACAGCTGAAATTTATATACCATCGTCTTTCTTTTTTCGGTTTTTTGTTTAAGAATGAATTTGAGAAACTCCAAACGGGTTTTTCATTGTATCGATAGAAAATATGCAAAACAATGCTATTTTAAACAGACTTGAATTACGTACGTAAATTTCTCTCATTTTTTTTATAGCTGCATACTAAAGGACCTCGGTATATATACCAGTGCATACAGTTTCGCGGAAGAGGGTGGATTGCGGATGTAGGCTCGAAACAATTAAGTCCTGCGAAAGGGTGCAGGTGCTATGAAACGTTAACCCCTCAGACATGAACCTACCCCTTAACCCTTCGTATAAAGAGTTCGAACTGTAAGTTACTGCAGTTATATACTATGTGTGTGTGTGTATATATATACAGGTGTATATACACACTGTACGACCATTAAATAAATTAATACTGTGTGTGATAATTTTTCTTACCAGAAGATGGCCTGTCGGAATATCTGGTGCAGTAGACCCAAGCCGGCCAGAGACTTTGTGCCGTGGTGGAATTACTCGTAGTGCTTCCGGTTCCGTTTGTGCTGCTATTTGTACTGTCACCGCTGATGGAGTCGCCGCCTATTGTGGACGCGGCTGATGATAGGGATAGGGCACCAGTGACGGAACTTCCGGTAACGGAGCTTCTGTTGCTCGCTAAACTCTCCAGACTTCCGCTTCTGCTGAGGGTGTGTCTTTGAATTGGAGACGTTAAACCACAGTGGGACGAAAGACCATCCCTCTCGCGATGAAGTGAAAAATTCGAAGTGGATGACAAGTGGGGCGAGAGCCTTGTAGACGAGAGACTTAAGTCCCGCGGAAGTTGAAGTGGACTGTGTTGAGGAAGTTGTACCGGAAGTGACAAACCTTGATGTGCTGTCGGTAAGGTAGGCTTTGTTGTTGTTGTTTTTGTACTGAGAATTGCTTCCCTGCCAAAATCAGGTCTCAGAATGTTCACCACACTGAATCTTAAGGGTGTGTTGGTATTTTCTTGATTATCTTGGGGTGGTGACACGTGACTCTCTGGCGAAGAGGGTGAGCATACTCTACGATGATGATTTCCAACCCCCAATCGTAGACCGTACGCAGAATCCATTGTTACTAACGTCACGCTCATTTTTTGAATATTATCAACAGAAAAAAAAAAACTCGAAAATTGAACCTTTAATAATTTTTTTTGTACAGTCACCTTAGCTTTTTTGCCATTTTCGCAAAATTTCAATATATTCTTTTGACACTTTTACAAAATATACTCCACCGCACTGTTTTGTCAATAACAAGAATGATATATACAAAATTTGTCCGGACCTCAGTCGATATTAAACACTCGAAACAATTGTCTTGTCAATTGGTTCCTCACGGAAACACTTTGTTTTTTGGATTTTCAAGTTAATTACAGAAACAGCACTCTCAGTCAATCGTCACTAAACAGTTGAGTAAGTGATAAGATAAGCAAAAAATATTTTTATAAAAAATTATTTCTTCCAACGAAAACGCTTGATGCTTCAATCTTCCGTCCTCTTCTTGCTCCTGTGATTCTTCTCTTCTCTATTTCTTCTTATGGATCATCCAACTACGTGGACGAGTCTTGGGCGTTTTCGAATTGGCTTTTCCCGAGGTTTGTGGGTACTCGAGCGAGTGCCGTGACGGGTCTGACTGGCTGTCCATCCGTCGCTCGGTGATGTCTAAACTAGGGAGTCCAGGTCCCTACTTACCCCACCTTTCACTCCTACGCCGAGGAGAGTGCAGTGCACTAGACACCCTCGATTGTATCTCTATTAACGCTCCTGCAACAGACTCCGCCCAGGGCTGTACCATCTCCCTCCATATATGGTAGCAGTTATCCCCACTCCCATAGGCGTAGACACTAGTGGGCAGGGTCAGTCCCCTTTAATGGTACCAAATTAAAGTTAGAAATTAAAACTACAGAATCTTAGATCAGAGGTATATGAGATGCATTATTTTTAATATAAATAATTGTGGCATATACAGGTATGGGTAGTAAAAAAAATTTTTTGAAAAGCGAAGTGGCTGAACACAATTTTTGGATTAATCGGGTGATTTGAGGGCTGAAACTTTATTGAGGATTTTAGGGAGGGTGTTTAAAATGTTTTAATATTATGATTGTTACGCCATTGGGAACTGCTTCGTGAATTTCATTTATCCACGCCCAGAACTTCATCCCCACTAGCCTTACAATGCCACGCCCTTTTTCTTGCTCCGCCTATTGGATATACGCCCTTCTTCACCCTCCGTACTTTTACTCCATTCTTTGTTCAATTTTCTATATAGCTGGCTTGCTTTAATACAAGCTAATACCTTTTTTCCACTTGACAAACATCCCCTTCCCCCTCCTCCTCCTCTCCATCCGTCCCGACGTGAATTTTATCGGCGAGCGTATGGAATTGCTTCATACGAAAATTTACACAGTGGTTCCGTTCTCTTACTTTGTTTTTTTTTTCCCACCCTTCTATACTGGTTCACTTCTAACTTACCCCTGCCATCTACTCTTGGTTCTATCAATACCGTCTCGACAGATATATTACAGCTACCGGCAGATGCTTCTATAAGCGCTAATCACCCAATTTATTTTACTATAGTCGTGGGAAGGGGTTTTTTTTTGAAACGCAATTTTACGTCATTTTGGATCGTCTCCATTTTCTGAACTGCAGCTGCATCGGATCGCCGAACACGATTTTAATGGAATAATCTTTCCTGAACGATCTACCCTTTTTTTAATAGGGGTCGTCTATTATGTATCAAAATGGTTTTTGAATTCTTTGAAAATTCCTATGGCTAATTAGAAAGCATCGCGTACTAATTAAACGTGAAATAGAAATGGCAGATTAATTAGTAATATACGTTTTTATTAATAAATATATCTAAGAATTTAATGGAATATGAATGTAATTAAATCCGACGTTTGTTCTCGCGATAAAACAGTCACACGCGATATTTACGCGATTCGTTATGAGTTATGAATAATTGGTCAGGACAGCTTTCAACACGCAGAGTCTAATAATTAGCATGCTAATTGTTTTATCTAATTACTCGGTGCTACCGAGGACTGTTGGAATAATTTAGTTACTTGGAAACCAGCGGAGCGTTTAAGTAGTCCATATAGTATACTAGACACTGATTACAATGGATATTTTTGTTTGTAATTATAGGTAAAAATTAAAGGGGAGTTCATAAAGTCCTTTGATTTCGTCGCAATCGTATTTTCAAATTTTTCAATTATTTTTGTTTTCGCCCTGACATTTCGTGGGAAATGTCCCGCTTGTGATGGAGGCTGTGAAGATTAAAAAAAAATGGTAGACATGCAATTTTGAGAAAACTTTCTTCGTGCACTCTTATTGAGGCCTTCTTGCAGAAAATAAGAATCCAGTTGCCGTCTTCACGACGTAAGAAGGCTGGTCATCCGCTCTGTTATTATCGTTCACATGTAAATACCTAAAAAGCGAAATCTCACGCGACGATCGAGACACGCGATCGGCGTCGAGTTATTCGGAGGCGAGATGCTAGGAAATCAATTCGTAATCGCGAGCGTGCGAGTTACTGCTTACGAGCGGCGTCGGGACGCTCAGGCGTCCTTTCAGAGTTTTTAAAGTTAAATAGAAAAAATATTAACTACTCTGAAAGAGCGTATTAAATTTACCCATAGAAATGGCGTTAAATAAGTACTATTGCATTTGATTATCAAGAAGTGTACATAATATGTCTCATGTGTGAGAATGCGTGAAATAAGATACGCAGCAGAAATACAGAGAAAGAAAATAAACAGAGACGAGAGAGAAATAAAAAAAATTAATAAACGATGAAAAAAATAGTCGACTTCGCAAAGTCAAGTAGTGATTACTTTTACGTGCGATTTGTAAACGGCTTCTATTTATGGCATTGTAAACTCTATAATCAGCCGCCGCGGGGCGACGACTTATTTAGAATAATTAATGCAGGACCAACCCCGCGAACCGGTCTTGGACCAATGGAATCCCTTGGATTCTCCCCACTCTTTATAACCGACGGGGGAAATGGGAGTGGCCAAGGAATAAGCCCCGCCTTCTTTCTCTCGCAGGCATGCAACCTCGCGTGTCTCTGCTCAGTACCTCGCCACCCTTCAGACCAGCCAGCCAGCGAGGGTTTAAGAATTTTTTTTTTTTTTTTTTTTCATTTTTCCCCTTAAATTCCCCCACCATCCCAGCATCCATTCCACCTTAATTCTCACTAAGAACCCAAGAACGCACCGCGTTGTATTTCTACTCAAAACAAAATGGAATCTAAAAATGATAAATTTCCATACAAATTAATTAATTAACCTATTAAAATAATCCGGAACAAAATTATTACATAAATAATTTCAATCCAGACATTAAAAAAAAACCTAAAATAATAAAAATACCTCCTAATAAAATTATCCAAAAAACCTCTGCACTCAGAAAACAATATAGAAAATAACATTCGTATCCACATAAACAAACGACCCTTACAAATTTATCAATACCTACCCCTATTGCTATATCCAACAATTAACCATCATCCAGCACAACACCCCTAATTCGCATTATAAACACCACAGGGCCACACCCACCGAAAAGAGGTTACCAACATATACACCCCATAATACACCCTCATAAGCAATCCCCATGCACGCAGACCTCTTCCCGTAGGATAAAGTACACCCGGTACATGCGAAGATAACCGCACCCCGGGGATTCCCCGTTTATAAACTGTTCTAACACGATGGGGAACCGCAAAGCATTCCGTACTGATTTATCGGTTGGAAGATGATAAACGAGATTCTCCCCATTTCTCACCCTCAACTTTTCAACCCCCTCCCCCGTAGCCTAGACTATATTCAACATAGGTATCATACCACGCTATACACCCTATAGATATTTCTATCTATCCATACACCCCTACCTATACCTACACTCTATATCCATATGCCTATACCTATATATATACACACACACAATCTTTTGATTCATCAATCGCAATAGTAAACGCATATAGAATTATTTCGTTTTACCAGTTCTGTCTCGACGGCAGAGACGTTACCAGCCATGCCGGGTGTGTCGTCCTCGGACGGAAGCTTGTTAGCAGGGAATTACGACTTCCGCGTCCATTAGAATGGCGAGATGCTAACTACGGCTTACGTACGTGTAACTCCATATCGGGTTGCCACCGCAGAAACACGTTCTGATTCTGCCAGTTGGCAGGCCGCCGTAATTCTGTATTCTGTATACTATATGTTCTGTATTTTGTATTATGTATACCAGTCCTCTGTATTCTGTACAGTATACTCTGCACTCTGTTATAGGAACGTTTTACATTATGCTATGTACGTGAGTAATAAACCTAAACGAGTACAAGACGAGTCAGGATATTGGTGCTGGGACTTACCTTTGTTAAGGTATGGAGAATGGGGTTGGGTTGTGTATGAGGGTGGAGGTTATATTGGGGGGGGGGGGGGGGGGGTATTTTGGTAATAAAATGTTTGGGTGGTATTATTTTTGTAGGTGGTGGGGGGAGGGGGGTTGTTACGATTTTATTGGGTGCGTTGGAAAAATTCAGGACCCGTCGGGTAACCGATTCTCTTTGCTTCCAGGTGCGGCCTTGTTTGGGACTTATGGGTCGTTCCGGATAAACTGAGAAAGAATGCTCTGTTTCGAAAACACAATTCGTTCTGTGCGGATTGTTATCATGGAACGGATGCTGCTGTTTTCTACCTGCGTTTTGGGCCTTATGATTTCGTCACGGCGAACGATGCGACTTTGGGGACTTTTGATGGGGGTTTTGTTTCTTTTTTGGGTTTGTTAGTGGGTATGGCGATCTTTTTGAGCTTTTGGGACCATGTTTTTTTTTATAACAAATGGGTCTAGTTATATTTCATTTTTTGGTTGTTATTAGTCAAATTTTGTTGGAATACGCCCATGGTGAACTATATATATATATGTATTTTTGAAGTGAAGTAGATAGTCTTGTAGCGATACATCATTCCGAGAAATTTATTAGTCTCTGATAAGGCCCAATTTTTACAAATGATTATTCGTCGTATCTATTGGGTATAATGGTTTATTCTTTTTATGAATCAACTATATACCGTTTATGTTAAATTTATTTGAGTGTGTACGTTCTTCCGTGTATGGGCTGTACGTGCAGGTACACAATGGGCCCGATCTATGTCGCATTGTACATTGCGGTAAAATCTTTGGGCCCACCAGTCGCGATACCGCTCTTCGAAGAAGGGTTTGTTTATACTTGAAGAAGACGGGGGCCTTATTGTTCCCTGTGACCAATTGCACACCAGGGGTCTGCAATGGGACCTGGTCGCTCTTCCCTTTTATAAACGGGATAGAAAAATGTCCAAGACGTTTCTACGGTGACAGGAACTTCGACAGGATGGACCAGTAGATGCCGTCAGGTAGCGAAGAATAATAAGGCCCAACGTGAGGGAAACTCTCAAGCTAAGAAAAACTGAGTGAAATAGTTTAGTATACGGGGGGTCTCCATTATGTTGCTTAGATAATCTGATTTGCGTGACTGAGTTGTCAATGTCCTTGACAGTTGTCAATCTTTGGAGGAGAAGGACCTTCTTGGACATTTTCACTGGCCCTGGCATCAATTTTTATTGAATTTTTATTTCAATTTTCAGGCCCAAAATTCATACTGTCAAACTTTAACCAGCTTGCTTTAATGTAAAGCTGTGTTTATCTGCTGCTGCCGTTCTTACCAGAAGTTAATGTTGACCGACGGCCAAGATAATCCGGATTAAAAAGTCAATGGCTCCTGTTTACGAAAATACAAGGACGTCCAGGAAGGCGTCGGAGGAATCAGATGGAATTTACGGTTGTCAAGATCAGCGAACCGGAGACCATTGTTCGTCGAAAGGAACAGGCGGAGTTCGTAGTCCTTTGGATTGGGCCTGAGTTATCTGCTTGAATATTTTGCGAGTCCTCAAGACGATTCTGTTGCTTTATTATAATGTTTAATATATAATAAATAATAAAATCATTAATTATTGTCTGATTACATTTAAATTGATAAGCTCAAGAAAATATAGTCTATAGTGCGTTTCATTCGGATACACCACAGGATAGATCAATGACAGTACAACTGTATGGTAACTGTACAGGAACAATGGGCCTAATCTATTTTGACAGTATATGTCAAAAAGGCGTTCAAGCATTTGACAGGAATGGCCAAGAGAAATGGACAGTGCTGAAATATCCTTAAGGACGAAAAAGCAAAACCAACAGGATTTAACGATTAGCTTGACTTGACGACTGACTGGTCTGTTTCTATCAGGATTCTAATACCGTTCTCTCAGGACGAGGTACCTAAGCGCTAAGTCAGGACGGGGTGATCTTTTGTCTTGAAAAAAAATCAAAGAAAAAGATGGCAACCTGTTTTAAAATCCTAGACGAATTTTGTCAAAGAAAAGCAACGGGTGTCTCTTTTTAAATTAACGTCAAAACCTTTTGCATCCTCATTGGACACATTCTATATGTGAATGTTTTAGAAAAAATGAAAAATCAAAATTTAATAACGGCAATATATATATTACAGGTGTATTTAATTAACCAATAAATCCCAAGAGACTGTAGCCGCATCGAGCATCGAATTATACACGGTGGACTATTTTTTTATATTTTTCCCTTTGGCAGTCTGGCAAAATATGGCGCCATTCCAAATGAAACGACAGAAAGGCGTCGAGACGTCTTTAGAAAATGAGCAAACTCGAAACGTGCCACCAGAAAATTAGACGGGTCTCTCCTCTTTCCCTTTTTCTTTTTATTTCCAAAAAATAAACATCCAGATCGTTTCGAACACGGGAATATAATTTTTCACGTTATAATGAGACGGTCCCACGAGGACTCAGGGTTTTTTCACACGCTGCCCCACGGGCCAATTGCCAATTTAAATTCTCAAAATAATTTTCTGTACCTCATATTTTTGAGCGATCACACAAAATCCATGTCGTACCCGAGAATACAGTTTTTGGTGAATTAAAAAAAAATTTAATCGTATCGATTTAATCAAAAAATTATTATACTCCAAAGTCAAATTTGGATCCTCAATTTGAGAACCACTAGTCAACGTGTGTGGTCCGTTCTGGCGGCGAGGTGCCGACACTCGAAGTTTCCCCTTCTTCCACACGTTTTCTTCTTGTTCTTCCACCCATTGTACCTTCTCGCTTGGGCCTTACGTGGACGGCGTAAGGCCCTCTACCTTCACCTCGCACGTCATTATATACCGGCGCTCGGCACGAATCTACTTTAGGGCCTTCCGTATCCCTCTCTGACTTATACCAAAGAAATCGGTTCTGTTCCTTGTTCCCAGTTCCCTGTTCCTTGTCCCGTATAGGTACCGACCAGGCTTATTACCAAGCGACCTAATCCTATCCATTCTCTTGTTAGTCCCCGTACTGTTATAAGTCCCAACCGATACCACTCAATGTATACGAAACACACCATCCATCCCACAAAAACTACAAAACACCCATATAAATATCAAGATAAAAATTTCATCTGAAAAAAAATGCAAAAATCACTATACAAAATTTCGAAAAAATTATTTTCGAATGACCCCCAACCTCCTCTTCCCCTTTAAACCCACCCACCACAAATACCAAACTGATCCTTTGTGACAATACTGTCTCCGCTAACGAGCTGCAGTTTTTATGCAGCTCGACGTAATTGGCCCTGATTTGCATAGATTCGCAAGAGAAGAAAGAGAAGGAAGGAGATGGAGAACGAGCCAGTTTGAAAATTGACGAGGGTTCCGCCATGCTAGTCTGCCTATAAGTATAGCTACACCGTATGCCTACCTACATAACCTATATGTATACATACTGCAGTTAAGGTTTGCACATGCACCTTATATATACAAGCCATAGGAATGCACAGCCGGCCTCATTAAGCATCGACTTGATGCTTCTGTTGTTTTCTCGCCAAGTTTTATGCTTTCGTGCACGGCGGATGCTTTACATACGTACGCGAGAGTGAGTGCATCCGAAATAAATCATTTTGGCTTGAGCCGGTGCGATTGCAGTTTTATAAATGCATATGAGCGCCGGGTGCATCGCGGCACTGTAATGCAGACTGCATGCATATGGGGATGCGCCCGTATATAAATCTTACACGATTGCAGATCTTCGAGGAATTCTTTTTAAGGATGTGACGCGGCCATTTTCTATAGTCAAACGTATCGATTAATCGATTAGAGAACGATTTTTATTTTGTTAACGTATCGATACTACTCGATATAACGTCACTCGTCTTTGATCCACTTGTCCTGGAGTTACGCGTGTGAATGTATCCCGAATATTTTAATGGTACAGGCCGTTTCAAGGGAGGTAAAACAAATCACGACGCGTGTCTGGAATACCAGGAACCTTCGCAGCTCCCACCCCTTATGTAAAACGTTCACCCCTATTTTCTTTCACGAAGCCTATATATATGGGCCCTTGTATGTTGGATGGTTGAAAATTTGTCATCGAATCTCACCCCTGTCTTCCTGTCTTCTACATAGATATATATATAGCTGGGATATTAGGACTAGTGGATATACGAAAATTCCAAGAATCAAATTACGTACTTATTGTGTTACGTCATATGGGGTTAAGGATCGTTTGAAAGTATAGCTAATGCATTTTTTTGTACTCCTATTGTTATTGTTATTAAGGTTATTTTATAGTTGAGATATCTAAAAATTCTTTGCTCTGTATATTGTTGGAGACCTTTTACCGTATCTTTGCAATTATACGGATTGTGGTAATGTCTGTGATTAAAAGAAAGTAATGAGCCGCCCATTAGGATAGCAAGGCGGCTTCTTATTGTGACTGCCCAGAAGGCAACGTTCTCGCGCAATGGCACGGCGTTTAAAACAATATGCAATTTCGCTCGTTCGTCGTAATTACTATTGTGAGCGCTCGCGATATTTTCATAAAAACACTCGTTATTCGCCAGAGCGCTTCTTCCACGTTTTTTTTTCCACCGAGAATAGAAAGACGCACGCGACCATCGCGCACATGTAAATGCAATAGCGTGAAACGATAATTTCACAAAATGAAATGGCGATAATTTTCTTATAAAATTTTGTCGATTCTTACAAAGTCAAAAAATTGACATCTCTATAACGATTAATTGAAATATAATCGATCATAGAAATGACTTTTTGTTAAATTAACCTTCAGTTGAGTATCCATGAGTATTTTAGTGCACGTGCACGCGGATGTATCATGGCGGGAAATTTTTTTAATTTAAAAAAAAAGAAAGAAAGCATTATCAATTTTTCGCTTGACTGCTGTTACGCGATGACTTTCAATTACACGGGGATTTGGAATTGAACGTGAAACACGTTTACTGTAATTAAGATCAAGGATTTAGTTTTATCTTAATCTCGATCGTGGGATAATTCTCATTTCGATCGATACGTTTAATCGTGGATTCTCAGTGTCCTTATTGTATTGATAAAATAGGTATCGATGGGAATATTTTTTTATGCCACCATTTTCGTTTATTACTTTAAGGAATGAAACGGCTTCTGTGAAGGAGGCTGGAATCTCCGATGGTATTTCAGGGGAAAAACGATATCCTACGCTGTCGTTAATTATTAAACCCTCGGCGGAAAAAGTTGAGAGACGAAAAAGAGATAAAGAAGCGAAAGAGAGACGCTGAGGATTCGCTGCACCTAAATGTCGTGGATGGCGGAACAGGGAGGTTCACGTCGTTCCTGACAAATCAAGCTGAAAATTGAATTCTGAAATGTCGAGGGTCACAGTGTCTGTGTCATCCTCCCCCTTTACGATTGTTTCTCACCCGTTGCAGTTAGCTGACAGAACCACCCCTTTTGTAGTCTACTTACATATATGCGTCTATGTATATATATATATATTTACAGAAGAACTGTAATATAATAAATCCAGTATAGCACAGCCTCTTGTGGACCAAGCTTAAAAAAAATGGTAATTTCGCGTAAACCGGTATTGGAGTGAAATAAAATAAAAATAAAAAAAAGAAACTCACTTAAATCTTATGGCAAAATTTTCAACCTGTCACTGAGAATGTAAACATATTTTTGTTTATGCCAAATTAAAAATTACGAAGCGATAAGAATTTCTGAGTGATACAGACGAACTGTGACCTCTTAATATAAGCACAAGTATTTTGGAATGTTAAGTGGTTGATAAGTACACTCAGAGAGAAGATAAATAACGCGAGTGAAGACTGGAAAGATATTTTTTTTAAAAAACACTTTCCTTGTCGACTCCTCGCACTGTGAATTAATCTCCCATAATAGTCAAAACTGATTATTGTCACTTTCTCGGTAAACAAAAATGAAATGCAAAAAAAACAGACATAAAAATGGTGGTCTGATGTCTTTGGCCGTCGGTGACGAGGGATTTTATTCTTCGAGTGCCGTCGATGTCTGCGCCATGCAAATTTATTCAAATTCGTCCAGCCCGGGACTGGGTCGAGGTTAAGTGACGATCGTCTCGAGATTTATTTTTCGAATGGACAGTCGATTGAGAAGAAAAAGAGAAAAAAATATTTTTTACACCGAATCACGCGGACGCTTGAGTATCCTGGAGCATTTTTGAAATTCCAAGAACGAGTAAGGGGAAAAAAAAATTGAAATTCGATTGTCACTCATAATTTTCTTTTTTCGTGATTTTTCGCAAACTTCAAACACGTAAGTACGGTCATTTAATTAACTTATTCATTCTGCCACGTTGCTCCTAATTAAATGTGAACTGTAACACCTCCGGTAAGTCCGCTCTTCATTGTGAACTAGATCCGATAAGGTGGGAAGTGCTCGTTAATGAATGGAGTATAAAGACCAAGTAAGAAAAGTCAGATAGAGATTAAATCGCTGTGAAACTCCATTCCAAGAAAGGTAAAATATCCAATTGTTACGTATTAGCGCGAATCGGTGTTACAGCAATTTTCAAATCGTCGATTGTTAGAATAATCATAATAATCTGGAAGAGTCATCGTTATCAGTTTTTCGATAAAGAAGCCACATTGAAAATAGTAAGGGATGAGTAAGCGTAGCAATGATAAGAAAAGACGTATAAATATTTTTTCTGTACAAATCAGTGATTGGCAATTCGATCGTTTTAATCAATTTATGTGATAACAGTCGCGGGTCGATTGTGTAAACGTGTAATTTTCATTTCTTAGTCAACACTGCGAGTCCTTTGGAATTCGTTCTTAAGGGTTGCCTCGCCGCCATCGTGAGTTCTCAAAAGAAGGGTGAAAAGGAGGAAGAGGCAAGGGAGGAAAGAGGGGGAATATGGAAAAGGGGAGGGAAGGTGGATTCATTAGGTTTCCGCGCGTCTCCCCAAAAGAAATCAATTCACTGCGTGGAATAAAAGATAAGGCGAGGGCAGGCGCAGGGCTAATGTATCAATCATTCTGTTTGCGTAACCTCTGACACGCGTTCCACGAATGTATCAGGGGGGTTGTACACAGGGGCGTACACATTTACACGTACCTACCTACCTACCTACTGCGAAATCAATAGCCCTTACCCTCCATTTTCACTCTCACCTATACTACCCCCTTGCACACTGCATGGATATATATATATAGCAGTACAGTTTTAATGCTTTTATTTCTTGAATATCAGATGAAAAGATCTTTTTTTTATTTTTTCATTAAATCTGAGATTTACGACCAATCCTTATTTTAAGTAATCGTCTATTTTCTGTTGGGCCACCAGGCACATTTAGATTTTGTAATTTAAAGAGGTGGATTGATTTTCAAAATATTTATGGCACACCGATAATTTAGTACGTGATTATATGTATTTTGGATGTAAGAGTAATAATAACTGGATTGAATGATAAATATGTCGGAGTATATATTTTTAAGTTGGCGTAGATTGATACTTATTTTACAAAGGTGCCAAAATATACAATATACAAAGGGTTTGAATTGAAGGAAAGAAAAAAAAGAGAGAAATTCTCTAGAGGTTCTATCGAAAGAGGGTGAACCACCCTGTAATCAATATTGGTTCCCATGGAGATGGCCCGATGGCGAACTTGTTACCTACATTCACCTAAATCACTTCCTATTTTATCCCAGCAACACACAGCACCCCTTACACGTCCACCATCTTTATTGTCTCCCCCGTAGAAGGAAGCACAGCTCGTAAGTCACTTCCGGTAAGAATATAAGACCCAAAATAAAGGAAGTAGCAAACCCTCCATCCATCGATTGCCAATAATCAAACACAATCCCATATCTTAACGTCTGTTTATTTATCCAAACGAAAAGGATAAAATCCCTAGATTACAATCTCAAGAGTTTCACGTCACTCCTGAATGTTTCAGAACCGAAGAAGCGAATCGAAGGAGAAAACCTTAAAAAAGAAAAGAAAAAAGAGAAGCAAGAAGAACAGATCACTCTTAATGCGTCACTCGACTTCCTCAAGCTGACAGCTCGACGGACGTGGTTCGTTTTGTTATTCAAATATTCAGATAGCCACGGTGTATGATATCTGGAAAGATAACAGCCAGAAGCAGCCAACCATCTGACTAGTTATTTTTGGTTCGACCAGAAGTCCCTAGACACTGCATTGCAGTAGATACAATATAAAGCTACATATGTATGCTTAAACGCTTTCAGATAAACCCAGCATCCAACCACCCAGCTAGTTATTTTCGTTCAACCAGAAGTCCCTAGACACTGCATTACAGTATATACAATATAAAACTAGATCTCTACTATGCTTCTATACCATTGGATAAATCCAGCATCCAACCAAATAACACTGAATGCATCTGTACACAGGTAACAATGTTGACTTCTGTTTGGGAATTGGAAAGTTTCCAGTGTTTTTTTTCTTCTTTTTCTTCAGCATCCAATGTACATCCTGTTACACGTGGTGGAAACAAGCCATAGGAATGCGAGCCCCACATCCAGGTCTCGTCTACGTCGCATCTCGTTGTAAGTCACCGTAGAATTTTTCTCGTTGGAGCATCTCGCGGATGTCCAGAAAGCAGAAGCGGCGTCCTCTTTTCCAACCTCTCTTCTTCTTCCTCCTCTTCTTCCCTCTTTCTTTCCTCCTTGACAGTGATGGACGCCCTCGCGGTTTGCTTCTCTATCACCGACTGGACGATGGCGGCCGATCGTCTTGCTAACCAGCCAGATTGTGTGCGAGGTACATGTCAGACGTACTAACTGCCCGGAGAACCTGGGTGTGGAGTGATGTTTTATTTAGTATGGACGAATTGAAAATACTTATCATGAATTTTATACATTGAAATTCTTATCTGTTATCTGTCGTCAGTCTATTCTCGTGATATTCATATTGGCTACTGATAACGTATACGAACTCCTTGCATCTTTCATCTGGTAAATGCAAATCTTACGAGTGGATTTCAAGTGACTTAAGGTTAGATACCATGCTGGCGACGCCAAGCGTCGGGACGTTGAGACACTGTTGACTGTACGTGCCTAGGCATCGGTTTCACTTACTTGACTGGATAAAATCTTACTATCCCCTTTCTCACTGCAGTTCATCCAATCTCTACTAAAGGCACCAAGACCCGAAATGTGGTCCATATCCACAAAATCCTTATCAATGAGAAAATCAGAATTGTCAAAATTACTTCCGTCCACTAAAAAGTCCCAAAATTGTCTTTCTAAAAAAAAAATAAGAAATATTACCAGCCTCCATCGACCCTTTCAGTAATTTCTTACCGTAAACGTCAATATTTTCTCCAGAAACAAACGTAAACAATTACACGATCAGTAACGAAACCCGATTCTAAGGTATTCAATTCTTTCTTTTTTTTATGTTTCAGGTAATTTCATTAAAAGGAACGATTGTGACTCCGTGGAAACGGGATATGTCAATTGGCGCTACGTAATTAGGTACGTCGAACGACGCGACGTTCCTGGTACCATTACGCACTAGCCCGAAGTAGATACTGAAGACTGTAATGTATCAGTGGCCATCTTGTAGTAATAGTGGCGATGGATGCAATGGTGGTTAATTGCATTATATCAGGAATCGTGGATCAATTAGCAGAAAGATAGCGGTGGAATAAAAGATATAAAGATAGAAGGAAGGAAGATGCAGGATGGTATTAGAGAGACAGAAAAAAGTATATATATATATATAACCAACATATGTAAGAGCACGCTGTATGGCTACTGGTCGTACGCCATTACTAATTAATATGCTCGTACATTAACGTCCAAATGAGTAATTACCCGTTGCGTTAATCGGCGTAGGAAGGAATGAACGTAGAAAGGCCATCGGCCTGATCCTGTCACAGATTAGATAGCCCGAAGCATTCTGTCTTTATTAATATCATCCGATGACAGTGACAGACTGGACGTTCATTTTAATATTTTATTTTTTCGTAGTTCAATGTATAAGAAAATTTGTAAAAATTCTTGCTGGAATTTTATTGTAGAATGATTTTTATTATTTTTCACATGTATTTATTATCAAGAGCCTCGAGAATTCTTTGCGACAGAAATAAGTCGTCGGTAAGTGATCGAAGAACTAGAATGACGAACGATTAACTTTGATATCTAAGGAGAAACTATTATCTAGTTTTTATTCCAGATCAGGGAATCTCGAAAGAGATCCCATGAGAAATCTTGTTTTTTTTTTATTAAACGTTAATTTAAGTACACACTTGCTAGAATTCTTCGTGTCGTATAAATTCACTGGCACGAAAATGATCTATAACGGGGTGGATCATTAATATGGGATGATCGTGATGATACGTGAGATTCGTGGCTGAGTAAATAAAGTCTCGGAGATAACTAGCTCATCCCGCCAAAATGAACCCCGCGTTAATCTACTCAGTTTTATTCATGAATTAAACGTACATAAAGCAAGATTGTATCGTGGGAGACTGTTTTACGAGTCATTGTGAATTTAAAGATTTCATAAACTCACGTAATCGATACAGAAAAAAAAGAACAATTTTTTTACAACTATCCAACGAAAATAATTCAAATAAACATTATATTTAGTTGTATTAAAATTTTGAAATTCGCCTCAGCACCCGCCGAAAATCTTGTTGAACTCTGGTCAGTGCGCTATTCAATTTTCGATACGAAACAAGCGTGACCACGGGACGCCTTGGTGGCTATACATTCCTTGAGGGGCCTTAAAGAGAGGGCCCAAAGAGCCGCGGAGACTCGAATCGGACTCGGCACGCTAGCCGTCGTAATGACGGACGAGTAGACGTCAAGGAGTACAATACAAACACGCGGAGATTAGGGAGCTATCTAATTACAGCCATATAAATGAGCCGGTAAGGTCCAAGGGGCCTGAACCAGGCCCAAATCTCGTGTTGGTAGCCATGTGTATAAGAGTGCGGCATGGCATAGCTTCGGGAGTGGCGCTGTTGTTTGGGACGTTATATACGCGTGTGTATATATATATCAAGCATATACCAATGTAGGAAGAACGAAAAGAAAGACGCAAAGCGGAGAGAGCAAAAGGGAAAAGGTAGAAATAGAGAAGCAAAGATAAAGAAATGGTTGGTAGGTAGGTAGGGGCATGACGTGGGGCCCCACCGTTCGACTGCGGGGCCCCATCTCACGAGGTGGCGCGCACGGCGTGGGGACGCGACAGCGGACTCTGCTCCTGGACCACCCAAGACGAAATTTACTATAGTTACCATCTTGGATCGTTTCACTTCGCAGGTTCTCCAATTGAAAACCGCGAAAAAGTTCTCGCAGTAATCCTAGGCCCTAATGTCACCCTTTCTAACGTAACCTAACCCTAATGAGCAACTGCTCCCTCCCTCGAGGCACAGAACTGAACTGAATGGGCACCATTTAACTCATTTTCTTAGTGTCACTCTGGTGGATCGCATACGTAATTACAGATACTGAGCGGGAATTTTGAATTTCAAAAAAATATATAATTTCACTAGACTCTTATAATTCGAATTATGATTACGTAGAAATCGCGTGATTGATACGTTCGATTTGATGTATAGTGGTATTGTGTATGGACATTTTGTTTAATGTGACGTCATAAATTCCTACGCGTATGTGAACATTTGTTATAAATTAATCAGACGTTCGTAATTTATTGGGTCTACGTTCATCAAGACTGCCACTGGTGAGTAATTGATTTTTGGACTTATTATCTTCGATTATCCGTGACTATTACATTGTTTTCTTTGATTTCATTTTATTATCAAGCTTTATCGTCGTTCCTTCCGGCGGAACATGAGCGCAAAATGAAATACGGTACCGACAACGAGTACATATGTTTTATGTATGGCGGAAAGATTAGACAGAACTGATTCACCCTGTCCATCGCAAAAAGTTGACTTCTTCTCTCTTCCACATCTGATACGGTATAAGAAGTGACGACTAAAGAAGAGTAACAAGAAGAGGCGTAGATCTCTATCTCTTTTTCAACATTCTCTCTCGCTCTCGCTCTCCCTCTCTTTCTTTCACTCACAAAGCCTTTCTTCGCGGCCGACATCTACGGCCCATCAACATTCTTCGGCGAACCGTTGAATAAGCCTCTCATCGACCCAAAGACTATTTTAGACTTGCATGATTGAGACGCCGCTACGTCCATCGATAATTCTGCTACCATAATCCAATTTTTGTCGACTTCACAATTTACAAAAAACAGGGTAAATAAATTTATTTCAAATTTTTAGCACAACACAGGTATCCAGTCGCACTAAAGTCTCCAAGAAATCAAGAAACCTGATAAAGTCGTGTTAAAGTCTGGAAGAATATCGAGCGCAGACAGGGTACGACTAAGAACTAAAATAAAAAGAATTAACCAGTAAGTAAAATCTGATTCTTTCCATCCTAGGTAAAGGACGTCCTCAGTCGATCTCTTGATATTCACCAGGAGGGTACTATAACCATACCTGCTAATGGTAGGCCGTCCGTTTTATTCCAGCCTACGCCAACGACTTCACCGGGATGAGAATAAGAGTGTGGATGCATCGTGGTGGGAGTCTATAGGATAAGCCAAGAAGATTAAGAGGATCTAAGGCCCAGCCTCGTCGGCCTCGTCCCGGCACTAGATCCGCCACCAAAGCCACATCCAAGGCGCCGCCCATTTTTTTACTTCCCAAGGATTCCACAATAGTAGAACTCAAAGGATCTCAGAGTCGTATATATATATTTTTTTCTCAACAAGTACCTTTTCAACCGCACGATACCAATACCATGGAGAACGAAGATCCAGCATAAGAGAAAGATAATAAAAGCAACCAGGGTGAGATCGATGGATCTCTGTATCTATGATCTAAGCCGACTAAAGACTGCTTGTTCATATACAAGGGTAGGTAAATAAAATCCATGTAATCTAAGCAGAAGCACTGGTGCGTCTAGAAGGGGATGACTGGATGGAAACGTAGATCCTATAGATGGACGGGGGTACGCACAGCTAATAAGGGTGGATCCGAAATGTATCTATCCATCAGTTTTTTTAGGATTTCTATTTTTTTTTTCTTCTTTCACAGGGAGGTAATTATTTCCCTTTGTGTTTTCTGGGACGGAGTATGGACGCCATGTGGAGAGGGTGTGAGCGTCAAGAGGCGCAGGGGGTGGGGCCCATATCGGGCGCATCCTGGTCTCGCTCTTAAATTAGGAAGAGCAAAATGGTGAAGGGGCCTTTTGTGTATATATTAGTATATACGTATACGTACATGGGTGTATACCTCTGTCTCTGTTTGTCGGATGACGTTGGTGGTGGTTTGGCTTGGCTAGGGCGATGAGTCCATAAAACAGAGGTAGGTACCCAAGTTCGAAGCGGTGCTGAGCAACATCTGCCGACCGCCATAAGGCGACCAACCACGATCGGTATATAGAAAAGCTTGTGGAGAGAGAGAAAAAGAGAATGTGTGAGGATTGAGAGAGGCAGCAGAGAAATCCCTCCGGAATGGCGGATCGATCCTGCGGGAAACCAGAGAACTACGTATAACCGTTTAAGGCGCCACTCCCGGCTTCCTGGGAATCGGATGAAAACCATAGCGATCCAGAGGATCTATGGTTTTGCACGATCTCAGCTGCTCTTACCAATGCCATTCAGTATCTTGGCATAGACTTTATGCCTTTGCCAGAAATTATTATCCTCTACGTGAGGTGATTATACTGGCAGTGCTTACCGGTCCTGTCTTCGTAATAATTTACGACGAATCGGTAAACAGGATCTTGCTGGAGAATCCTGGGAACTCGAATAGTCGATTGGATTAATGGAAGTCACAGTGATTTTACGCGGTGTTGCGATAATTGTTGAGACCACTTCTTTTTTTAATTGTCATACTATTTTTCGAAAAACGATTATGGGCGTTGATTGGAAAATTTTTGTTTTTTTTTGTCTTGGGGTGTAGATTTTAAATGGAATTGATATTGTTGGGTCTTTTCCTTGATAAATTCGTCAGGTCTCCATTTTCTTTTTTTTCTTCTTTCAAATTGATCCACTCCCCTCCATCTATTCTCTGGGACGTGTCTATCGATTATAAGTCAGATCGAACCTATGGAATCTTTATAATATTCTTGTATCCCGTCTGATCTTCCCCTACTCCATAGAATATCTCTCCCTGCGCCATAACGTATTTCTAAACCGGCTGTGGGGACCCATACCGGCTAGTTATTGCTGCAGGAGTAACCGGGGCCTTTTCTAGGCCCAGCCCTAAACCGCTGCCTTCCATAATCGTCCAGCTGACGTGGTCGAAGGATGAACACACTCACGTACAAATACACGTGTATACGTGAAATCAAGAAATCCACAGAGGATAATAAAAGCAAAAAAGAGAACAAAGAAAAATACAGAGTGAGTGTTGTCACGAAAAAAAGATAAAAAAAAGAAAATCAGTAAAACGTTCGTTTCCAATAGAGCCGACACAAGAAAGAAAAGGTTCGCGTGACCGTGTAGTCGGCCATTTTGCAAGGCACCTTTCGATAAAATTGCCACGCCAAGTCCCCGGCAGTCCCAGTAGAAAAAGTAATGGGGCCCAACATTCGTGTCGTGTTAGCAGGGGACTGTTGAACATTAATTAAATTCCTTGTGAAAAATGACGTGAATAAAGGCCATCCAAGAAGTCTGGGCAAATACCGGTCAGGATCACGTGATACGTATGATCATTTATACAGTACAGATCAAAGATCGATACTCAATATCGTATTGATCGTCTGATCGCAGTGACAGCTTGGATAAAGGAACTCGAGGATCGGGAATTTGCACGGTTTTCTATATCGATCTCACGATCTTGTGATCGACAATTGGCTCTTAAACAAACCTGTCAGCTTCACTCGACACTAGGATATCAAGATCAAAATTAGATCATTAACATCCTGTCAATCAGACTGTCAATCCTTATTGATCCTCGATGAGACATCACGACGAATGGCATCAGTCCCAATTCATATATAATAGAAATGAAATAGATCAATAATTTTGATGGTGTAACTGGTGATCTTATTAAGTATCTATTATAGATAATATTCCACTTGATTATCTCAAAGATCATTTATAATGATCTAGCGAATGATCTCAGCACTGCATACGTATTGTATAAACTTATAAACTTGTATGAGAATCGCAAGCCGAAAGGCCCTATTTCTATGGGCAATTTGACTTACGACAGTTTGAAAGCAAGCCGAGGATTCGTAGGCGTGTGTTGAAACGTCGGGACGTCGGACGTCGGGACGGGTTTTGCGTGGGCCCCGGCATATTACATCTGGGGGCCCAGTCCAGGGTTTATGATGGACGAGACAGGTGATTATGCGTGTGGAAACTACCAGGAACACACACGCCTACGTGATACCCTGTACGTGGTTGAGCCGACATCTTCTGGAAAGTTGAAAACTTAAAAATTTTCGTGTAAGGCCCACGAATGTCTCCTGCGGCGTTTCTTTGGGTCCTCGCGATTTTCACGCTTTCCATCCAGTGAGCGAGAATGAAAATGGGGACGTGTAAATAAACAGAACTTTAAGGGTCCAGGTAACAATTGTTCGATTGGTCATGGGCCCTTTCACATTTTGCTCCTTGTATATTCCTTGGTAAGGCCCTTTCAAGTCCCAGATTTCAATTCTAAGATCCTTTCTAACCCTGTTTAAACTTCCTGTAGGATAAGAATATGAATTTCTTTACTTTTGATTTATACTGTGATCACTCTGATTTATAATGACTTATTATTATTTAATTATTTGTATTTATCTGTATAGTTAATGATCTTTCCATTGATCCCGATTTCAAATCATGCTCACAAGGTACGACACGATTGGTTGGATCTAAAGATCGATAAATCTTGTCGCCTAAACAACTTGTCAGAAAATTGACGTACGACCCGCCCAACCCGACAGACGTCAAAGTCTTGCGTGTCGTGCAGGATATTTGATTATCCCAATAGAACATGATTCAATCTATTACTCAAGTACGTACAAGGCCCAATTTTTGTCATATGAATATTGGGCCTCATTGTTACAACGGGTGAAAAGGTTCTTGACAGTTGTGGAATATGGAGTCAATGTCTCATTAATTAACTGTAACGATCTGACAGCGAGAATCTTTAGTAGCAGAAGACAATAAAAGTGGTAAAGAGAAAGGAAAAGGAAAGTGTCTGTTTGGTGTGTAAGAACCATAAAACGATAAAACTCTATTTGCCTTCGAATAACAGTAAATGATATATCGATACTTACCACCTACATGAACAGCCTGTGCAATTATTTATTTTATTCCACTTCAACAAATCATCGAATCGATTGGAAATTATTAGGTTCAATAGTGTCAACAACATTATGGCTCACCTATCACGCATTACGTGCTGTCAATGATAATACATAATAAAAGCATTCACAGTTGGTATGCTTTCTATTTACGATACGTGTTTTTATAGTGTCTTATAGGAATAGTCGATTTGATTTGCTTGATGATAGCTTTATTGATTTCGGTCCTTGTTGATGGAAATTTTTGTTATTTATCATTTTTAGATATTCGTCGTTCGCTCCTTTTGGACTTTTTTGACTTTCTTGATGGATTTTCGGTGAGATTTTCGCAGATTCCATCGGGACAGCAACACATGGGGTACGGATCATGGGGATCTATGGGGGGACCGGGATTTCCTGGACATTCGCAAATATTAAACGGCCTGTAGGGCATATCTTCCGTTGAATCGTTTGGACTGTCGTTTTTGGAACAGCAGGAGGATCTTTTACGTCTTTTTTTCAGATTAAGTTCCTTTGAGGATTCTGATTTGATTGAGGATTTTGAATCGGGTTTTATTAGTTTTAATGTGTTGTCAGATTTTTTGGATTGCTTTTTTCTACAGCTTCTTAAATTTTGCGTTTTGGCCGGTGCTTTATTGACATCCTTTTCCGTAGAATATGGTTCTATTACTTGGAGAGACTTGTTGGAACTCAAAGACTTCATGCTCTTTAAAAAATATATTTGTACGATTAATTAAGTATTTTTGAATTTAGTAGATATGTACGAACCCCGTTTGGTGTTTTTCGCTTTTTCAGGCAATTATTTTTGGATTCTAGAGAAGATGTACTGTCCTGTTTTCCATCTGATACGCAAACGGACATTTCAGTTGCGCAATCTCTTAGGTAACAATTTACTTCGTTTTTTGATCTGCTTCCATTTACGTCTTTGCAAACTCCCTTCATCCTTTGTACGGTTCTACGGGATTTTTTTTTCAAAAACGGTAACGCATTTTTCTGTATTTTTTTATATCCTTGTTTGAGCTTCTCTGTGAACTCGTTCGAAAACGATGGCTTCTTTTCTTTTTTCGGTTTTTTCTTTGTAGGCGGTTTGTATGGTTTACAAATTTCTAGCTTTGTTCTGTGGAGAATTGAATTTTTTGTAAATATATATTATCGCGATGTGGATTATGGATTGATAACATACTTTGGTCTTTGACATCTATTGATTGTTTCATAAAAGCTGGAATCTCGTTTTAGAGTTTTGGAACATTCTGCAACACAGCCACGTCCCTTTGGTATTTCACTAATTGGAGGTTTTTGCATTGGAAAAAATTCGAAAATTTCACACTGTGAAAATTTCTCTTCCTGAATTACAAAAGTATTTGCGGATCTTGACGATTTCGCACATTTTGAGATTTTTGGGGATTTTGAACTTTTTTGACTTGTCTCGGATGGTTTTTCTTCTACAGGAGATTCTGTACTCGGTACTGCAATTTCGACTTTTATTGAAGTTTGTGAAACTGCCCTCTTCTCCAAGACAAGTTGTTCTTTTGATTTTGTTTTTGTTGCTTTTGGCGATTTTGGTTCTTTCGATTTTTTTGGACAACATTTCGACCAGGATTTCTTTTTCACCGGAACAATTTCTGATTGCGATCCTGGACAAATTACTTGCACAGGCTCAGGACACGTTGCTGATACCAATGGAGGATTAGGATCTTCAGTTTTCGGTGGAATTTTTATATTCTTTTCGGATTTCAGTTTTTTGAAATTTTTTAATTCTTTCTCTTTCTGCTTCTTTATCTCCTTTTCCTTTTTCTCTTGTTCCTTCTTCGCTTTTTTATCCAGTACTTTGTCGTTCAGCATCTTTACGTCGATTCCCTTTCCGTCGCAAGGAACCTCTACTGCCACTGAATCCATTTCATTCTTATATTTACCATTCGAAGTTTCTTGAAATTTTGTAAATTTACCCTTTCCCGCCTTTTTTGCATTTTCCTCCTCAGTCGACTGCACTATTACACAAATTCAACACAATAATACACCCTCTACCATACCACAAAACGTATTAACCTAAAACACCAAAAATACTCACTATTCCAAAGCCGGCATAAATTTCAAACATTCCTTAATCCATTTTTGAAATTTCACATCATTCACCTTGGAACAAAATAATGTTTCATTAACCACAAAGCAGAAAAAGTCTTCATGTCAAAAATTTTGTATAAACGTTTCGAAAATTAGCCAAAAAATGATGAAGTGAAAATTTTCAGGTTTTAAACTACACTGTCTGACGGTTGTCAAAAAAAATTCATATGAACAAATGACAAAAGAAAGGACTGTCAAATTCGAAAAAAAACCTTTAACCTTCATAAAAAGAAAAACAATTAACCTTCTCCAAGTGTTTCCGGCTCGACTTATCTCATTTTTTGAAATACATTGACGTCTTTTAATTTCCAACGCCAAGCACCTGCTCCAAAGTACTTATCTGCGTGGGAAGATGGAAAAGGAATTTAAAAGAATCCCATAAATAAACGCCGCCATTAACGTGCTCGCTACCTTTCCAGCCAGGTTTACTCTGTCCACTACACTGAGAAATCATGCTTTCGATTGACCTGAGACGGTCAGGGCTGGAAGGTGGTATCCTGGGAAGAACGCTCCCACGATAAATAAGAAAAGTCTTGGATCCCAATTGCATATTTTCACAACAATTAGCTGGCGGACATCTTGCGATAATAATGACTTTATCGTCATCAAGTTCCTTGATAGAATTTTGTAACTCGTGAAAATAATTTTGAAAAAAAAAGATTAATACTTTCGTACGTACTAATTCCTCGTCCATTTTGCGCATTCTCTTCCACTTCCGTCGCAGGGACTTGAACCACTTCCGAACTTTGAAATTCACCTTTACGAAATGTCACACGATCGCTCGTGCACGTAGATCATCAATTATTTCCTTAGCGCTGTGTGCGCTTTTTCGAGATTGTCAAACTGAAATTTTGATATTGAGGTTATAATCATAGCTGATGAAATTTGATGATGATTTTTGGAAAACTTTCAAGGTGTCTCCCTTCAGATTTTTTATTAAAAAGTTGATTATTGCGTACCGATCCTCAGAGAGTACTTGACTCTCGTTGTTCTGCGATTTTTTATTTTTTGTTGAGACTTTTTCGAAATTCATTGTTCTGTCGGATTCAAAAGGAGTTTTTTGAGTGGAAGTTCTGACATATCCTGATACGTGAGCTGACGATGTGTCCTAGTGAGTGGAAGATTTTTTAATGATATTATTTGTATTTACTTCTGAACATTTTTTTTTTATTTTTCACTCACGGGTTTTGATTTTGGGCCAGTTACTATCCCGGCGCCTTTTGTTTTTCCAGCATTCTCACTCGTAAATGTTTCCTTGGGCATTACTTCTTCTTCCAAGATCAACTGAGAGGCTGTACCGTTCCATTTTTCGAATAAATTCTTTTTGTTTCCTGTACATAAAATAATTATTTTCAAAATTACTTACCTCTAAATATTATTTTCTAATTTACCAGATTTATTCTCGTCAGACTTCTCTGTCGATCCTTTCTCAGTCTCAGATCCTACCAATGAATCATCTCTGGTTGATTTTCTTAAAGAAGTATCTGGCCCAGTTTTCTCCGCCATTTTTCCATTAGGCCCTTTATTATCTACTTCTGTAGCCATTTTTTCAGGAATTTCTTTCTGTACTGAATCCTCCAAAACAGAAGTCGGAACTTTGTTTTTGCACCCCATTTTGCATGATATTTCGGTTGCGCATTTATTCCTGAATATAATGATTTTTATGAAAATTATGAAAAAAAAATATTTTTTGAATAAAAAACTAACTCAAAAGAGTAATCCTTTTTCTTGCATGCTTCAAAGGAACCACATGATCCGGATTCCTTAATTACTTCAGAATCCATTGGCAAATCTACGCGACACTGAAATTTCTTCGATTCCTGCTGATCTTTATTACCTCCTAATGATAATTCTCCATTTTCCTCAAAACTTTCCAAAAACTTCATAGTCACTTGCATCCCGTCAAGACACCCATGAAGATGAGAAAGTTTCTCCTGACAGCAACCAATCCTTCTCGATTCCATAATTTTCTCATAACTTTCAGGATTTTCAAAAAATTTTCTCAATTCTCGAATTTTGCATTCTAAGCACTTAAGAGCCTTTCGCGCAGCCTCCACATCAGTGATGATCTTATCCGGCGTCTGAGATTGCGCCACGTTAGTGGAACTTCGTCTTTTGCACTAGAAAAATTCAGAAAAATATATTTAACCATATATCAAAAAATTTTTAATAAAAATTTCAGTACCGCAAATCTTGTACAATGATATGGAATATCCACTTCACTGATGTTGCTCTTCAGTTCATGAATCTTTCGAAGTATCTCTCGTATCTGACGTTGCGTGATATCGTGCACCACTTCATCCGTGATGGTCGAGGCGTGCCTGCACCTCTTCTCCGGGTACCTGGTTCTCGTGGAAGACGTCTGCTGACAGGAATAATTCGAAGCTTCACGAGAAGCTGGACTATCGGTAGTGCAAACGTCCATTTGTCGATTCTTCTGATGACGAAGTAGCTGCGTCGTGCTGTCTTTGTCGTTCCTTAACGACATATCCTCATCCTGCTTTTGTAAATTTGCACACAGTCGACGTAGCAGAACAGTACGTTGAACTTCCTGGAGAAGTTCACTTGAATCGATATTCAAAAGTTCCGATGGGACTTCCGAATTCCCTTTACATTTCCGGGGTGAACTTGATCTGGCTGGATTTTTCGTTGATACTCAAAATTAATGATTATGATTTTTGGAATTTTTTATACAGGAAATTAATACCTTCGGATTTTCGAGATAACGATAATTCCGTAGTGGAATTGCTTGATTGTTTCATTTTATAAAAAAATTAGGTTAGTTTTTACAAATTTGAAAATTTGAGATACACGAAAAATGAGATCCTGGGTAAGAAGAATGTGATCATTTTATTTTTCTCTAAATAATCATACATTATATAGAATTTTGAGTTTCTTCCGTATCAAAATGGTTATGTCACTCAACGTATTAACTTGTAGCTCATTTCAGATCGAATAAGAAACAAATATTTTGAAAATGCAGTCCAATAATTTATTCGATGGTAAAATTATTTTTTGACATTTTTGGCGATGTCCCGACAGACTTTACAGTCCTCATAGGACTTGTATGTCGGGTGATCATTTTATTTTTTAAATCATTACTAGTATTCAAATCAATCCTACATCCATGGTGAAGTCCACTACGTGTTCCATTCTTATTCCAAATTTGAGATTTCTTACGAAAAATATGACCATCCATCTCTTCAGAGTCAGCATCCAGACAAATATAATCATCACTGTACTCCGGTTTACAGCAAATATACGTAGCCGTATTTTTAATAAGATTATTCTCCCAGGCAATACTTCCTGAAAAATACATTGAAAAAATTCAAAAACCTTCCAAAAATTGTTCTCAAAAAAAAAAGAAAATACTTCTCAAGAAATTTTCTCCGTTATTCCGCCTAATATTTCGGCTTTCACTTTGATCCTTCCACGACTCCATTGGAACCAATTCTTCGACGTGCATACCACTTAATGATTGTCAAACTGCCGGACAAAAAATGCCCGGAAAAATTCCAAAAAGTGATAAAGCACGCGAGTAATATTGCTACAAGGAATAAAGGGATCAGCCACCACCCTACGAAGCTGAACAACTTCCAGGACGCTACAAGATCAAAGGAAAGTGAAAAAAAAATTAAAAAAAAGTGGACGTAGCTGCAATGACTGAAAGGCATTCAAAAAGGAAGCCTCTACTGTCTTCTTTAATTCATTAATTAAAACGTTCCCTCACATGATGATTTAATGCACTCGTCCAACACGATCACATCCAGATCCTGATCTGTAGTCCTGGCACCGACATCCTGTCTGTCTGTCACTCTCCTGGAGATCAGCACGTCCGACTTGGAGCGAGCTAAAATCCTGGCGAAGTTATTACCAGGAGAAATCTTTCTTTCATGCTGCATGGCCATTTCTTAGGTACCATTTGCGGTTTTATTTTCGAAAAAGGCTACATGTCTCTTTACTATCAATTTAACCTGGCATGGATCTTTGGAAAATTAATAACGTCTTTCTAAGAAAAAAAAAAACAAAAATTATAATCACGTCAATCTCGGATCAAGTACTCTGAGTAGATTCAATGTATTCTTTTTACGGGATCAGAAATTAAAAAAAATTTTTTTAAATTTACGAATGTTCAAATTTGAAAAACTACCGAGTAATCCGGTCACCCGTGAAATACCTCACTCGTTCACGGTGTCTTTCTGTATAATGTAAACCTAAAAAATGAATCGCTATTAATTTCCAAAGAGCCTACGTTATTCATGTGTAAAAGGGATTTTGAAAAAAAAAGTGATCTTCACGTAAAAGCGATCTCACGCATTTTTGAAAATTCTCTACTGAGCCGCGAAACCACGAGATTCGTATTGTCATTCACGACGGGCAGGACTAACACGTTGGTATCCGTGCAGTCTGAATCACAATGGAAAATCATGAAAAGTCAACGAGATTGCCGCAGAAAATCGGTCCCTCGATCCATTCAGTCTCGCGCGGTCCATTCACTTGCAAAAGAGCGTATCGAGGCGGCTATGTCTCCGTTGACGCGTAAAAAAGGTACATCCAGATCCCGTTGTGGAAGACACCTTAAAAATTGGTAGGACTACGAATTTGGGTCATTCAAGTGCAAAATAGTCTGGGATCGCTATAAGAATTATCTTAAGGCAGTTTCAAATCGAGGATTCATCTCAGGACGTAAATAATATTTTTAAAAACTCTTCAAGCAGTCAGCTGAAGACATTTTGACTAATAAAGGGAGAATGGAAATTTTTGAAAATAATAAAATACGGTATAAACGGATAAAAAAATAAACAATCTCATACGCGTAGCTTTTCGCTTCTTGGTATAGTCGTATTTTGAAAAAGTCAAAAGGTGTTTTCGAAAAACATTTACTTTTCGGCGACATCGCGCAAGCGACTGATCGTAAATCTTCATTGAATGGATTGTTTGCCAACATGGTGGTATTGCGTGGGATGAAAGGTATCCTATGGTGGTCCATGGGGTTGGCAAGAGGAAAAGACACCGGTCGCGCCGCCGTCAGAGTCCATAGAAATCGGCATAAGGCAAAGTTAAACGGAGACCATTTGTCGCGATACGGGAGATCTTCGAGATCTCCTGTGGGGGTGACAGGTACGAGACAGGTAATACACCAAGGGTGCAAGAGTACCCTCTCTCCTCTAAGGGATGACTCGCACCAGGCTAAACTTGGGATTACAAAAACCGGCGGCCGCAAAGTCAAAATAAAGTAATTGTTGGGCTTTTGTCAAGTTACCTTTAAGATTCTTTTCATACTTGGCTTTAGTCAGCCTATATATTCTGGTATAGATGATTCTGCGTGGATTTTCAAAAAATTCAAAAGATCCTCAAAACCACCCAAAAGTACACAAGGTACTAGGCGTGTGAGCTTCATTTTGAAATTACAAAAGAAAAAACAGAGAGTTTAGCCACTATGATATAGATTCTTATAAGATTTTAGAAAACAAAATTTCCACAATGGATCAAGAATAAAAAGAATGAATATTTTGAAAATCCTTTTACACCTCTCTACCCCAAAATTCCGTACAGCCAAGCATCTTTTTAGTTTCGCCGACGGATATCTACACCCATCTCTCAACCGAGAGAGCTCTGTTTCCTCCTAAATCCAACAGGTCCCAATACCGCGACGCGTATAGCCGCAAAGAAAAAAGAAGAGGAAGAGAATAAACGAAAAGGACCTCCTATGGCTACCATGAATAGTAGGTGGTAGCCAGATCGATCACCATAAGATTGTCAACGCAGCATCAGTTGAAGACTTCAAATACTAATCGCCTTAACGTAGTCACACGCGGCCACACACCGACAGCCATCCTGGGTGGGCCCCATAAGACCCCATGGCTTCTAATATTATGCAGGACGTGAGCATGGTGTTCTCGATAACATAACCGATGACGTCAGAATCCCTTAAAAAGCATAAACAATTGGCAAAAACCAAAAACAACAGAAAAAACATTTTTAAAGAAACCCCATAAAACCCTCAGACTCAAAAAATCGATATGCGCAAAAATCAGTTAAAAACTGCACCATAGGAAAAAGGTGTACTTCACCACCAAAAACATTTCCAATCGATTTCTCCTAAACTACCCCTAAAGTGTGACATGGGGAAAGAACCAACCCCATAGCGAGACCACCCTGTGTGTCAGAAGGTGAGCGGTTCGTTTCATCCTGAAGGACATAGATCACCCTGTGTCGCTCTGTTTACCGCAAACGTCCAAACAAGCCCATCTCCCGTCTATTAAGTACCCCCAGCATCAAGAGATAGTAGGGAACCCGGTGCTAGGTATATATATACCTG
The DNA here is from genome assembly GCA_030142225.1 of Pachycephus smyrnensis. NCBI lineage: Eukaryota > Metazoa > Arthropoda > Insecta > Hymenoptera > Cephidae > Pachycephus > Pachycephus smyrnensis. The sequence goes on along the minus strand of JARQST010000282.1, from coordinate 544,420 downwards.
GACCAGGATGCTGAGTGAGTGAAGGTAACGTAACAGAGAGCCAGAGAATGGTTAGGTTGGGTACCTGTAGTCATTGATGTCACCGCGTCAGGGCGTGCCACAGGGACAGAGAATAATCCTGAAGGATCCTAGGAGTCGCAGTTTTCTATGGGATCTATCGATCCTATCTTGCGACACTGCGACATCTTTTCCTTGATCCGCCGCAAGGACCTTTTTCTGAAGTTGTCCCCTGGAACACCATAAAAATATGTATATATATGCAGTTCACCATCAGTATGATACATCTCATGTAAATTTTATTGTATTTTAATTCTGCATTGTTTACTTGGAAATTAATATAGACTTTTTTTAATTATACTTGAGATTGATATATACGTTATATATTGTGGATTCAATGGGTACTGGTATCTTTGTCTATGGTGCCCATTATACTTCGGGGTCTACTGGGTACTATGTATTCATTACGCCTTACATGCAGGGGCGTGCTCTTAATGATTAGCTGTTTGGTTACGCCCTGGCAACAGCAACCAGGAGATGGAGGAACCACGGCTGGTTACCATCGTCGTTAGTGATCTCAGTGGAAGACTAAGGGTAACGAGTAATACAGTAAATCGATTGAAAGTTGTCCCATAAGAAATCAGGATGATTAATTTTTTTTAATTTTTATTAATCATGAGTTAATTCAGATTTAGGAATAGATAAGGAGAAGCAGTAGCAGACATATTTGTTTCCTACATAAGATTCTCATCCTCGTACAACCCTGATGAATCGATTGTAGTAATACAGAATCTCAAAAGATGGCAGCACAAACAAGAGCCTAAAAATCTTCACGGTTCCTGATGGAAGATCGCAGAGAGAACAAGAGGCTGGGAAAGGAGCAGCTGCTGTTGTATGTCGAGATCATACATCACCTAGGTTGCATTCTTTATTCCCACGCGACATAATACCACAACGGGATCCCTCTTTACTCTACCTCAACCTCCTCTTCGAGAAACATCGCCATAGCGTCATCCCCCCAAGCAAAGAAGGACATTAGCAGTTTTACCAAAAGCGTAGAGATTAATAATGTTTCTTTCTCTCAAAAAATGGAGAGTCTGCTCTTCAAGACAAAGACTACTTTTTTGAAATAATAAATAAATTAAAACTCCATCCTGATGAAAGTCATCGTCACGTCATCCTCTTGTTTAATGTTATTTAAGTATCCGTTGAATTCGGATACTTTAATAACATAGTCATTACTATTCAGACTAACCTGTAAAACTAAATTGTTTTAGGAAAAAGAAAAAAGAAAGCCCACCTAGCGGTCGTCAATAAAAAGATAAAAATTAGGCCCAAAAGAGGACGAGTAAGGTATCCTTCTTCAAAGAGTCGTTTGCCCTGCCGAAATAATGGCGTCCGTTTGTCAAAACACGTCAAAACATGATCCCAGGGTCTTCGAAATTTCCAGCGGGTCGGTCACGCCCCGCGATGCATCACCTCAGGGTGGTAGGTAACTATCGTCGTTGGCTCAGGTAGTAACTCCAGCGCGAATTCCAAGGTCTACGTGTGCCGAGTCACGGCGAGAACATCATTTTCGTTACTCCGACGACGAGGGTGGAAAATGGAAACCAAGTTTAACGTCTTAGCCGTTCCGGCTACTATGGCTGCCATGGCCGTCCTGGTCTGCCATGTCAAGAGCCGCGAATCGTTTGTCACAGAAGAAAATGGTCGAGACTGCCGGACCACGTAGCGCTTTATCTTTATTAGCGGTTCGCATGTCGTGGCAAATATTTCCGTCTTATCTGCCGATTAGGAGAATGTTGGTAGGTGACAGTGATCGTGTACGGTAATGCTTCGGTGGTAATGGCGTCTGGTCACGTGATCCTAGCAGACGACACAATGATGATGACGTAAATAATAAAGGACCTAATCTCAAGAAGAAATAAATCGTACGGAGATGAGAATAGAGATTAAAAGAAAAATAAATAATAAAAATGACAATTAGACAAGTCGTAAGGATCTAAAATGAATTTACCCTGTAGCATGTGACCTCTGTTGACCTTATGGTGAAGGGTTGAGCTTGTAGGTTAAAAAGGGTTGTGTCGAGTAGGTTAAAAAGGTTCCAGGAAGGTGAAGTAAAGCAATCGATAGACTAACGAGCCCAACAGTGTAACCTTTTTGTTCTTCCTCCTCTTCTTCTTCTTTGCTAGACTGAGGTCTCCTATGGCTACACCAAAGGAGAAATTTGCACGGCGCGACTTTTATTATCGTCGGGACGCCGGTCGCCGCGAAACGAGTTGGCGTCTGGATAACAGGCGTAATCGAGCAGCTCGCAATTAGCCGAGGTGGAGGTGCGTTAAAGGGTTTTCAACATGGAGTGTGGTAATGGTGTTCCCGGTGGTTGAAACTGGGATGATTTGTTGCTTCCGTGCGAAGCAGACATTTTCGCCATAAGCCAGTGAAACCATCACATAGCAACTTAGTAGCCACTTTATTCCTGTAATATATAGAGAGATTCAAAACGAACCATATATATATATGTTATATTATATAATACACCATATTAGAACATCTGCGCTCGTTACGTTAAACGTGTCGTTACATTACAATACCCATGATAAATTATTTCTCTATGGGGATACAGCGCACAAGAATAAACGCAATGGCGGCAACAGACACTATCCTTCCTAAACAGTGAATCCATACAGTACAAACATGGCGTACAGTAGTGATTCTGATTTTCTTGTCCCACTACAATACTCAATTATCCCCGGGGTGGATTTCGTACATCTGCCAGGATCATCCCCAACACCGTAAAACTTGTTTCCCCATTAACGCTAGAGATATCGCTTCATGAACACATTACAGTCCCCATGGGGATGACGATGACGACCAAGGATGGGAAGCGCCTATAGCGAATATTTAATTCTGCAAAAGATACGTATAAGGATTTTAAAATTTACCTGCCGATCGGGTACGCCTTCCTGAGGCTGATCATTCCTGATTGATACACTGAGTAGTGAAGCTGCAGAGTGTTGATACCATAACAAACTCAATACACAGAGCTGTTGTAAAAGCTTCATTTAGTGAAGCATCCAAGAAGGTAGCGAAGGTTCCCTGAAGGCGGTCAGGTAAGGCAGGTACGTTCCATCCAGGTGATCAGATTTGATGGACCGATCGTTATAGGTTATAATTACCTGGAGCTAAACCAGTCCCTATACGTAGCCCAGGGCTATAGTCGTGTTCCCCATCGTATTCCTGCTCCACCTTTTCTCCCATCCTCTTTTTACCGGTCGCCCCATACACTGGAAACATGGCCGCATGCCTTCTCGCATGGGGCAAACAATGGCGGATACAAGAAGCAGGCTGTTTTGTGTTTATCGAAGTACTGATTTTATGTATATAGGTTTTTGTTGATCATCCACACTCTGCCGTCATGATAATCAAACAGAGGATTGTAACCCTGGAAAAATTATTTGACACAAATGAAAGGAATGACTGTAGTCGACTATTCTATGGTGTTACTTGAGTCGTCACGTAATAAGGTAATGATAGGTATACCTTTTGTTCTGGTGTGCGTATTACCCGATGATAAGATCGTTATTAATACTTATCTGTGTCACGCGAGAGACAAATATATCTGGGTAATTTAGATTTGGATCTTGCGAGCTGCACGTGAACGGGCATGATTTAATTTTTCCCGCAGTGCGCCGTGTATGGTTATGGGTATCTCGATCGCCATTGCTGCCCATTAACATCACACCACAGCGACAAATATACCTTGAACTTGGACAGCCATTAGTGGTGGCCATTGCACTGGATATAGCTTTAAAGAAATAACTCTGGAGGATTAAAATATAAAATAAAATGGAGAATGGAGAGAGAAAAGAGGGTAGAAATAAAGCACCATACTTTATGCTCCGACACACTGGGTAACATATGTCGAAGAAAGGCCCTGAATATGGGCTAATTTGCAAAGGTATCCCGCAACACGGAACACCATGGTACCCCATAGAATACAGAAAGGACCCCCTGATCTGGGGTACGCACCATATAGGCAGGACCATTCGAGTATGAGAATGAAGGAGCCAAACGGCTGTCTAGAAGGCGACCAATCCCCATGCGTTTCTCAAGCCCTATTAATCCCATACGATTTGCCATGGGGTTTTTGCCTTCGTGATCCAACGGTGGGGTGGCGCTGCGGTCGAGTCTGCGGTTTGATTTATCTCGCGCCGCTTCACACGCAACCGCGATAACTCAGCGGCCCTTAATTTCTATTTTTCTGCACACACCCCGTCAGAGACCCTAAGTGCATAGTAGGCAGTGCATGGTAACACGTATCATAGGGGCTTGGATAGACATAGTAAAAAAATTTCCCACGTGAGAGTATTACAGGGATGAAAATAATTCGAAGGAGATATACAAGGGAAGATTGTGGACCACTGTGTTATAAATCCCATGGGATAACTTTGACGAAAGATTCTTACGGATTATTTATCTGGTAGCTGCTCAGGTGGGCGTATAAGCTTTGCGAACAGTGCCACGGTATGAATATGAGAATGAGAGAGGGAGAGTAACAGGATGGTGAGTGCGTGATATATTGAGAGACTAAAAGGGAGAGTGAGAACTCGCAAATGACGGCGCGATGACGCCGCATGCTGTCCACTGCTAAGAGAAATGGATAACGAGAAGCAGCCATTGGAGTATACGCTTATGTCATGGGGATATTGATTATGATAGTGGTCATGATCAATCAAAAATCAGGAACAGGAGGGACTCCTTACTTCCTTCCTGAAGATATTGACTGGCAGTGCTAATACGAAATTTATTTAGATGATAAACGGAGTGGAGTACACCTAGACGATTGTTTATACAGTTTTATCTGGTTGGTTCTATGATACTGATAGGGAGCCTTAAAAAACCCTACGGGCCCTATATAATCCTAGAGAGAAGACTCAGAGGCTAATAGGAGAGATCTTTCGAAGGGGGTGGAGCCTCGAGTTCCAGGGTGTGGCCCCCGAAGAACCCGAAGGGTAGTTAGTGCCAGGAGGAAGTAGAAGAGGGGGAGTGAAAATGATTTAGGTTCTTGGTATAGCAGGGAGAGAGTCGGCCGGATAAAGGGGGTTGGTTTTCAATATGAACCAGCTGGCGCCTCGCACGCGGATCATCCTCGATACTGATATTCCTTCTGGTTGGAAAGCGCCTTCACTATCTACTTTTTCGATCCCTTGTCAGATTGAAAAGAACAAAGAAAACCCTTTAGCCATTTCTACTTCGTGATGTTATTGCCATGGCTTACGAAATCTACTCTACATCATTTACAATCCCTGACAATTACCATTGCTGTATGAAAATAAAAATGGAATCTACTCAGTGCATAACTTGTGTTTTACAAAAATGATCTTAAAGGCGAATACGCAATATGAATCCCTTAAGAATTGACTGTATATTGTATCTAGAATATTTTCTTAGGACCATGAGGATTCCAAGACAATTAGCCATTGCCAGCTGGCAGTCGGATACCAACTGCGACTGAATACAAGGATGCGCGTGTCCTGGCAACAGGACAATGTAAGAAGAGGCCCGCCGAGTTAAAAGCGACAATGAAAAGGCGCATCTACAAGCAAAAACACGACTACCGCCCACTTCAGCCTTGTAACCAGCATCCTCGAGATCCAACAGCGGCTCCATCCTCTCTTTCTTATTCTACCTTTTCGCTTACCATCTAGAACCATAACAACCACCAAGGTATTATTGTAAAAGTCGATTCTAGTCGCTCGGAAACCGAGCGACCAACCACAATGAAAACCAAGCATTCCCAACAATACGTCAGATTTGTTAGAAACATACAAACAGGGCACAACTGGCGACAATGGAAGCGACACAATGCCAACACGTGTCACGTTTACGCCATTTCCATCCATCCTGAATTCTCGTGAACGTTACTCGTCCAAAAACCACCGCCGCGACGTCCCGTGACGTTTCGAAAGCGTCGCCGAAATACACGCACTGTTTAAAATCCTGCGAGAGCATCAGGACGATCATCAAACGTTACCGAAACACAATGGCGCCTAGCATCAGTACCAACCGAAGGCCTCAAACACCTGGCAGTTATATTCGAAATAATCATTCTTTCTTTCATAACCGCAAATTACAGAAAAGAAAAGCATAAATCCCAATCGATCCACTGTATCTGTACGTATCTTAAAACGTAATTACGTAAAGATACATTACGTATGCTACTTACAATCTGACCTCTAAAATGTCAATAGATCCTGCTACGATCATGTTTTACTTTATCAGAATACTTGAAGGATGAGGCACCGCAAGTGCATACCGATCCACTATGTAACTATGGAAGGAATACGAGACTATAGCTTGTGTAGCCAAGAGAAGAGAAGAGAAGAGGTTATAATTTACACGGAGAAAGGGCGAGTAGCGACAGCATTAGTAGCTAAGTGGGTCCTACGTTATCCTATCCCCGTGTGTTATGCTGGTACCTCGCAAGCAAACGGAGCCTCCAGGCGATTCCTATCTGCCGCTGCCACCCGACACACAGAACACTGAGAACCACCCAGATTACGATCTCTCGCCGAGCTACGAACGCGCCTTAACCCATGTATCTGCGTTCTGGCACATTACGCACGCCACCGTCAAACGCAAGCGGGACATTACCATTTTATGGGAATAGTCCAAAGTGGACGGACCTCTCTCTGCCACCAGGACCTTAATAACAATCATCATCTTGACTAGTAATGAATTTAATGATGAGTCACAGTCGTGGGTACAATACAGCTTTTATTCATTTTAAATCAATTTTTAATCGGCATTACATGCAGATGTGATATTGAGATGCATTTGGAGGTTAGATCTCAGCCCGCACCTGCTGTAATATTCTAATGTTTAATGAAGGTGTGAAAAGATTGGTGCTGTTAGGTTAGGTTCTTGTTATTATGAATATCCAGATTTGTCGTGGTTATTTTTTTTTAGATGGGAACGGCAGACCTTACCTATATGCTATGAGAAATATGGCTTCTCTTACCTTACCAGTCTACTCGAATTAATTAGGCCGGGAATGGCTGCGCGACGACTAAGCCACCATTTTATCTTGGATTCCTGCGGGATCCGGTGCCGCTGCTTCCCGGAGAGGAGCAGCTAGTCGTAAAGCAGATAAGTTGCCGCCTACCGACGAGGATTCTCTATATAGTAACACTACCGAAACGGCTTCAGGACTTTGTGCGGCAGCTGCGACGACCGTTGCGAGCTGATATGGCCGAAAGTTAGTCAGGATGTTTGGATGGCAGGAAGGGATAAATCCTGATAGATTGGATCGTGATCTTGAGTTTCCGTCGACGATCAGGGAAAATTCATTGACGACGATTCTTTTTAATGGAAATCTCGTGTAGTTCTCAGGACGCAGCTTTATATTAGTTTTTGGTATTCGCAACCGCAAGGGCATCATATATTTATAATACATATACATGCAGTATAGTGAGTTGCTTAACACATAATAAGAACTTGACATAACACAAGTAATTCGAAATGAAAAAAAAATTGTGAATTCACATAGCACGAATTTTTATCCATAACTTGACGTAGCAATCTGAAGAATTTTATGACGTGCAATGAGTATCAGAGAACCGAACCTGATTATGGAACCACTGGTCCGCCATATTGGAGAACGTGCTGCTTGCCTAATTGGAACACTCGTGAGGGTCTACGACGCAACGCGAATTCCACGACGTAATTACCGGATAATTACGAGCTCTTGCTGAAGCCTTTGGCAATGTAATACAAGCGTATCAAGTTTGGCCCGTGACAACGCCATGTCTTCTATTATGGAATTCACCAAGTAACCGTACAGCTTGGACCGCATGATAGCTGGTTGAACGTTCTGGATGATTTCCAGATAAAAAATGAGGGGCAATTTGTCTGATGAAGGCTGAGCATAATAATGCAATTACACTTTATATGCGACCGACGTAATCCCATTAGCAGGCAATATTTTAATCTTAAATTGGAGCTGATCATCTCGTAATTCAGGACGAGATAAAGACACTCCTGAATTCCATTTTTTTAATATTTCATATTTTATTCTCGCCTCCAGCTCTCAGGTGCTGATCATCATGAGATCTTGTACTAGGATATGATTATTATCCTTCATCCAATGGATCCTTGGGAAAAAGGTATTCGAATTCTCTCTGGCGGACTCAATTGAATCATCCTGAAAGACGTTGAGTTTGCATGGTTAACGAAAACGTCTTGTGGACTTATTTCGGTAAGCTCGGCAGGGCGTGACGAGATGGTAAGGAAATAAAAAAATGATTGTAGGTACCCACGAACACCACTCAATTCAGATAATGGAATGACTTGATCGTACCACCACCACACTGCTATCACCATCACCATCAAGATCCATCCCAGCATCACTGGCATCCACGAGCCTGGCTCTTCTCGCATACTACACAGCATCCTCAAGGTCTTCACTCTGTGGAATAAATAGGCGGTCCAGGGTGCGTCATCGAATCCCAACCTTCTAACAATATATCAATTCACTTGGAACACTTGGGATATTGTCAAGACAAAAGTATATAAAAAAAGTAATTTTATTCAATATGACTCTGAGCAATCTGCAATGTGTTATCGTCCTGGACCATCATCCGCTCTTTTATACTTTATCACTATTGAAGCATGAAATATCTTTATAGAAAATACAGCTAGTCAAGATTTAGACTTAGAAGTTTTTTCGTCTTCCATGTAATAAGAAAATCGTGACCTTATAGTAGACAGTGAAGCCGACGTGGAGGATTAGATAAAAGACCTGCATCACCCTGGACTGTCTGAACTCCGTCCAAGACAAGACATCCGACAGGCTACTCGCAAGCCGTAGCCATGGCAAAAAGGAGAAGCAAAAGAAAACGGCATCATCATAACAAACAAGAGTGTGGGGAAAGAGAGAGGCGGTACCAGAAGAGTCTGGATGTTCCTGAGGGACACCCTGGAACCTGATGGCTGCGTTACAAGGAGCGACATCGACTAGGTACTAAAAGAGTAAATCTTTCTTTCTCTTTCTCATTCTCTAACGTATCGTATACTATAGGAGAGACAGCGGAATGGACCCGATGAGGATGCTGCGGATGAAGTAAAAGATACACACAGGATCCAAGTGTGGAGTATGGTGCTGAGAGAGGAGAGTTTTAAAAAGCGCGGCGTGGCGATGGCGGACGGCTCGATCTAACCCGACTTAACTACATAACTACATCTTTCTTTTACGTTCCTCAAGGGGCCCGAGGGCCCCTTTTTCTTTCCTTTTCTCCTATACTCCTGCTGCCTATCGTCCTTCTACTTCTACAGGTCTTCTTCTTCTTCTCCCTCTTCTTCGTCCTCTTCTTCCTTACTCCCCATTTTGTCTCCCTCTTTCCCCACTTACTCTTCTATCCACTTTTCTCTCTCTCATTCCAACCATCTTTCTCTAACACTGCAGGCTGACTGGCTGACTGGCTTTCCGTTATAGCGATCCGCCAGAACCGCGCCGCTAGCGGCACGGAAAAAAGGCGGCCCTAAAAGAACTTCATATTTTTTATGCTCTGACAGCGACTTGGGTGGTCCAAAATGGCCGCCAATGATATAATATAGTGCTCTACCCAAGACCTGAACGTCGCGAGCTACGAAGAGGCTCACGTGCGTGTACACGTATTACTCGCTCTCCTGGGGTATGTAATTATTCTGGTCTTCCTTTTAGATACTTTTATACCAACCCAACCTTACCTTACGTTGACTACATTAGAACCCAAGTACTTCGTCAACTGAAAACAGTTCCACCAGCTATTACAACCAGGTACTTCGTGACACGAGATAATTAACGGCAGTGGCAGACAATTTTCTCAAATTACTTGAAAATTTTCCACCGACGCCAGTGTCGACGTCTTATCGCTCTAATCCACAATGGCTACTGCGTAAGATAATTTTTTGGTAAACGTCCCTAGAGTAATATTATAACTTCAATTGTAATTATTCAAGAACTTTTGTTTCCATTACAGTACGACCATGGCGACTGATCGCCCAGTGCCGATGGGCTAATTTCACAACGCTTTACGCTTTATTGTAAGCATATAGGAATGGCCGCCGGCGACCACCATTAATAGGAGTGAACATATTAATCTGCGATCTGCATACCGCGCGCTCCTTAATGAGAGAAAACGAAACTACCATCGTATTTATGAACGTCTCTATAGCTACGTCATTAGTCATGTCAAGAGACCAGACCTGATACCTGTCTTTTCAATAAGAATTATCGAATAGCAACGTCCGGTTATCAATTCCCATGAAGATCGAATAAGGTAACGACGTCCATTAGAAATGCTTTCGACGTAAGGTATAACTGAAAATAATGATTTCACATAATTATTCCTTTCCAGGTGATTTTAATGGATTGGAGATTCAACATGACCGACAAGTCTACAGTGATTAGCTGGTATTAGAATATTGATAGGTGATAAATGTACCTGAGAAGTACGTAGGACGATAATGAGATGCTCATTAATAATACGGTTATTAATGCACGACGCTTTGAATTAATTACTCGCAGCGTGCGTCGTTTAATGTGGGTGGGTATATTAATATTCTACACGTGTATGCAATGAGCTAGAAGGAAATCGATATTACAGATGAGTATCTTGAGAGTATGACTTTTCATATAGAGGCGTCGGGGACGTCATGGCGTCCTTACGATACGATCCGGATGACGTGAACGCCGTAGCGAATTGCAAGCTGTACTTTCGCATTTCGTCACAGGTTACAATGCCAAAGGCCAATGTCCATCCATTCAGGTACGTCATTCGGGTAATTCTAATTATCCTGAAGATAACCGAGACGAGGACGAGCAGGTAGATAATTATCTTCGTTCCGGGAAAGCCGAAAGAGAAGCGGCTAACTTCAATATTGTGACGTCGCGTTAGTCCCGCCGCGAAGGATGTTAAGGAAGGTAGGAAACTTTAAAGGAATTTGGCCAACTGCAAGGATCCTTCCACTTCTTCTTCTTCTTCTTCAGCAACCTCGGCTGGATAATGACAGAGCGCTACTACCGATCGTTTCCGAAGGAGAAATCTGTAGCTCGTGCTGCCGATCCCTAACGTCTTTGAAAGTGGAGCGAAGAGGGCTGTGGCGGGGAATATGAAGAAGAAAAATAGAACTGGGCTACCCTGAAGAAAAGAGTAAAGTAGATGGGAACGAGACAGAATGATTCAAGCAACCATTGGCAAGGCTGCCATTTACAACGGTTTTAATAATTTTCGAACATTTCTTCCCAGTTTTACGATCTGGCCCGTAATATTTATCCGTCCAAGAATCCTGGTATAAAGAAACCAATTTCACTTGGGTAGAACGCAATCGTTAACCAACGTTTACGGAATTGTAAGTCCTTAAAAAAAGATGGCGTAGCATACATTACACGTTGGTAAGAATAAACTTGACTGTAAGTCTCTAAAAGTCACTCTATAAAGTCTCCAATAATTCATACGAATTAGTTCAATGATTATACTATTATAAAACGTGACACAACCATGCATATCGTATCCAATGATTTTAAAGGAGGCTGTAAATTTCGCAGGTGAAGCCCCAGGCTTTTCTTAAGGAGCCGAAGCGACGGAAATCATTCCTCTCGTATCCACCATCTTCATCATGTTAATACACGGCAGATAAGAGAACATTTTCGACACCCGAGATCTTCTTATATCTTCATGCGAGGTACGATCCTCTGTGTATAATTTTGTCATTACCCCCACTTTCGCCAAGCTGCTGCCACCCCAGGCTTCGATGATAATGATTCCAATGATGATAGTTCGCTCGTTATTACGCGTCGGACGGCCAAAGACGTTCTCTTCGTGTTTAGAGCTGGGAGCGATCGGCCGACGCCATTACTCACACCGTTTGCGCCTGCCACATGGCTCGACGTCTTTTCTTCTCTTTCCATTCTCTTCATCTACCTTCATCTTCTTTTACTCCTTACGTCTTATCCTTCAGCATCCACTACTATCTTTGCTAGTAGCGCCTCCCCTCTTCGTCTACCATCTATTCTTATTCTTCGTCTTCTCACAGTTTCTTCTTCTTCTCTCTCTTTCTCTACCAGCAAATCTGACGGCTGTATCGAACGGCGCGCATCTTCAAGACTATTTTATTTGGCGCGCTATTCAATTATCCTGAGAGCGTTCAGCAAATTACTTTTATACCTTCAAACAGCAGCCAGGCGCAATCGTTTTCCAATGCTAAGAAGTTTCGACCTATGGCTGACCGCGAAATAGCTTTGATAGAACCTTCTTACGTACTCCACTGGTATAACAGCTTGTTTGGAATCTTCTCTCTTGACCTATGACACTGAAATACTTTGATCTTTACCGCGGATCACGCGTATGCATTCAAGAAAATGATTGTTGTAGGAAAAAAGAAAGACGCAGAACGGATCTCGAGATAAACCAACTTCCACATCCCATTAGGATGTAGAAGAATGCGCGATAAAATTATCCAGAGCGGAAATCATTAATAAAATCCAAGATCCACCTTCGTACTTCAGAATTTCAACTGCGACCTTTATCATTCTTCTGCCTTTTCTTTCCTATATCAATTAACGTTAAGTCCAGTTCTCACGTTACCAACCATATCTATACACATGCATACATATATCTTGAGCTAATAGGAACGTCACTTGCCACACTGCAACATGGAATATTCCTTCCTAAACTTTCCGGAAGTTCCTTGTTTCCCTCATTTCGTAACGTAATTACTAATTATACCAACCTAGTAATCATCCCCTGTCTAATGAACTAATTGACGCACCCATTGGAGAACGTCTTTCGCTAACTATTCGCAGAAGGCGTCGATATGTTAAGGCGTGCCAAGAATTACGCAATGATTCCCATAAACAGGAAGTGCTTTATCTTTTACATTACTTTCAATTTGGATTTACGGCTAATGTAATACGTACGATTCCGTTTCTCTTCCTAGCAGCCAGGCTGACATTTGTAAAGCATGACATGACATGACACCCGTTTGTACATCCACTTATGAAGATGTCACCGACGAATGGTGAGTCGAGAACGTGCGAAGCATTTACGAACGTAATGGGCCCGTTTCCGTTTATTGTGGGCCAAACGGGACCATAAGCGGCGGCTAGTGTGGGACGCGTCAGAGCCAGGTGAGTATAATCGAATTTATTTAAATATTTTTTTACATTCTTTTTTCCTATGTAAAATGAGTCTGGGCTGTGGTGGGTTACTGGCTGTGTCATTGAAGAAAGGTTGGGTTCACCAGATACCATTCTTTGCGGTTATTGCCTGGTGAACTGCCGGCGCCTACTTTTCTTGGCAATAACATTGCGTTAAGAACCTGACCACGTGTCGCGGACAGTGTCATATGAGACCGAAATCTTCAAATATTAGTGGGAATCGTGAGACCACGATTTCACCCCTGGATGCTATGTAATATCGTGCCTTTTTTTTCCTCTCCATTTCGAGCGACATCTGCTGCAAATGGCTGCGAAAAGTTTACGGATGAAAGACAGTTGCTGTGGGGTGACCTACTATCTTTGGTACATTGGCGGAATACAATATTTTTATGTTAATACGAGAATACATGATTTAGTGTTATACTGTGAGTTTACTATATTTTAAAGATGTAAAAATAATTCTTGGTAAAAATGTTGCTTGATCGTAGGGCAGTGTAGTGCTAATCAATTTATTGGATACTGGGGAGAAAATATATGAGGGAGAACATGTTCGTGGAAAATCTTTACCAAGTAGTACAGTGCTGCCATCTTTCTTGGGGTTTATGAAATAACTTTCATTTATTGAAGGGGGTCGATCTGTTTTATTGACGACTGCGAGGAAAGATCCCTGTACTGTGAAACTGTTTTACCGACTGTACCTTTCGGATAGAGGCGTTGACTGAAGATAAATAGGCATCCCCTTCGATTTTTGTGATGCCTATCCCGGTAATTGCTCCGCATAGTTAACCCCTGAGCTGCGACCAATTTAATGGGCCCTAGACGCTCTTGGATCACTATTTGGGGAATTCCCTAGATAGTGTGATTATTTATGATGAAAGGATCGATTATTTCATATCGTCAGTGACCTATAAAACACCTACAAACGATTGCACACGAAAAAAAGTTATTAAGTTATAAAACATTGTAAAGAGCGAACTTGTAAATTCCCTTAAAAAAATGTATATTGCAAATAAATGGTGGACTATCAAACGTCGAGGGTAGACTATTAAACTCCTATAAACGACGTACAAACGATTGCAAAAAAAATTATTTAAATTCATCGCAGATCAGGGGCTAACTATGCGGAGCCCCTCGTAAGATGCCCGATCTATCTTGTTAACGATGAAACTGTTTAGACTTGTAGAGTCTAAAGTTGAAGAGTTTAATAGAATAATGACAAGTAGCAAATATTGTTTCTTAGTGTGTTTATTCTTTTTGTATGAATTATGTATATACATGTAGTTTTATTCCCTGGATCCGGCATCTATCTGTCCAAGGCGGATCCTCGGTTGATTTTGTATTCTTCCTTGCAACGCAATTAGATAAAGAGAAAGACGATGATCGACTGGTGATAAAATAATGACCTCACAACACAAGTCACGCAACGTAGCGCAACCTAATTTTAAGCAGCTTCATCACATTGTCAGTTCCTGTAAAACAAAATTTATGTTAAACTTTACAAATGCTTTTTGCAAAATCTTAAGAATCCCAATTTGTATCGGTAGGGTCAGTCTGCCAAGATTTTCGACATTATTTTTCAATCCGACTGTGATATTAAATAGCGAAACCTTTGCACGTTTTTCATCATGAACATTTTTCTTCAAGTATTTCTGAAAATAAAAAAGTTATATTGCTAGTAACTTACCATAATGGCGTTGACAATGTCGTTTTGGTTATTCTTGAGAGCTTTAATTGCCTTCCCTCGAGAGACGTTGGCTTGAGACATTACCAATTCAATGTCTTTCTCTTCAACGCCCGTTTCATCGACTTCTTCTTCGGATTCCTCTTGAATTGGTGCCACGACCTATGTACAAAAATTTTGCATAAAGTTGTACATGTATCTTTTTTTTTCAAAAGAAGCCACTCAATTTTTGCCTTACCGTTGTACTTCCGCCGGCTTCAGTTGCAGGAATTACGGCTGGCTCTTTGAATTTCTCAGCAGCAGCCACCTGAGCTTGTTGGCTAAGATCCTCAATCTGTGGTTAAACGAAAAAACGAATAATGTTAAACTGATTGTTAATAAAAATAGGACAAATTATTGTTTAAATAATATATCAGTCTGCCAAGTTTTTCCCCATGGGTTTTTCTGATTATATACGAAACCTTGTAGAATCATCAAAATTTATCAATCTTAACAATAATCGTATGAATCATAGAAATCATAGACATTCTTACCTTTGCCTCGCCAAAAACAATGTAAGTGTCTGAAGCTGGGTTCTTCAAAACATCTGGCTTATTGATCACAAAGAGAATATTCTTTGATTTACGAATCGTAACTCTGTTTACTCCTTGTACCTGAAGCACGATTATTCATATAAAAATTGTTATCCTGGTTTGACAATAACATCATACCAATTATAGCATAACAAAATGAAGTTTCTTACAGGCTTTAGACCCAGTTTGCTCATGAGCTTCCTGGCCTTTTTCTCTCCGCGACTTTGTTTGGCTTTGGATACCATGTCAATAGGCAGTCCTGTCACAGTGCTTCCTGGAAAGCTAACAGTACCCCCAACACCTGAATCTTCCAGCTCAGGTATGGAGTCATCTGAGTCAGAGTCGGTACCAGATCCAGCTGCTGCAGCCTCGACCTTAGTAGGCTCGGAGGAGGCAGCTTTGTCCAATTCAGTTAATTCAGGCATGATGTATAATCTGTAAAACAAGAAACACAAAGTTACAAGTCTCCTCCATTACTCCAAAACTCTCAGTACAAACTATTTATAAACAAACAATCCCTGATTATTTTAACAAATCTACATCAATTCCTTTTATGATTTCACAAAGATGCGACAAGGACGTCCATGTTAGAATCAAAACCCACGTGCTTTGTACCGGGGTTCCTGAGACCCCGGCGATTCTTCTTACAGATACTATAGAATATCACTGTTGACCTAATCATAACTCACAATCTACCTACAGTGATAATTCTGAAGAACACATAAATTAAATCCTGATAATTTCACGAATCATATCCTTTTCCGACGAACCATTATCGCGGTTGGATGAAAGTTGTTATGGCGCCCGCCAAAGCATTCCAAAAGTGAAGCTGGTTAAAAGGACTAGGCCAATATTTTTTATCATAGATAATACAACCGTAACGCGCATCGCGATTGGATAAAATAAGGTAAAAAATCGGCGATCGATCGATGCTTTATTAATTCGACGCCTTTCGAGGTGGGTCGCCGCCAACTAACGTCCCACAGGAAACTCGCGAAAGCCGAAGCTCTCACGTTGACGTTAAATGAAATAACTGAATATTGTTAATGGCCACGCGTAATATTAACATTCGTCTTTGAATTTTTCAACACCACGAGTCACTTTGAGCCGCGATGCCGTTGAAATTTTCAGATTTACCTCGGGCGATGTTCCGTCGACGACCGAGCACTATTTTACCATGTAAACTGAGACCCGTTCACATAAGTACGATTCCGAGCTTCTTCTTGTAGTTTTAGGAACGCGTTAATACAAGAAACGCGTGGAATCTCAAGCCTGCATTTCCGGTTTGCGTAAAACACAATTTTTTTTCGTAATATTGAAATACTTGTTTTATCAATGTCTATTTAATTATATATTAATTACATTTACGTATTAAATGTTTTCAAAAAATAAGCAATCGGCGAGTAGAAAACTGGACAAACTTGAATCCTTCCCGAACTTGTCGTTTCATGAAAGTCAGCAAAGCTCTTGGATACTTTAGAAAATCTCCAACGACTGTTGCGCGGGAAAGGAATAAGTTTGTTGGAAGATTTAAAAACAGTAATCAGCATTTTTTTCTTTCAAAAGTATATTTTATCCAATAATATTTCAAATCAATTGATTCTCTTATAAATACAAATGACAATAGCCGATCCAAGTTTCGTACGATTACACACTAGTATAAGTCTCATTACGCGTTACTTCAATTAGTCGAGCTTCTTAAAAATACAGATAAATATATAAAATTCGATGCCGATCGTCAAAACGAAGCGTCAAACTCGCAGTGCATCATCCAATATTTTATACTTCGTCACTTTTTCGCAATTAATACGAAAATTGACTCGTTAGCACGCATCGCGATTTCTTATCAAGTGACGAGCGTAGTGAATTCGCGAATTGGATTCGTTAATTCTATCGAACGGATCGAAAATCATGACGGTGTCGTTACGTATTGAAAACCGCCAAAACGGTTTCACAGAAGACACTTAAACATAAATAAATAATCCTCATTATCTCATTAACGTAATAAGCATTCCGTAAATTTATTCCATAATCGCACGGCACGACGGACAGAAAATATCTTGACACCTTGTGGATACATTAAACATTTCACTTTGAATTCCACCATTTATAAATTAAAGACAATTGAATAACAAGTTATGACAATCATCTAGTATAATTTGACAATTTTTAACTAATAATGATCACTGTGGTAATTATTATAATTCCTTCATCGTTAATAAGCACCGAAAGAAACGACAGAAGCAATAATTATTGTTTATACAATTCAAAACAATTTCTTTTCCGTCTTCTAACAGACATTCCTGCCCGTGAGCAGTCATTAGACCGCCATGGGGCGGACGTTCTTTGGAAAAAAATTTAATCTGGAAACATCAACGAGTGAGCAAATATTTACACAGAGTCCGCCGCCATTACGGATTGCAGATCTAATTTTAAAGTCGTATTATCAAAGAGAGAGAAACAATGGAGAATCTACGAGCGTTAAAACACTTTAACGAATGTAACTTACTTTCTTTCCCTTACTAATATATACCTAATATATTACTGACAAGATAGAAACAGTCTTGCTCGTAATAAAGGGTTTCTAATTATGTAAATTTCTCATCCTTTTTTCTGTCTTTCCTTCAACGTTTCAGGCATACAAAAAGGCATCGATCGAAATGTTCTATAATATTGAATAGTAATTAATTTTAATCAGTGTTTTCAATAAAAAAAAAAAACGACAATTAGTGACTTATAAATTTAGAGACTCGTCCACTTCCATTTTCTCCGTTTGTGATACTTCCTCTTCCTGCTCCTGTTTTTTTGTTACTTCTTCCGACTTGGAACTTTCAATCGATGCTGCGTGTAAAATTGATAATGTAACCGGAATTCGTTGTTTCCTTTTTGTTGTTTCATAAATAATTTCACTTACTCTCTTGTATACTCTCCAGTTTCATTTCCGTTATCTCTTCGTTTTCTACCTTCTTCGCAATTTTTTCCTCCTCGTTCTCTTCCGCCTCATTTTCCTTTGGCTTCTCCACCACCTCTATGTCCGAATCTAAACAAAAAATTAAACAGTTTCACAGCCTAATGAAATACAGAGTTTACGTCCAATAAATTTTGTTAATCAATAGTTTTGACTGTCCTAATGTTCGGTTTTGTTAATACGGGGAAATATCTAATTATCCCAGGGGTAAAGTGATAACAATGAACTTACAAATTCCGAGATATCTAATTGCTCTCTGTCCGAGAGTCCAAAGATTTATCATCTGAAAGTCGAAATGACCGTACACGTTAAATAAAATGTATTTTCGCTCAAGAGAGTACAGTGTGTCGTTTCGGACGATTTTGAAAGATTTTTCCTGATATTATAGAGAAAGAAAGTGAAAGTATATCTATAGAAAAATTAAATACTGTTCAGCGGTATTAATAATACTTACCTGTGTCCGATGTGCTGGAAGGTCCATCGTCTTGAGTGGCTTTCGCAGGCTGTTGAGTGACATTGTGAACATTACCCAATGACTGATTACCGATAATTTGACTAGTATTTATATTAGCACTGGTATCATGATCCAATTTTGGAGCCGAGGGTTTCTGCTTTCTCGCTGGATTCCAGAAGTTACAGTAGCAACATCTGAATCCTGTAAATGATATAAAAATTCTTTGATACATTCCTAATGCAAGTATAAGCTTATCGTTCCACTTTCAAACTCATCGAACCTTACCAAAATATTCAAATTCCTCTTTAAGTGCCATTCCGTTATGAGATTCACATTGACGACAAATTAGAGCATAACGATTCGACGGTCCGTCGCCCACCAAGTATTCCACCAAGCGATCCAAGTAGCTTCTTTGTTGAGGAAGTATAGGACGTGGCAGAGGAGCTCCTGAAAATTGGATATTAATGTTAAACAATGACTTAAAAAATTTTAAATGCATTAATGCTGCTGCGCAACTGTGCACTAGCAATTTAATGTTCCATGTAAATAATGATCGATGACA
Organism: Pachycephus smyrnensis; assembly: GCA_030142225.1. Lineage (NCBI taxonomy): Eukaryota > Metazoa > Arthropoda > Insecta > Hymenoptera > Cephidae > Pachycephus > Pachycephus smyrnensis. Next base: position 524,985 of record JARQST010000282.1, on the reverse strand, counting down.
TTAGAATGGTAGGAAATTATGTGTCGAGTGTGTATTAAATAAATGAAAAATAAATAAAGTAGGAATACTAACTGGGGCCTGTTCTTGGGGCATTAGTGAATCTGGTAGCTGACTGGATGGGGGTACTACAAATTGGAGTTTGCGCAGGAGCAACGCCAACTGGTACAAGACCACTGTTAGCAGGATTACCGATTTGATTTTTTTGTGGTAGATTCGAAACTGTCAACGCTCTGCGTCTTAATTCGCCGGCTCCAGGCAATGGCGGTACAATAGCTTGCGGTGTGCTAGGTCGACGTGGCGTTTCGGCTGGCGCTACTATCTTAGACATCGGCTAAAATCAAATTGTTCTACATAATTTCCATGTGCAAACCTCAAATAACTTAGATCATCCGTCATTGTTGATACTGATTGTAATTGCGATATGTAAATTTTGATGGAGATATTAATTATATTAATTTTTATCCCGTACACTCAGCGTGACTGTATTTTACATACCAAATTGGATAGAGTATCGCAATGGAATTTCAGGAGCACGTAAAACGTGCCCGGAATGAAATTACTTACATACCTTAGGTGTTAACTGTAAATTAAAAGAGAAAAAAATTATAAAATAATATTGAGGATATTGGGTACATTGTAAATAATAACACAGAGAAAATTAACAAAGTCTTGGCTTGTTTCAATACAGTCATACGAATCTAATCCGTACAGGATAAATTATATTCTACAAAAAGCATGCATATACAAAGAAGATACGAAGAAACGTGCAAAATATGTAAAATGTGCAGATTATTCTTTAACACTGTTACTTTACTTTTGTGCCGATGGAATGCCTATAAAGTAAATTAAGAGCAAAGGCAGTTATGGTTTAAGTAGATAGAAGATATATCTATTTCTACTAAAATTATATTTATGAAAAGAATAAAATACTCTATATAAAAAAGAGCAGTATAAAATTATCCAAAGTACCAGAGGTATCGATCAAGGAATTGATATAAGGAACCACTTTCCCCCCATTCTTTTCTACTTCTTCACGATTATAGTATTTAATCTGATATATTCCTTTCCCGAATCTCTTGTTTTAGATGGTGGATAACTTACAGGTGTCATCCGTAGTTGATCAGGTGCAAACTTTAGTAATATCTCCTTGGCTTTCTTATAAGTTTCTGTTTCTGTGACCTGGTCCAGTATCTTCTTCTTTTCATTCTGCATACTTATTAGTTTTTCCTGATTTCTGGATATCTTTCGCTTGTAGTACCACGAGACCAATTTTTTTGTGAGCAGTATTCTACAAGCAAAATAATGATGATCATTCGCTAAGTCTGGAAATAGTAAATGTACCATTGTCATCGGTGACTTACATAATAGGGAATAACAGAAGTGGAGTCAAGTAGAATATCTCATCGTACAGAGACGCTGGGAAAAAATTTAAGTAGAAGACAAGTGCTATTACGATATAAAGAGCAACACTGTAGATGATAAGTCTTCCAACGATCTTTTTATGCCTCTGTTCTGTACTTTGTCCATATTCTTCTATGTCTTTGATCTTCTGTTCTCAAGAAAATATTTATCAGTTTTTTGCTACGTTACATAAATATATTATGTATCAGCTTATTAATCTTATGTGGAATCGCACTTACTGAATCTAAATCTTCGAGGACTTCGATGGTTGTTTTCTTTTTCTGAAATAAAAACATTCTTATTTATAATAATTCTTGTATTTTTTGATACGTTGCATCACACTACTGTAAATAGTGGATGGTTTTAGGCACATCTAAACTAAATATAATTAATGACATCACAGTTGCCAATTGAGTCAGTAAATTTATGTTTCAGGGTGAATCATGCTTGAGAGCAGCCATTATCATTCAATGAGTATATTTTTCATTATTCAATTTAAAATCATCATTGAAAAATTTCATAATACTACAAACAGACCAAAAGGAACAATGAAATTCAATAACAGATACTTTTCGTAAACCCAACATAAATTTTCGTACATAAGGAGGCAAAGTCATTATATGCTAATATAAAGTTCAAGTGTCGATTCGCAAGAATTAATTAACGGTCAATTGCGTGCAATCGTTGAAAACACTATAAATATATCCCACCAGTAAAATTCCAAATATCGTAAAAAAATATCAAATTCCATAACAATAACCATTTGCTACCCTAATTGAATTTTACTTTTCCAAAGATTCAAATGTCCCGCCTAACCTCGCCGCGATGAATCGGATTAAATATAAAATCTCAAAATAGCCTGGAATAAATACTAAGAAAGCTTTATATAAAATTAAAAGGATAACTAAGAATAATAGAAATACGTAAGCGAAATTCATCCCAAAAAAAATCCCACGATTTTGAAGCAAAACATTGGTGCAAATTAACGGCACTTAACCTAGACAAAGTACGAATCGCCGGAACGTAGAGAATTTTAAATAAAATATTTAATAAGATATTCATTTCATAAATCCTAAAGTAATACTCACGCGAAACCTGGATAAGAGTATCCCCATTATATTCACGGATATTTACGAATCGAAATAATCCACGGATTACAGAAGAAGCTAGACAATATGTCAGACTTGATCAGACTGGCCACGGCGAACCCGAAAGATTTTTAAATAGAATTGGGCGTCGCGGCTGCGGCCTTCTTTCACTCCGTTACGGCCTATGTATTTGCACGTTCCAAATTTAAATGCTACCCAATTAGGTTCGATATTTATAGAGTACAGTCCTTGTTGGTAACAAACTTTCAACGATTTGCTTCACGGGAAAAAAAATGTACTACACACGTCGACGACGACGACGACGTCCAACAGACACTTATAAAAAGAAATCATCGAATTCACTGAGTAACGTATTCCTAGGCCGGAAACTTTTAATCGCTAAACGTTTCAATATCCAGGATATACCAACGACTTTTATTTTTACATTCGTTTGCAACATTACACGAGCAAATCTTGTTGATCGTTTAAAGTCTTGTATATAATTTGAAAATGGTGGCTATGTCATATATTTCTTGACCTTATTGTTACGTTTAAAACAACATAGTCATTAATTGATAAATCCGAGATATTGAATTTACATGACATTTCTCAATAACGTCGGTAAAGTAGCTAGAAATTTCCTTTGGCGGGAATTTCCAGTGTCATTATAATTACCATACGACGTTACCGACCGGTATGATTTTTTCATTCGAAAGACAACTTTTCAAATATAGTCACTCAAACTTTTAATTTTGCTTCTTTGTCACTGTGAACATTATTTATCGCTACGCTAACATATTCGTTTATCAATGGTATGGATTGTTCTATCAAAGATAATTCTCTTTGCGATACTTTTGGAAGACCGTAATTCTTCTGCACCCCATTGGGTCCAAATTCGAGTTCCGTAGCGAAGAAACGACAGACTGGCAATACATTTGACCTAACAAAAGCACACGAGATGATATTCTTATAACCGCTTAAACCACCAGCAAGAGAAACGATCAATTTCGCAGCAGCAGCACCGCTGGATATTTTAGGTCCTTTCAATTCTGTACCAGCCAGTTCCTTGTCGGCAGATCGAAGTCTGCGTACCAGCATACTTTCTTGATCCTAAACTTACACAAAATACTTGAACTCGTCTATTTATAATTACTAAAAAAAGAATACCAATAACGCACCTTGGTGAACAGATTAATCGGTTTAGCATGGGACAATAATGGAACCACTGTACAAGGATCAGCACCGCCTACAATTGGTACTGAAAAATACGCTGGATTCAAATCCAATAAATTGGCAGCCATTGCTTCAATTCTCATGCAATCGATTGCTGTAGATCCAATAATTCTATCAGGATCCCACCAGCCGGCACATTTATATAATTCAGATACCATTGCTAGTGAAGATGTAACGGGATGTGCAAAAATCGCGACCAGAGCCGTGGGACAAGCGTGGATCATTTTCTCAGCCATTCTTTTAACGTACGTAGAAGTTACCATAAATTGAGCACAAGGTCCTGCTCTGCCCATATCAAAATCTGTTTCATCCATCAAAGCAATGATATCCATCTGAGAAAAGAAATAGTTAATTGGATTTTATATATTTTATCATTGAATACTCGGAACGTACATCTTTCAAAGCCTCCATTAGATACTTGGATTTGAAATGTCTTATCTTAATAGATGTATCAATATGAGACATATCGAAAATTGCACCAGCAAGCGTGTTCTTTGTGTCAACAATATGGAGACGCTTTATTACTGGAGATTGTTTTAGAAGTAATCCTGTATAAATTGGCGTCATTCCTCCTCCAATGATCGCCACACTGATGCTGCCACGACGATTAGATGGACCGCTGATAATTTTGGGAATGCAACACGATGACGGGATTTTATCGTCTGCATTGTTTTTTGAAACCTTATCTTCCGATGACGTGCTATCCTCAATGGTAGTAGAAGAATTTGAAATTGTACGATGGACACGTGAAATTTCTGATAATCGCACTGTAATCATTTTGGACGCTGCGGCGATAAGATATCTTGAAGGATGAAACATCATTTTTGGATATTTCGATTATGCGAAAATGTCGCAATGACAAAATCATTTGATTGTTGAATTATTGAGGGAATATTTAATCATACTAGGATTTTTCAAAGACTTTTAGAAGGTTATAAGTATATGTCATGTGTGACGAAAATGACGTAATGCTTAATGATAAGATATTCATTTTTTTTTCATATCTTTTTTGGACGTTGAAGGACCGTGTGGGTTAAAGGTCATTTATCATTTTTTCTTCTATATGGATGTTTTTATTATCATATTAAAAATGTTGGGGCCCGATTCTCTCATTTTCCCAAAGTCTTCCCACCACGTTGCTCTTTTGGGGTAACCAGTTTTCCATGAGTGTCTGTAAAAATGATAACCACTAGAAACTACATTTTGACAAAAGATTATACAAGGCGTATTTATAATATTTTATCTTTATTCAAACTATACGTATACTACGCTCTTTTTCCTAAACTCTCAGTTTAATTAACATATATATCAGACAACACAATTAAGAAATCATTAAAATCTAAAGTATATTAGAAGGTTATGGAAATTGCTACGCGTACTTGATCGATTTTCGATTCAGCTTAATACGTTCATTAATTGTACTTATGGCATAGGTTTTGAATACTGCGTTTCAAAGTGTGATTATGTTGCTATAAAGTTGTATAAAATAATACATTTCCAGGCTATCGTAATGATTTATTTTAAAAAGTGAACAGCAAACGTTAGTCTTGCGAAACGATAAGATCCGACATATCAGACGAGCTATCAACCGAAAGAGATTTTTCATTGGCTAAATGTAACAAAGAGACAAAAGCTATAGGAAAGCTTAAAGCCTCAGCATTGTTCTTTGATAATATTTTTGGCAATTCTTTATAAATATCAGTAAAATTCTTGTTCTCCGTTATCTTAACAGCAGTTTCTTGTTCGACGGCTTCACGAATATCAATATTCTCCTTATCACCAGATGTCTTCACTAGACACTTCCAAATGCATTTCTTTAATTGACGCATATCGATCTTCTTAGCGCGTTGAGAGAATGGAATAAATATTTTATTAGCAAGTTTAGGCGCAGTGACAAGATTATCGCCAGTGAAAGCTTGAGTGCACAATCCGCCATCTTCATCAAGTTCAAAAGCTTCACCGACGTCGCAATCGTTATCATCACCAGCATGATAATCTTCAGTGTTGACATTGGGGCAGTAATTAGTCCTATCGTTTTCATTATCATAATTATAACCAACTGAATCATCCTCTAATTGAGTTGTGTTCATTTGATTCTTCTTCTGGAAATTCAACACGACATCCGGTCGACAATAAAATGAAGTCGCTTTGATAATATCGTAATGAATGTCGCGAGGAAGAGTCAACTTTTCTTCTTGCCAGTTTGTCTTTGCAGTTTTTATTTGCAACTTTATCGCTTGACCAGGTACAAATCGCTGCTTACAGGCCGCTATTATCTCTTTGTCGTACTGCAGTTCTATTTCCTTGCGTTTGCGAACAGCTTCCTGGCGACAGGCCTCCATTACTTTACTTCCAGCTAAGGATTTTGGTATGGTCTTAATTTTCCAGTGCATAGGACCTGCCCAATGAATGGCTACACTTTTTTGTACGTAGGAATATTCAAAGGGTTGATTGTGATTTGCTGAGGTCACGGCGTCCCGGAAGTCTACAATATTTTCCACAGCATCATTTCTCTGAATGGCACATCTATCAACATTTTCCATTTCATCTTCACTGCCGAAGAAATTCATGTCGTTACCTACAGGCTCGTCATTATCCGGAAGTGACGCATCTAGATCGAATTGATAATTTGTCTCGTTGTTCTTTGTTGTTTTATCTTCCTCCTCTTCTACCGGTTCATCCTCAGCTGACCAGCCAGTAAATTGAAAATTTGTGAACGGAGCACAAATTTCGCTGTTTGATATATCATCGATTGGAAGATATGAAATTTCTGTCGGATCTTTGTGTTGTTCGGATCCTTTGTTCTTATTTGTATCTGCGATTACGTCGTTGTAAGGATGAAGATAGAATCCAGAGTATGCGTGATGTGGTAGCATAGCTTGATGTAACATATCGGTTGTCTGTGAATCACCTTCACGGTGCATGGCTAATGTCAAGTTTACTGTTTCTATGGTGCCTTTTAGACTCTCAACGGTGGTAAGGATTTTCTGATGAGATTTTTTCTTTTTCTTTGCCTTTTCTTGCAATTGGGCTTCTTCAGCATTTTTATCATTTTGATCACCATCATTTTGCGACGATTCCTCTTTTCCTTGATCATCCTGTTTATCCTGTTTATCTAGACCACCCATCATACGCAACATATCTGTATGCATTCCATCTACACGAAATCCGTAGATTTTGGTACTCACATCCAAAGAAGTACTTGCAACTTGTAAGTTTGTCATGTTAGTGTCTTTCTTCTTTATCATGTATGTCATGAAATCAATCATTTCTAGACTGAATGCATTTTTTATGTTAATTTTATTCTCTGCACTTAGTTTGATGCATTGAGTAACCCTTTCAGCCATCTGCGGTGCCGACATTTGGGCAACTAAACCCAATCCCAATGATCTGCGTTTGTTATTACTAATTAGAGGAGTCGTAGAATTACTACTTCGATCCAATTGTTGCAGTTCTCTCCTGCGTGCCAATCTCTCAGCTTCATCGTCATTTACAGAAAGAGTCACTGGGGCTGCTTTTTGAGATACTATTGATTTTCTTCTTATGGGTGATGATGTATTGATAATACCATTCATGGAATCCTCTCCATGAAAGGAAACTATACTTTTTCGAGCTAACATTTTTGCAATATTAAATAGAACCTTGTTTTTATTTCAACAAGTCAAACTTGTGACGAAAAGTACTTGATCCTAATTTAAGATTGCTTATGCTACTAATTTTTATAATATACTATAAATTGTACTCTTTCAGAAATCTACAGTGACTGATCGACTAAAATATTTTCGGCAAGAGCACACGGCACTTGGAATCATCTATTTACCCTCAATGGCAGTAAAATTATTGGTGATTTTCATAAGATCAGCCTTCATGTGACGAAGCAAAGAATAAAACTGTTGCAATTCCGAATGAGTTTTCTTCAAAACCTCCAATTCATATAACAGCTCCTGAAAGAATTAGATAATTCGACTCTAATGATTTTCCATATCAAACGCACTGCTCGTATCGAATAATTAATATTACGAACCTTGTTTGTCATACTTACAATACGATTTTTAAGATATTTAAACAAATCAGAACGTATTACAAGTTTAAACAAGAAACTTATTTACCCATTTAAACTGCAGAATGGCGTCTTGTCAGTTTGAACGTTTGTGCGTTCATAAATACAACAAAAAACGTACTCAAAATGAATAAAATTCTTTTCCATATAACTACATCGAAATATGAGTTATGCTATTTAATAATGTTCTATGATGAATAGAAATATAAAATAAAGCCAAGCAATCCTTGTGACCATCGTGCCTTTTTTTACTAACCCACAAGAAAGTAACCTGGTTCAACATCTAGCAAAGCTGAGTCAAAGAAGTTACGCCGTTGGTCGTTTTGAATTTTCCGGTAGATCCGACCAATAGCAAAGCTTTATAATGGAGTTTTAATTCTACTCGCCTAATTGAAAAAAAGCCACGACGACTCACTGCAGAGCCATGCGCGAGCGATATCGAAGATTACCGAATATTCACGGAAAGACCCGATTCTGTTCTAAGGAACGAAATGGCGGCTATGGCAAAGTTTTCGCCGCCCGTGTGAAGGATTCGCGTCGGTCTGACGCGCGAAAACCCGATATATCGGTCGCCAGGGTGGCCTTAAGGGGACGCTCACAACTGGTGAGAAGACGTCGGGGCGCGTTTCAGTGCGCGATAAATTCGGGCGGCCCGATGCGGGTCGCAAGCGTTTTTCCGAGCGCAAATGATGACTTCGATGCTGCCCAGCTTTAACCCGCCTATCGTGAAGCGGCTGCTGGGCTGGAAGAAGGCCGAGGGCGAGGACAAATGGAGCGAGAAGGCCGTTAAGAGCCTCGTGAAGAAGCTCAAGAAATCTGCGGGCCTCGAGGAACTCGAGAAAGCCATCACAACGCAGAACTGCAATACTAAGTGCATCACTATACCAAGGTACGCGTGTTGTCTATATACACCTCTCCATTTCAGTATGTATAACTATATTTACGTACCATATTCCAATATCGACTCTACTCAATTCGCACTCTTTCACAGCAACCAGAACTAGTCTTTTATCTCATCCCACACTTCCATAGCATCTTCTTGGTCTTCTCTCATTCCTTTAAAAGATCATCCAGCATTCTGTGATTCAAACTTCTTTATTCACCCACTGCTGATCTTGCCACAAGTTGTATGCATTACAAAATCTCAGCTAGTTGATTATGAAAAACAGATAATACGTCACTTCAAAGAAATAATAAAACATTACAGCAAAGCACGAATCTTGTAACGCATTAAGATCTGTGTTTACAAGTATCTTGCTAAATCTATATCAATAAAAGTATTCGTGAACTGTAAAAGAATACAGTAAATCTCAAGTATACGCAGCAGCAATGTATCTGAAAATGTTTTACACTCCGTTAGTAAATAGTATCTAGCTAGCCATGTAAATTAAATCATTGAATCTGTTCCATCATACTATATCTAATTTTTCATCTTACCTTCTTCTCTTATTCAGGACTTAAACTCGTTACCAGTTTTTATCTTCTGAAAATATGTTTCTTAAGAAACCTATGGTATGCCAGTGCAAAACGATGCATGTGCTTAGTAATGGAAGTGATTATGTACACAGCCAATGTATACTCAGTGTATACAGAGATGAGTTACCGGTACACATATGTGTAGATTGCATAGGAGGATAGAGTCTTCCAGTCGTTCAAGGCAATTCTTATTGTGCGATTGTCCCTCCAGGATCGTGACGAGACGGTACAGTATTATATATGCGTATTCGCACATGTGCGTTTTATGCGTTGGCTTACTTTCACGATCCGTACACGGCTTGTCTTCTATCTTGCGTATGCGAAACATAAATAGAGAAATAAACGAGATCCGTTTGACTACTTGAACAACGTTGAATTCTACGAACTTCATGTCTACAAGTATTTTTATACGCTGTGTGTTATATGCTGAAGTGAATTTCCAAAATCTTTATTTTTCTCCTCACCGTACAAATAGAGCACGTCTTTCGGCATGTTTATATTAATCTATTATTCCACTATGATTCGTATCAATTGATGTCATTATCGATTTCCTTCAACCACGCGTCACAATTACTCACACGTGTTACCAGTCAATGCATTCAATATTTCATGATCTCAAGGATACTGTAACTCACAAATAAATCTCACTATACGCATACACACGGATAAACTATCTATTATATACCCAGGTGTTTATTTTTATTTTTAAACATCGTATTTTCAGTCTCTTAAAAACAAATGAAAACAAGCATATGCACTATAACGTTATACACGTATTTATAAGCTTTACCCCATCATACTCATTTCCATTTAGTTAGATTGCATAACATTAATTACATTTATACATATATTATTGCTCAATGCAATCCTATGCAAAATCCAACAACCGCTATTTCTCGTTTCTATTCTATTTTCTTTTTTTTAATTAAACGGCGTTACGTCGAAAATGGCCGTTTCCTTTTACACAGGATGAGCACATACATATATATGCACATATGTAATACATGATGATCCTCTCAAGCATCGGCCATTGTCCGTCGAGATCGATTCGTCGACGTTAGAGCAGCCGGCTTCTTGACTCGTTAACTCGCCTTTCCCGACCAACTCGCACGGGGTTCGCCTCTGGTTTACTGTATTTTTAATAGCCGAACGTTTGCCATGGTGGCGCCTGACCCACCCCAATGTCAGTGCCGGTGTTTGTCACAGTAGTGCGGAGGAGACAGCCAACGTTACAGTGGGGGAATCCCCTACTTTTTTTATCTTTACTTCCACTCGCACGGAACCTTCATGCCAGACAGATTCCGATGTCTCTGTTTCTCGCGTGTATAAGGATATTCTTTAAGTCTCTCTTTTATGCCTTTTCCTCCTTCTCTTTTGGTCACGTATGTACTTATATGCACTTGTGCATACATATATATGTATATGTGGAGATTATATCACCAGGAACTTCGCTCACGCGGCCTGATATGCTGCAAGAAACATGGCTTGGATATATCCCAGACGAAAATCGATTGCTGCACCGTGCACACCTTGGAGGAACTATTTATTAATAGTGCATTGTTTTAACCGCCAGGTGGATCCTGATCCGGGGATTCCCCTAATTTTGAGTAATTTTGGGTCTGGAGCGTATAGGGATAGGATGACGCAATAGGTTTGACAGTTTTCATATGGTTGCTATCGTTATGTAAGATCTGGGTTCATTCGATTATGCTTTTCTTAAGGTTGTGCAGTGGTGTAATATCTGTGTTAATTTTATTCACGAGACATTTGTATTACGTTTATATACTCTTTGTGATTTTTGTATTTGTTTATGACGCGTCACGTTAAGGATTCTTTTATTGATTATTTAATTGTCTATGCGTATAGTAGGTGTACTGCCACTTTGTGCGCAAGACTTTGCTAACCGAATATATCATTTTTTTTAGAATTTGCACTATTGTTACTGTCAACCTTGGCGACCCTTGAAAAGGACATCATCTTTCAAGTGTAGTGATATTGATAACGTATCTACTTACTACTTCAATTTTCCTATCTTATCAATGGCGTTTATCGTGTTGTATCTACATACATCTGCCATCTTTGTATTTGCTCCGTTCAGATGAAACAGAGTGACAAAGCGTAAACGGTAAATTCTACCTTGACACTTCGTATCTCAAGGTATTCTTATTCTTTTGTTCTTGTAGTAAGCGTTCGTAAAGCAAAAAATGGTCATTCATACTTAACATTTTGTTTTAATGAAAATCATTCTCTCTCTATATAGTTAATTCCACGTGACGGCGTTCGATTTCGTGACGTCTCCTTATTGACATTCCGTCCGATTAAAACGCCTGTTATTTATATATGGAAGAATTTCACGGCAAACACGTTTGCGCGTTCCTGAGTCAGCGCGTCAGCAACTAGATTCAAATTCTAGTCACTTCGTAACTCTGAGACGCGATTCCTCAGTATCTTATTCGATTGAAGATCTCTTCCGCCATGTTTATACTGGACGTATAAGCGATACTGCTGCTTACCACAGTGAGATACGCCATTAACCTGACAACGATGGATACGAAAGGCGACGAATTACGAGGATGCACTGTCGTCAACGTAATTCAAGATAACGCAAACGACGCACGCGATTTTTCAAGGTCAAGGCTGCACAAGCATTTCACCTTCGTAACTTCTTCGTCTCTCCTGCTTACGTATTCATTCGATCCAATAAAACGAAATAGTAGAAGCACGAAAACGTAACGATGGAAATGTCAAAATGTATACGCATAGACGTTCAGGGACGCGCGCGCTCATCTAAATTATATGAACGCGGTTTATATTCCGCATGCAGTAACAAAGCGTTTGTTTAAATTTTCGTGTAACCTTCGTAGACTGACGACGGTGGAGGGGTGGGATGCCCGGAAAGTCAATTCGTACGAGTTGATTGACGAAAATATACTGAGTCAGGAAGATACATTGCGCAGGCAAACCACAGGAATCCGTAAGATTCCTTCGGTACACGCGGATTACGTACTACGTAAGTCAAATTTTATGCTCGCGCGGACTCTGCTCGCCTCTTTTAAACTTTCTCGAGGAAACGCACGCGTCTCCGCGCACTTCTTGCTCGTTGTGTAAAAATAGCGTCTTGCCGACATCCAGGGTTTACTTTTGTACTATTTGTTTACATCCGGCCTGCCCGATTATCCCCTCGGTATTTGTTTCTCTTAGTCGACGCCATTGGACATGGACGCGCACAGTGCTACCAACTGCAATAGGGGTGATATATTTATATATGCAAATCGGAAGAGTTTACGGATAGATGAGGAATATAGTGATAGATAGGCTGGTGGGTTACCCCTCTATTAGTTTTCTTCTCCCTAGGCAAAACTATTATTACGTCCTTGTCAGTTCCCGGAAATACCAGATATAGACTATTTTATCGAATCCCCTACGTCATAGGGAAAATGGCGCTGGTATCAACCCTCTTTTGTATATCTTTAGCTTTGTAACTTTATTGGGTCGACACATGTGTTGGAGAGGGTGACTTGCATTATACCTTTTGACAAATTAATCAGTCTTAATGGCAGAAGGGTTAAAGTCAGTAGAAGGGAAGGAGAAAGAGGTATCGTGACAATGGGAGAGGAGGAGAGGAAATAACAGAGAAAGACACAAAGAGAAACGCCAAAGAAACAAGGAGGATGAGGGGAGGAACAAACGAATAACAGATAATGAGAAGAAAAACAAGACATGAGGAAAAGCACGATCAGCTGTTGATCTCTGTGCAAAATTTCTCAACAGGATCTTGAATGTCCATATTTACCCCAATATTTGGAGTAGTTGCAAAGCAACTGGCAAAATGATCTCACGGAGATCGTATGCCTGAGAAGTTGCGGTTTGGCACTAAAAATTGAGAAAATAGGTAAAAGACAAAGAAAAAGAGGGGTGGAATGCATCCGTTCAAAATTTCAAATAGACGATTGGCTTTTGGAAGAGTTAGAGCTCCGAGCCAATGCATCCCCTTATACGCCTGACAGTATCCTCCCTTATCGTTTGGGTATTGCTAAGGGGCAAGTGCTGCCTCCTACGGCAAATTTTTGAATTGCAATTTTTAGTATTTTCAAATCCTCATCCCTGTAATTATAGTATTTGACAGTTGTCTGACAACTTAAATATAACATTGGGCGTTGCACCCTCTGTAATTTGCATACCTTTCAACCGTTGTGCGATATGGAAAATTTTGAACCCAGAAGCCCAGCGATGTTCCTTTTACGGATCGGTCATCTTCATCGATTCGTACCTATGTGAAATAGCACAATAGGTAATAACGTTCCTTGTATTATTGATAAGCATCTACCAATAGTAAAAGGTTGATCGTGAATTAATCATGGGTGGCGTCGATCTTGATTACGATAAAAAAATGATGACTGTTACCTCTTGTATTTACTGTGTTACTTTCTCAGTTCCGATGAGGTCATTTAATTTAGACTGTTTATTTTGTCTCTCTTACACAAGCCGTTTGTTCTCTAATTTTTATTTGGAATTTATGAAAATCAATATTTATTTTCCTTCGATCTTGCGTTCTGGTCATTACAATCTTTATTCGAGATTATCGTACACGGTGATTCATGTAACCGATAACTATCGATCATCAGTTCGATCGTATATGATTTGTCCTCTTTTCGGTTTACCGTCTGTACTCCTGTGTTTCTTTGGATGAACTCTCGTATATGACGCGAATAAATCGATTGCGCAACTACTCGCATGGAAGATACTCAATGAGCAAATCGGTCCACCAGTCGCGTTCGTGTACTTTTAGTAGTTAAGAAAAATTGTCGTCGAAGTATCGTTCGGATTATCCAAATATAATTGATTTGGGAAAATAATCGTAGCGAACTCCGTGAAATCGACCTCGGTACCAGAACCGGCTCCATAAAGTGATCGGTACCATTGCACGTCATGGGATAGTATCTCTATACGGCTTACCGATCACTTCCACTTCTGGATCATTGAGACCTGCCGCTCGTTTACATAAGAAATATACAGATCATTCAGAGTCCACTCGCTGACAGGCTGAACGCCATCTATCTACCGATTAGAAAGAAAGAAAAAAAGAAAAAAGATTCTTCGTTTACGTAAGACGCGGGTAAATTTAATTTACGGTTCTACAACGTTCATTGCGGAATATCATAAACAATGGGAATACGATTAATTATGTAACTGGAAAGCAGTGAGTTTGTATTATGAGAAATTCAATTGAACCCTTGTCATTCAATCCTCTGGTTGGTAATGGTGCCTGTCATTTTCTTGGAATTGTATACGATATTTATATAGCATAATAAGAATTGTATCGCTGGAGGAAAGCCGTCGGTGGGTATTATCGTGCGGAAACGCCAAGCTGTCCGAATAAATGACGATCCGGTGAATCTGACGTAGCTGTTTTGCGTTAACTTAATATCCCGTTTCAGGCCTAGCCCAGGAGGTGTTGGCGATACTGGGGTGCAGGGAGTGAGGGGCAAGGGTCTACCGCACGTGATCTATTGTCGTTTGTGGCGCTGGCCGGATTTGCAGTCGCACCACGAGCTTAGGGCTATCGAACACTGCGAATACGCCTTCACCCAGAAGAGGGACGAGGTCTGCGTGAACCCCTATCATTATCAGCGAATACAGACACCAGGTGGAGTATTAAGTTTTATTGTGGATGAGTTGACACGTTGTCGTTGGACATTTTTGTTTGTATGATGATGGACTGATTTCATTCTTTTTTTTTTAGTTTTGCCGGCCATCCTGGTACCACGGCATAGTCTATCGGGTGACGAGTCTGTTCTTTATAATACTTCCCTGGAAGAATTGAGCGTAAGCGTACCCGAGAACACTAGCTTCCACGCCACGTTGAATCATCAGCATCATAATCAACAGGGGATTCCGCAATCCCCTCAGCAGCAACAACCAAATAATCCGTACCAAGGAATGCAGGTTAGTGTTTGGTTGTAGTATGTTATGGAGCGTTATTTTGATTTCTTTTTTTTTTTTATTGATTGACGAATAATTTTCATTTTGGATTCACAGAGCATGCAAGCAACGAGTCCCGCTAGTGTTGGCAGCCTTGGCAGTGTTCAGGGCTCGCCGCATCCTCCTCCAGGATCTATGGATCCTCCGGCTGACACTCCACCGCCTGGATATATAAGTGAAGACGGTGACAATATGGATCACAACGATAATATGTCCCTATCGCGCCTATCGCCTAGTCCTGTTGATGCGCAGCCTGTTATGTACTGCGAGCCGGCATTCTGGTGAGTCTGTAGTGGCGATAGATGCTAAGAAGTGGGAGGGACGCTGTAATATAATCGTAGTTGACGTAATTAAATTTTAGCGATCTTCTGCACAAATTTGTCTTATTTCTTGATTAGGTGCTCCATAAGCTATTACGAGCTGAACACGAGAGTCGGCGAGACCTTCCACGCATCCCAACCAAGCATAACCGTGGATGGTTTCACGGATCCTAGCAATTCGGAACGTTTCTGTTTGGGTCTGTTATCGAACGTGAATCGTAATACCGTGGTAGAGCAGACCAGACGACACATTGGCAAAGGTGTGAGACTTTATTATATCGGCGGGGAAGTCTTCGCGGAATGTCTCTCGGACTCCAGTATTTTCGTCCAGAGTCCAAATTGCAATCAACGTTATGGGTGGCATCCGGCCACCGTTTGTAAAATACCACCTGGTGAGTAATAGCTTTACTAATCAAATCATCCATCAAAGATTCATTTATCAACTGTCCAAAGCCGAAGAATGATCTGGTGATTGTTTGTATACAAACAAAAAATTGAAAAAGAATTCACCCTTCGGCTTGGATTAGACTTAGAAAATCCTCAAGAATTCCATACCTTCCTATCAGGATCCACTATGATCCTTTGTTGACAGGTTGTAATCTGAAGATCTTCAATAACCAGGAGTTCGCTGCTCTCCTCTCCCAATCCGTATCACAGGGTTTCGAAGCTGTTTATCAACTAACGCGAATGTGCACCATCAGAATGAGTTTCGTGAAAGGTTGGGGCGCGGAATATCGTCGGCAGACCGTTACGTCGACGCCATGTTGGATCGAGCTGCATTTAAACGGGCCTTTACAGTGGCTTGACAGGGTTCTCACTCAGATGGGCTCGCCACGGCTTCCATGCTCATCGATGTCATAAGGCGAGTAATCGACATTTCCAAGTGCGCGACTGAGCACGCAAATAGACAACCGTTTCCTAGAGTTGAAACTCGTGAGAAAACCGCAGCGAGGCTTCGATCGTACCTCCATTTTTTTGTCCGGTGCGTACAGAGATCTTTAGGATGACTTAAGGAAAAAGAAAATGCAAGATGGCTAGAAAATATCCGCGCGATGGCGCCAGGCGCGCTGTCGCCTATCTTTGCGTCTGGATACCTCGCTATTACTGAAAATAAACGCATTCATTTTCATCCGGTCGATGATAATAAAGCGCGAGTGCGAATGGAAAAACAGAGAAGAGACGCATGCTATTCGCTAAGAGTAAACGGAAGTCAAGTTCCGTGTCCGATCGGAATGACTTCCTGTTTAGGGCTCGACCAAATCCACCGATATAAAGATGTAGAGTTATAAGCGTGATTGTTTTTAGGGGAAAAAAGGGAAGGAAGAGAAGAGAAATATTCAAAGAAAAAAAAAAGGCTCGTAACTGACTCGCGCACTTTTTATTCCGCGCACTGAAAATTGCGAAAAGAAAAACAATGATGACACTAAGATCATGTATTCCACGCGCTATTTGAGCGCGAATTTTAAATTGAACGCGTGCGGCACTTAATCTATATATACATACTGTAGTTACGAGAGGTATATGTATATACAACACACACGACACACGTACCATAATTAATATAGACGAACCAGGGTGAATTGAAACAGACGAGTATACATATGTAGATTGAAACGAATTATATTATTATAACGTGTTGCATATGTACTATGCCGATCAAGGAAATAATCGAGAGTCAACCTTTTACATATTTTTACGATATGTAGGGAAAATCCGTAACCGCCATGTCTTCAGCAGACACATAACCGTTATTTATGTACCAGAACGTCAAAGAGAATAATAAGCGCGCGAAATTTCGCGCCGTCCTTTAATATTATAAATATTATACAAACAGACAACAATAGGCTCTCGTGCATTTTCGGCTCAAACTGTGGACACGTCCGAAACAGTCCTCGAGATATTGATCCCTTCCTGGATCGTAGGACACTTTTTTCCAATTTTTTTATGTTTCTGCGGTTGAATAACCTTCAAGTTAACCACTTCAAGTTATGGTGGTACTACACTTTTTTTTTTTAATATCCACACTTATCACTTCGTCGCTTGATGTATATACCAAAAAGAAAGAAAGAAAAAATGCAATGGGGTCTTGCTACGCGACAATGTCGAATTGTCAGCGTCATTAACAGGGTTGTCAATCTCGATGAAAATGAAATGATGAAAAAAAAGTCAGTGTATCCATGTGTCAGAAATTATACGAATTTTTGTCGCACTATACATAATTACATTATAGATGCTGTGTCGAGATAGTCAGGATTCGCGCATGTGTGTGTGTGTTTGTATGCGTGTTTTAAAATCTTGCCTCGCGAAACGGACGACTGGACGTTCGTTTGCTCCAACGATAAAAGAGATAAAGAGTGGATGAAGAGTACCAAGAGCGAAAAGAAATGGGAAAAAGAGAAACACGAGAGTGTCCTTGTCATTCGTGTCATGGATATAATATATATATCATATATATATATAATTTATCGCGTTTAAAGAATAAAGGGAGAACGAAAATGATGACTAAATCGAGTTCGAGTCCTCCTCCAAGGAGGCGACGAAAAATATCGCTACGTATTATGGTGTCTTATCTTAACTAATCGCTATTCTTAATAAGGATAGAAGCATTACTTCTTACTAAAGGATAAGGATAAGGATATTGTAATGGCGCGCAATCTGTGAGCGAGCAGAAATATCTTATTTACTAATATCAGCGTAAGGAAAAATGAAATATTATCGAGTACACGAGACGTCGCGGTGGACGCTTTGTATTTATAATGGGATACGATAATCTAGTACGTCAGAGGCTAAGAGAAAGAGAGATTCTAGTGTGTAAAAATTGAATTTTGAATTATGTGGATGTGAGAATGGAAATGGCGAAATATATATAGGAGGGGTCGGGGAGAGAGAGAGGAAGTAGTGCGTAAACGTGCGTGAGAAGTGTCCGCGAGAGAACAAAAGGAGGGATAGGCGTACGTACAGATTCTGTGTATATTGTCTCTTTTGTTTTCAACTCGTTTACTTTTCTTCGCTTCCCTTTTTGACTCTGACCCTTTCGTTCAACGAATCATTTTCGAATCAGTGCAATTTTATGAATGACGAAGAAACGCCACCTCGCGACGTATAACGATGAGTGCGTTTGTGAAAATCGCGGGTATTTTTTTTTTCGTAAGTCGCTTTTTGTTCTTGTTCTGGTCTTGTTCTTAGTTTTGTCCTCTTAGTTGGATTTTTTGGGGGGAAATTTATGGTGCTTTTAAAACGAGGCTCTCGTTGCTCGTCGCGAGAAATTTTTTGAGATGTCAAATTTTGGGGGTTGAGGTCCGTCGGGCGATTTGGGATGGGGGGGGGGGGGGGGGATAAGTAAAATGAATTTTTCTTCGAAAACGAACAAAAGATGAGTATTTGACGCGCTTATTGGTCAGCAGGAAAGTGACACTCGGCAAATTTAGATAGGATGTATTTATGGTGAATGCGAGTGCGAGTGACATTTTTCTGGATTCGTCGAGGAGGTGAGGGGACGAGAGGGGGGTTAAAATATAGTGATTAAAAAGACGAGTGCATTTCTGATATCAAACATATTTCAGTAAAAACATACCAGTATGATAAGTGATAAGGATTGAAACTCACCTGTTTAGGACAGTGGAAGGTACGACGGGGAGAGAAAAATTACGAATTGATGATCGAAGGAAAAACAAAAATTTGGAAAACTTTTAAGGCGTAATCAAGTTTTTATCGTGTATAGAAGATGAGGATTGGCGGTGAGGAAGTATGAGAGTGGAAAAAAGAAATTAAAGGAACGATAGGTGAGAGTCGAGTGAGTATCATGCTGTATTCGCTTCCAAAAGAAAAGAAAGAGAGAATATATATATTTTGGGCAAAATTTTCGTCGGGCGGAACTTTTGCCATTGACGTTACCTTTGTTTGACGGTATATACTTTTGTCTTTTTAAATTATATAGAGCGTGTTAGAGAATTCTATTTTATTATAAAAAAAAGGGAGAGAAAGAGAGAGAGATAGAGAGAGAGAAAGTGAATTCTATATATATTTTTTTTCAAAATTTGTTGTACACGAGCGCATACGTTCGCGAGATAATCTTTTAATCATTTATTTCGTTGAGATTAATTCTATGCACTGTTTTCTACTATTTTCGCCAATGTTCCATTTGTGAAATTATCAAATATTATATTATATGCGAACAGATCGTTTCTCTAATGATGCCTGTTACGAGATATTTTTGATTTCACGTTTTTTTTTTCCTTTGTTTCTCGTGCCGCGTTCGGGCAGGCTTTTTTTCGTTTTCGCGTACGAATGTGCAAGCGCACGTGTAAGATACGGAGTGAGAGATAACTCGAGTGTCAGAATTATATTCCGTTATCGAAACGCAATACGTGCACGTGTATCGCACGAAGATCGACATGAGAGAAATGGAGAAAGTTTAATTAATGAAAAAAAAATTTAGAAAAAAGAAAAAGGAACCACTCGCGAATTTTTATAATCGCCACGAGATTTTCACGCTTGGTTTACTTTTTTCTTTCATTGCACGCGAGCCTTTGGTACCGCTTGATTCTTTTTTTGTTTTTTTTTTTCTATTTCTGGTTACTTTTCTTCTTTAAATTTACGAACGATTCGAACGCCTTTCCAACCAGTCATGAGTCATTGTGCTCGGTCGATGACTAGTGTTCCGTTGAGAAATGATTAAGTTCTTTTTTAATGTCGCCCAAAATAAAACAATGAAGAGGTTGGAATGGCGGTCGCCTGAACACTTACCGACAGAATATAGTCTTACGATTACTTTTAGCTGATTATTGTCGATTAACGACGATGATATGGAATGAACGAGGATGATGATGATGATGATGATGATGTTGAGATAACGAGAGAGAGTATGAGAGAGAGAGAGAGAAAAATGAAAAAAAATAACACGAAGAAATGTAATATTTTGCTACCGAACTACAGTTTTTAAGTCCATAGTTTTTATCGAAGAAATGAAATCCTATTACATATACATTACTGAATTATTACGATATTACGTTTGTATTACTTGTACTATATTGCTACTTCTGACTTCTGTCTCTAACGTTCCGTTTACAAGTCCAATTAATCAGAGATCCGCGATTAATAAAAAGTATTGTTTAATTCGCGCCAAATGAAAATCCCGCGATTCCAATTTTTTTCTGGTTGTATTTTGTTTTTCGCAGCTGGCAGCATTTTCCCGGGGGGGGGGGGGGGGGGGTTAAGGGCCCGCTTCCTTGCGCTCAATATTCGTTAAGAATTTTTATAATGTCGGCCTCCGAGCCTTCCTTCCATTTTTTTGGTGACGCAAAATATTTTATTTCGCGTCGAAACTCTTCCGCGGGATTTTCATCCTTCGTCCAATTAATCGACTCGCACAAATTGATAAAGAACCGGGAAAAGCACGTTTCTAACAATTGATCAAGTCTGCAAACGTTTGTAATATATACATATGTATATTAATGCGTGACGCGCGAGAGGGGGTGAATTTTAAAAACGATGTATAATAAAAGAAAATCGAAGGAAACTTCAAGCATACTTGTACCAATGGATTCGAAGCCGTGAAGAAAGGGAAAAAAACGGTCAGTCTCTTCTTAGATTTTAGAGACCATTTTTTTTAGATAATAACTTCGTCCTAAACTTACACGAGGATTTTTGTTGGTTTACCGTCGCGATCGAAAGCTCGAGAGACTTTGAAATTATTTTTTTTAATTTTTGTCTCTCGGGTAAGCACTTCTTTAAACGGAGTTGAGTTTATTCTAGTTTCATTATATATGTATTTTAGTCCATTTGCCGAATAGGTTAAGTCTAGATCGTCGATGAGATCCTCGTGTCAGTTTGGAAATTCCAAAAAAAAACATCGTCGGGCAGCTCGAATTCCTCAGATTAACCACTTAATCTGGCATTTAATCAGCGGCCGCGCGAACTCACAAACTGTCTCGCGACAAACAATTTTTCGACCAAAAGTCAGCAGGCCGCGTACGTCTCCCAAATGTGCAAAACAATTGTGGGCCGCAGATAATTAAACGTCTGGGAGATGTGACTCCTGGTTAAGTGGTTAATGAAAGAAATAAAATGTAGTGTTTGATCAAATTTTCCGAATTTCTTTGTTCGGGCACTCAACGTTTCCGTTTCCGGTTTTTTCCTTATATATATATATATCTGTGTATATAAATACCAATCGTCATCCAGCACCGATTAATTTGACAACGCGAAGAAAGTAACCTATGGAATTGACGAATTGACACTGTCAGTTTCATTGACAGTTATCTCCGTGCAGACTGCCATTAGAATTATTGTGTATAAAATAGTTTTCGAGGATTTCCACGAGGAATCGAGACGTTCTAAAAGGAAAGCAGGTTATGTTGGAACGGATGAAAAAAGTAAGGCAAAGGGACGGGTGTCGAAGAGTTGCGAGTTTCTGAAAAGCAATCACAGAACGAAGATAAATAAATAGTCGTGGACGAAAGACGAAGAAAACAATGAAGAAGAAACGAGAATGCTAATGTTTGTCATATTTTATTGTACGCTTTGTTTATCGATCCTGTTTAACAATAGAGAAACGCCATACTGTGATAACCAGGCACTAGTTCGTCATCGAAGAGACGCTCTTCCGTCTAATTCAGTTATGTTTTCTTTTTTTATTTCATTACACGTTCCTTTCTCACTCACCTTCAGTAATCCTGCGCTTACGATTTTTCCTTTTTTACCATCTTCAGGATTCCTCGGTCATTTTCGTCATATTCCTTCAGGAGGTTGGTGGGTCGTGCTCGAATCTTTTTTTTTTTGAAACGAATTATTTTTCTTACAGGCGCCAATAACGAACAATTCCATTTGCCTCCTACGGTTCCTTAGACCGTTTTTATTTATGTGACTTTATGACGGTTCTTTTTTTTTATATGTCAGACAATATATTTTAAAGACACTGTATATAATCTGTAAATTGAGCGGCCCGCCGATTGGCTTATTATATTTCTTACGACTGTAGAAAAAATGTAATAGAGGACGAAGCGAAAGACATGAAGACGAGAACGAGAGAGCTCAGAGATACGATACGATAAGGAATCATGTGTGCGAGACTGTATCATAGTTATAAATAAATGTATATGTTAAGTACCAAAAATTTTGACAAATTATTTGACTCCTTTTGTTTTTGTTGTTAAATATACCTTCTATTTAGAGAGTGGATAATTGCAATGGAAAAATTAATGTGCGTGTGCACTGTGATAATTGAAATTCTATTACTGTGTCTCTGCCAATTGAAGGCGGGAAATATTTGAAATGTACCGATTAAAATGTTAATCGAATAATAATTAAATTTTAACGCGATCATTGAACACGTAAATTGTTACGGTTCTTGTTTTTGATTCTGAAAGTCTTTTTTATGGAAGAAGGTAAATAAATAAGACCAACTTTTAAGTTTTGACGAATGTGACTGTATGATTGTAGACTTACGTGCTAAGACAAAACGTATAATCAATGTAAGAGTATAATATGGCGCATTTAATTTATATTATCGTCAATATTCCCTATCATTAAAAGAATTATTCGAAAAGTCTCATCATTTATCTATTGATGGCATCGACGATGAGAGTTTTCAATTGACACATCCTTTTTTTTCTTTTATCTACAAGATTCTTCGCGCCTTAACCTTTGAAACCTTTTCTTTTTCAGCTACCAATTTTAACCTTCAAGGTTCAGGAAACTTACGAACGAATTCTTTATGACAATATTTGAATTTTTCAAAATTGACGTCGAAGATTTGACATTCTCATCTCTATTGCGTTGGCTGAGGGTGCAACTCGCATTGCATCGTCCCCATTATCCCTCTTTTCTCTCTTTCAAATATATTTATAACATCGTGCCATTAGAATATTCGTTTTCTCTTAGAGTCCAAGAAGCATTTGTACAGTTAAAATACTTCCCAGTCAACAAAAGTGCACTAGATTAAATCAGTCTAATCGATTTCATCTCTCGGTTTTATTATGAAAATTCGTTCAACCTAGGACAACGGATAATCAAGCAATCTGAACCAGGTGCTGAATTCGATGTAGCTGAAGTTCGCAGTTTCACAAATCTTGTGCATGGTTTCTATTGAACTACAAGAAGAAGCTGTACGAGCGACACGTCACGGCGACGACGCAATATTAACAGTAGCGATAAAAGGACGTGCCCGTAGAAAAAATCTACATAACGAAAATTCCTCAGAAAGCAGAGATCGATCGTTCCCGTAAATTCGACGTCAAAAGAGACAATGCAATTAAAAAAAGAAACGACAATAGCAAGAAAAAGAAAACGACACGATCTCAACGCCTAACTGTAGAGCTTCTCGTTACGTAAATCAATTACAACAAAAAAAAAAACAATTTTCTCGTTCCTTTCCTCTATGAAATTCCCCCGAGTCTATTTCAATATAAATTCATCACTCAACCCTTCAGACAATCCAATCTCTATTAAATCATCGCTTGGCACTCTCTCGGCAATGATTCGTTGCCCAGCATCACCTTTGACAGTATCTTCCTCCCTGAACGCCTCTACTTTCTACTGGAATCGTCGAAGACGTCCTTGGTGCGACGAGGACGCCAGCATCTGCTTCAGGGAAAACATGCTGAGGGAGACACCAAGTGTAGCGAGCAGAAGAGCTGATCTTGCTGTACCACGATCCACTCTACTCTTGCGATAGACGGGTGAACTCTGTTTAAAAAAGAAAATGAAAATTTTTTTAACAAAGATATCACCAATTAACTACTCTTTAGAGTGATAATTCAATTAACGTTTTTACCTGATTGAGCGTGATCTTGAGGGCATAAAGTGCAGTCCGCGTTAGCTGCATCTCGACACCGTAACTATTCTCGCCGTCTCGCACCCTGAAAAAAGCACAAAGACTATTTTTACCACCAGGTTCTCGGTCTTGTTTCATAATGACATTGTGTAACAGGTTTTGACCCAGTTGACAGTAAATCGACAGTAATTATTTAATCACTTCACTTCGGCATGACTGTGTTGTTATTAATCGTGAAAACTGTACGAATAATTTTTTTATCTCTCATTTTTATTCAAAATAATACATTTTAACGATCCACGCCATTCAATCAGTATCCAATAGTTTTCTCACCGTCGCTTGGTATTCCCGTTGACTCGAATTTCGTTGCGCCTGACTCGTCTGATAACGGCTACTGCGAATTGCGTTATAACACGCTAAACGAACTGACTCCAACTGATTCGCGTGGAGAATCTACGAATGCTAATTCAGTACTACTTTGTGGCAGTTTGCCAATAGATTGCAATGGAGAGGGTGGGACTGGTTGAACTTACATCTCGCGGGTAATTGTCTGTTGCCACGTATAATGGAGAACAACAGTTTGATGATAAGAAAAAAAATTTAAAGAATAACGTCAATTAAAGTCCAGTCAATTTTATTATTTACATTGACTCTTTGATATTTTGATTAATCATATACGAAGTTGTAAGAGATATACGTCCTATAAAATTCTTTAATTAGACACGAGTTTCAATACAACTCTTATCAGACTGTTATCCGTGATATTTTATCTATGCAATTCATAGATCCTTGTATACGATTATAAATTTTATTGTAAATTCTTAGGAATGATTTCACGAAAGCGGATATTGTTATTAATAATAGGTTTTTGTTATAATGAATTAGCGTGAGACTTACTTTTAATTTTTAAGAAAAATATCTCGAAAATTTTATATTATGATAGATTTTTGTTGGATGCGATTATATTATTGATTCCGATCAATAATTGATTTTGATACGTTCCAATGGTATATGAGGTTGTAGTAAGAGCGGGTATAACACTTAAGAATTAGAAGGTCAACTATTTGAATTTACAATGCCACTGTCTAGTTTCAAGGTTTAACGTACACTGAACCCGGGACTCTGGTTCTCTGAGTGCTAGAGTCAATTTCTAGAATATACCAGGTCGCCAAATTTGGAGAGATAAGATTAGGAGATGCGCAGACGTACATCCAATACGAGTAACACTGTCCAAAATCAATTGTGTCATTGACACTTTTTAATTAATAATGAATTAAGCAAAAATAATTTATCGATACCATTATAGATTAATTAAAAAATGTGTGAAATATTCCACGCAGATCTACGACAATAAATTGGCGACAGACTTGCTCCCCGATGAGAACCGCCCTAATCCACAGGATGTTATCTAACGATACACGTCTGTTATGAAAATTGGATCAAAATGTCATCAGGAGAATATGAAATTATTAGAGTAAGATTTCAGTGAAGGAAAACAATCAGCAATAAGAGGATGCTTGTTACAGAACCAGTGAAGACGTTTTGTATGACGCAGAAGTTTGACGTAAAAGTGTAATAATCGTTTAAATTTTATATAAATAATTATAGATAATTTATGCGAGAATCGACGCAGTAGGAAGTGATAGGGAAGTTGAAAAATTCTTTCTGCTGCCCCGGGATTCTCTTATCTTTGCGTTGTGAACTTGGTATCTTGAAAGAGAAGAAGTTCCTACTGACAATAATGCTAGAGTATTTGACTCGGGTATTAATTTTTTGCGATGAAATAAAAGAAAAAGAAAGAAACAATATACGCAAGTGACGACGACAATACGATATGAACGTCAGACTTGAGGATTTTTATATTGACGTAAACGAAATAGCTGCGCGGCAAGACTGACGAAATAGATATATAGAGTGAAAGTATAAAAAGATAAAGAAAATAATAATACGCGGCTGTAGGCGCCGCGTATTTTCCTTTACGGCATCAAAAATATTTTCGAAACTCGTGACGCTCGAGATCAGTGCCAAATAATCTTGGGACAGGTCAAAGGCTTGGCGCCATTGATTGCCTCAGGTGTCTTTGCATATCAAAGTTCGTAACGTCCACACGATAATCATTTGCCCCAGTTAATCTTATCAGTAACGTTAAGTAACGCGACATATTGGAGTACTGCACTATCAAATATATGTTTTACACCCAAAGTACAATGTTTCAAGCACGGAATTATTATCAAAATCAAATATTGGAATTGCTACGTTATGCGATGAGAAAAAATAGCGTGTAGACAAGAAGGACGAAATTGTTTATAACAAGAATAAAAATATCTGGGCTTAAAGTAACGTTTCGAGACAAAAAAATGCGTTGCTAGTCTCCACGTGGGTTACAGAAATAATCCAGAAGACTCTTCGTTGCCCTCTATTAATACGAATGCTATTGGAAAGAGAAGAAAGGCAGAAATTTAAAAAATAACGTCGAGAGACCCTTGGCGTATTAACACTAGAACTCCGGGAGACCTCGCATACTTTTAGAACTCCCGACAGGTACATTTTGTGTCCGAGTGCATAACTTCATATTTTAAAGGACTAAAAGTTCAAAAGGCTGAAGTTTGGTATACAATTTAGGTTCTACAATTAAATAAAAGTCACAAAATTTCAGTTTTCTATCATCTTAACAACGAAAGATACACAAGCGCAAACATGTGCTCGGGTACAAAATGTACCGGTCGGGAGTTCTAGTGTTAACTAATTCAAAAGAAGCAAAATCTACTAGACGAGTGATTAACGCAACTGAAAATATATATCGCATTTTGGACTTTCTATTCACAGAAATACGGTCTTCCTCGCTAAGCCCGACGCATTTTCGACAAAATAACTAGTAAATTTTGGCCGACGTCCAGCGACAGAGTACGAAAAATATACAAAGCTTTTATTTAAGCCATCACGTGCCAACTAAGTGTCCCGTGTTACGTGAACGTATCGGGTTGCTAGAAGGTTGAAACTGCAGAACACGAGAGCGATTAATGGCGGGGAAGAAGAGATCACGAGCGCGTGGAGAACACATTCCACCATTTTGTATATTAGAGAATCGGCTTGAGACTCGTCTTTATACTGGTTATATATCTCCCATGACGATTAACAACGACCATTATGCAATTCGCAAACGTTCGCGTAACTCCTCATGTGGCGGGTATTACGAAATTCACTTGAAAATAATTAAACTTATGAGACAAACGTTCGCACTAACCTTCTTGCATGAAACTTCCTGACGAAGAGACAGACGGGATTGGCGTGCACCGTGTCGACAGCTGTTTGCTCATTCGCTCGATAGAATTCTCCAGGCTGCGTTCTCTGCGCCATCTATGATTTCATGATAGAACTGCACAGCATTCTTTGTTGTAGTTACAATAAACGTTCATAGATGACGCCAGCTTCTAGGATAAATGTTTTAGTGTTGTACGGGTTGCCAGCTTTCAGGTGCGGCTATAAATATATCTTTCAGATGTAATACTGGGTTTTTTTAAAATTGATTTAATTTCTTATAATTCATGGGGTTTATGTGTAATCGAAAATAGACGCTATTATGATTTCCTTGAACTACAGTCTTGCATAATTTTACTGATAAATTGTCCTCTTATCTTTGTCACTTCCGTGGGATGCCGCAGCATCCTGCTAACTCATGACTGTAAACGGACTCTGGGAGTTTAGCTAGTCTTAAAGAAAAAGGAGTCTCGTTCAAAATGTCGTGGTTGATTGTTGTGCTGTTGGTGCAAGGATTTTTGCTGATTTCAGCACAGCAAAAAGATCAGGAGAGTCGCTGTGCCGTTCAGCAGGATTGTCGTAGTTGCATTCAAACGCCTCAATGCGTTTGGTGTTCAGTGGCGGTAGGAAATTTTATATAAAGCGTTTAAAAAAAAAGTAATTTCGCTAATTAGTATCAATTACGATTTATTTTCATTCCTTTTTTGTATACAGAATCACAGTTCAGACATTACACGTTGCGCTTCGCGCGAACAATTTGCCAGAGAGGGAAATAAATGGTGTCCAAAAAATCATGTGATAAGCGATGATAACGAGAAAATTATTAATCAGAATAATTTATTGTCATCGGTCAAAGGTCAAAATCCTGTTCAGATACAACCACAGTCGATGAAACTACGACTGAGAATAGGTGGCTAATTTTTTTTTATTGTCGTTAAAGTCAATTTAATCTGCAAACGAATTTGATACTTTTTTTATTACGCATTATAGGAGAGGAAGAGAGGATTACTGTTAAGTACACTCAGGCAGAAGATTATCCTCTGGATCTGTACTATCTTATGGATCTCTCAGCATCCATGGAGACGCATAAAATCGTTCTCTCGAAACTTGGTAATGAATTGGCTGAAGCCATGAGGAAGTTAACCTCAAATTTCCGGTTGGGATTTGGCAGCTTTGTAGATAAAGTTACTTTGCCTATGACCAGTACTGATCCAACGAGGTAAAATACTAGATTTAAAAATATCTAAGGATTATCAATCAATAGTTTTTATCTCACTAATTAACCTCAATCATTTAGGCTCAAATCACCATGTACCTTAAATCTGAGTCAAGAACCTTGCGCTCCTCCGTACGGATTCAAACATCAAATGCGCTTAACGACCAATATTGATCTCTTTAAGGTACATTAGGTATTGTATGAATTTTGTTTTCTTGTGTAAAATATTTATATTTTATTCATTTACATTAGACAAGCGTTGAAGACGCACCGATTTCCGGTAATTTGGATTGGCCGGAAGGTGGCTTGGACGCCATGATTCAAGCTATGGTTTGCACCAATGAAATTGGCTGGCGACAAAAGGCACGTCACTTAATTGTATTTTCTACCGACGCTAATTATCACGTAGCTGGTGATGGAAAGGTAAATAAATTGACAGGTCACTGCGTTAAAATTCTAAAGTACTTTTATCAACTTGATTTTACTGATAAGAGAAACATGTTTTTTTTTCTAAGCTTGCAGGAATAATCGAACCGAATGACGGTCTTTGTCATTTGGATGAGCAAGGATTTTACACATATTCTCTCCTTCAGGATTATCCATCTATTGCTCAAGTAAGATAACAATGATGATTGCGTGATGACTTTTTTTTTAATACTAAAATACCAATCTTTCAGGTAAATCGAAAAGCCCTCGAACACAATATCCACATAATTTTTGCAGTGACAATTGGACAGAATTCGACTTATCAACAATTGAAAGAAAGTATCAGTGGATCCTCGATTGGTATATTACATAGCAATACCAGAAACATAGTGGGTTTAGTCAGTAGCGAGTATCAGGTATTTTATAAAAAAAAATGAAATTACATTTTACTAAGTAGACTTGTAAAAATACAAATTACCATGAATTTTTAATGCATTTTAGAAAATCGTCAATTCCGTCACTATGACGGATAACGCACCAGAAATGATAGACGTCAAATATTTTTCGCGTTGTCTACATTCAACTGGAGATTTGCAAGAGAGGTCAGAATGTGGCGGAATCCGTATTGGAGACGTGGTAGAGTTCGAAGTGGTATTAACGGTAATACAATTTTTTTTTTAATTCAAAGAACCAATTGTATAATAATCAATCAATGTTTCATTACAAATTCAGGCATCAGAATGTCCAAAGGATCCAAAAGACTGGAAACAAACTATTGAAATTAAACCTAGAGGTCTGAACGAGAGTCTGATAATTGATTTAGAATTGATCTGCGACTGTCCATGTAACAGCAAAAACCATCCGGTAGATAAAAAAAAAGAAAATTCCAATTTTTCAAGTCTTCAACAATCTTGAAAATTCAATATCAACAAAAAATTTTTGCCAGGAGCACAAGTCTAACGCAACAGAATGCAATGGCGTCGGCACTTTTAGTTGCGGTACGTGTTCCTGCAATCCTGACTATTATGGAAAATTCTGCGAGTGCGAAGGTCGAGAACATCGTGGATCTAATACATCCGTTACGGAAGATTGTACGCCGAAAAATGGTGCAGAAATATGTAGCGGTCGTGGTAGTTGCATCTGTGGAGTTTGTCAGTGTACGCGTAGAATTAATTCCAATGAGCTGATTTATGGGAAATATTGCGAATGCGACAATTTCTCTTGCTTGGAACGCGATAAGTTGGTGAGTATTGTTATTTATTTTATTTTTATATATTTTATACTAAATTATGTAATCTTAGGTCTGTAGTGGCCATGGAACTTGTGCCTGTGGTGTCTGCAATTGTCATGCTGGTTGGTCTGGTGAAGCTTGCGATTGCAAGGCTACCAACAGTACGTGCATTCCGCCTGGTGCCAATTCCGAAATTTGCAGTGGACGTGGGGATTGTGTCTGTGGACATTGTAATTGTCATGAAAAAGATAATATACGTTATTCAGGACTATATTGCGAGGAGTGTCCTGTAAGCAATTGATTTCTTTTTATTATCTGAAACATTCAAAGATAAACTGGCGATCATTACTAACGGGGTAGTAGGATGTGTAATACGTAATGAAGAGAAGTATTACTATTCGGTAATTATTATTATTCTTCCGTAGATCTGCCCAGGACAAAAGTGCGAACAACTTAAGGATTGCGTTGAGTGCATGGCTTACAATAGTGGTCCTTTGGCGAAGAGTGAAAAATGCGAATTATGCCAGCACGAAATAGAAATTGTTTGTACTTTTTGATTTTTTTAATGTGGAGTATATTTTTTTTTAATTTGATTATAACTTTGTTGATTTGTAGGTTGATAAGGTGGAAGAGGATCCGGTAAGGGATCCGGAGACTGATGCACATATTTGTAGAGTTCCTGGTGACGCGGGATGCACTTTTGTATTTAAATACGAAAACGCAAGAGAACTTAAACGTAAACGAAAGAGCGGTGATATGCACATTTTTAAAATTACAGCTCAAAAAGATAGGGACTGTCCTATCCCCGTGAACGTTCTAGGTAAAGATACTCTAACTGTTAGTTGAAGAGTGAAGGAAGTAATTTTCAAAAAATATTTTTTGTTTCATAGGCGTAGCACTTGGCGTCATTATAAGCACGGTGATTCTTGGTTTTTTGGCTTTATTAATTTGGAAAATTTGCACGTATATTCACGACAAGCGTGAATATGCAAAGTTCGAAAAAGAACGAGCGTTGGCTAAATGGGATCGGGTAAGTTTTAATGTAATTAATTAGAAGTTTTAGTTAATGAAAATTTTATTATATTTACAGGGTGACAATCCCCTGTATAAACAAGCGACAAGTACTTTCAACAATCCAACGTTCAGCGACAACGTCAAGCAGTAATAATCTCACATTTTGAAAGTGCACCTTGTTTTCCTGGAAAATAAAAAAAAATATTCCAAGGGTTGATCTCATCAAGCAGCAACACAATGGGGTTAGCTAATTCGAATTTTTTGGTCCAGAACATTTTTTTTAATTACCACAAACTCAATTGAGACTTCTTCCCGGAATATTTCGCCTTGGAAAACACAATTGGCCGTAGGATCGCGCGTTTTGGATCTGCCTAAATGAAACAGAATCAGGTACCACATGATTCTGTGCTCTGATTTCCACGAACGGGTTCGCTCTAACACCATAAGAAGGGGAAATTCACTGATGGCCTGCGGAAAATCTAAATAACCGCTCACTCGGAAAGAAACCACCAAGACTAATTGATTTTGTCTTAGAATCAATCTCGTGTTCCGAGAACGAGTCAGTGATTAAGTCAGAGCCGTAACGAATTGTCCATTTACTGCATTTTAAAATAATTATTTCTCAAACTCAGCGCCATTAAAATCGGATAAATAATATTACATTGCACCGCGTATAACGGGTTGCCACTGGACAGGCGCAATTCTTTATTCAAAGTTTTTACATCGACAATATACGAGCTTGAAATAATAAAAAATGTTCTATTTATTTAATCATTTTTTTTCATTAATCTTACTGCGATTTTTTATTTAATAGAAAATCTTATCATTAACAATGTATACAAGCCTAGTGAAAAATTCTTTAGAAAAAATTTAACCAAACCGTGTATCCTTAAGGGACGCAGTGTGATGTATCAATCGAAAATCGAAAAAGGGGATGAATTCCACGAAGGTCCTGAAGGGATTCTTAAATCAAATCTCTTTCCTGTATCCAGCTTCTTAATTGAGTCGTTATTGTCCAATCGATCGCTGTACACAGTTATTAAGCTTTTCGTAGAAAGCGTTAGATATATCGAAAGGTAAAAAAATCCAGGACCCGTTTCCTTATTGTCCTTCGACGCCGGTGCGTCGTCCTTGCGCCAGGACTTTTCTTGGAAGTAGGTCGAATTAATGGCTGAATGGATCGAATGAAATTGCAAGTCAGGCACGCCAACTCCTCGCCAACTAAACCCATAAAGGGTAAGTTTCCCATCTACACGGTAAAGAACTAACCGCCATCGTCCCCCTGGTGTTTTCATAGAAATTCAAATAGCTCCAATCTAGACTTAATTGCCGGAGGAAATTCTAAATTCAAAATTACTGAATTTTCATATCCTATTTAATCCTTCTAAGTATATATTCATATATCTATTACCTACTATTACCTGCAGTAACTTTCCATGGAGTTTCCAGACGATCCAACAACTAGCGCCATGGGAACAGCAGGAACTAATCCAGTTGTGCGCCATGTTGTTTAATTGCCGCATAATGAAACGGCCAATCAGCGCCACGGATCTTTACCATCCCTTTAATAAAACAAACAAGACTTCCCCTCTTTCTAACCTACAACTGTACTGTCCTTATTTATCGATATATATATATATATAAAGATAACGTCACACACACACACACTGTACGTCTTGCTTTATTCTTTTTAAAAGTGAATTGAAGCCGCCTAAAAAATTGTTATGGCTATTTTTATCCAACATGGCGACTAGCACCCCATTATTTTTTATTGAAAAACCAATAGGACTTCTTGTCAGCACGGTCGAACGTGCGAATTCTTCCATAATCAGGTGTAAATCAATTTTGAAGGCCGATCCGACTCCCACGGGGATCGATACCAGTTTCTTGCGATTGTTTTGAGTATCGCAGATTTACTTTATCGTTTCTCGTGCTCGGAGAAGGCAGCTCGTAAGATGCTCGTAAATTCGTCACCAGTTGGCTCCTACTGCAGGCCTTAAGGCGACCTACTCCTTCCCATCAGGCCAAAAACCTTAGGATCTGTTTACACGAAATATTCCGTCAAAGTGTTACCAAGCGAAAAATAAAAATTCATAAAACCTCAGTCACTCAATTGTACCACACAAAAAATACCAATCCCTACACACAACCCAGATAGCATATTATATTCTCAGAATATCCTAATTTCACCCTCAATATTTGAAATGGGTACTCAATACTCTCAATAGATCCCAATACATTCTGAGCATATGCAAAGAATACTCATACGTCCTAAGAGTATCATTGTGCTATCGAGGAATGCATATACGTAAATTTTGACAAAGTATTAAATTAACATTAACAATTCTTAACACGACTCCCTCGTATACTCAATAAGTATTAGATACATTTAAAAAAAATTAATGTCGTAACCGGAGCTTAAGCCTTTTATAATAAAAATGGCGTCGATGCGAAGGACCCGGGCGCGGCGCTCCGCACTAAATCACAACCGCACGTCCGTTTCTTTACTTTGCGCAGATTTTATTGATTATTTTACGGCCAGGAACATTGTAAATCTCTTCATCCCATGTCGTGAGGTAGTCAGCCGTAAGAGGTATAGAGAGGGGGTACAGTCAGAACCTAACAGTACGAAGTTGCCCCCATGGTGCCCCCATAGTGCCAATTATACGCAAGTCCAAGAACATTGTTGCCATATTCGGTGTCTTGTTGAAATAAAATTCCTAGACAAGTGACACCCGGTATACGATCGCACAGTAACCCGTAATAGAAGTTAAGCGTGAAACTTGTCGCGTATTAAATTCTCATTGAAAATTCCATGATAAAATCAACTTCAGCCAACGTAAACGTTACAGCCGTTAAAGCCATCAGACCCCAACAAATACTTAAACCATACCGAATTAGGAAATCATTATTAAGCACAGAGACTTTCACCTGTGGTTTACATACAACGGGCGACATTAGGCCAAGAATTCTCGCACGTGCGACAATTCCTACGACGCACCGAACCGCGACGTAATTTCCAAGAGGACAATCTAAACTCATCTTTTAGATTATATACCGACAAAATGAAAGATAAATTCTACAAGAATATATATATATATATATATGTCAAATACAATCCATCCATAAACATTCTCTCTATCCAACAACCATATTCATGGATCAAAATTATAAAAAATAAAAGTAAAAGCTCCTACCCGCCATGTCTAAATCGTAAGACAGGCTCTTTACTCAATTTGATTTACGCGCCGCGGCCCTTTTAGTTTGTAAAACAATGTTGTCCAGCGCGCGGTCGCTAATGGCTGCCGCCGGGGCCTTAATTATAACCAAATACGGCCCAATCAGCCTCTGGGCCCCAAGCATCACCACCACTCCAGACGTACTATACGGTGCATATGGTATGGTCAGGGTTAGCTACCCAGTTGCAGCCATACTTCGATCTTGCTTTGCTCAGGTCGGCGATGCTCCTCTTCGCTGATACCACGGTGCCGGGGCTCGTTAGTGCGCGTCCGTAAATCAAACCGCAGGGGTGCTAACCGCTAATACCCGGGGCCCCAGGAGAAGCGTTCGCGCGGCACGGCGCGCGGACCTGCGCTGCGCACGGTAAACGCTCGAAATATCTCATCGGTAATGAGTTTGTTAAATGGATTAATATTACATCCACTTCTCGATCTATACAAGTGAGGGGGGTACCTGTGAGGGGGGACAGGGGTAGATAATACAGGGGGTTCTTATACTGCCTCAATGAACCCTCAACGGGCGGTTTATGAACCTGACGCTTTGGATCTGTAAAATCCACCTGTTGTAACGAATCGTTGAGTCTTTGTATCGGTTTGATGTAGTAATAATGATAATAATCTAGGCGATATATGGTGGGTGTATTATTATGGATATATCTCGACAAGAGTGTATAGGGATTATTTTTTTTGGGGAGATTTTTATTGCGTGATGGAGGAATAACAAAAAAAAATATTGTCGAGTATTTGAATTGGTCATGTGTTGTATGGGATTGGCCTTCTAGGCGACACGTGCTTAATTAGAATAACGACCCGGTTTACTTGACGTTAGGTTCTATGGCTGAGACAAGATATTGATGGATTCGTTTTAACAAGTTCCTCGAGCCAATTACACACAACAAATTACTCATAATCCTATTCCGCGGTGCGGAGAACGTACGGTTACGTTGGACCACCGTGATTCCACGGGAATCATGGTGCCGCTTGAATCTGGTTCACTCCTTGACTGGTTGGATAATTAATGGAGCCGGTAATGAGCTGATTATTATTAATAATATTTAGCTGGGGTTAAGCCGGCCCGACCCCGCCGTGAAGCCCGGCCCAAGATGCCCGTTAATTGAATCTGCCAATCACGGTAATGAGCACCAGCGCCGGATTCACTCCCCGAGGATGAGTGAACAGAGAGTTACTCTTGATAGGAGAGCGCTAAAGATAATCTTGATCTTTGGCGTTATTTAAAATCAGTTAAAATGATGAATAATTTAAAAAAATTAATTCTCAGTACACCTGCTTAGCAATCAACATACTCGTTTTAAGCTTGTTTACACAGAAGAAAAGACTAATTAAAAGTAGTTTGGTTTAAAAAAATATATTATTCAATAGCTTCCTAGTGGAAGTGACTCTTCACGGCTCTTCGCTGCACCGACTCTTAAATCTTCAGGAAGATGAAGACGAGGGCTTGAGTCCCAAAGGTGGATGGGGCCCCTGAAGAAATTTATGTCGCGGCGCCTAAACGCCTGATTAGTCTACAGTCCCGGGAAGACCCTTCAGGCCCTTCTTAAAGTCTCCAGTCTGGAATATCCAGTAAACGTTAAAGGTTAAAACGCATACGGAAACGCACGCGGTTATAACGTACCAACCTCGAATCTTTACGACGGACTAGTAATCAGGACACCACGGGTACTCACAGCTGGTTCAAGGTTCTCCAGGAGAAAGATAACGCCAAGCAAAGAGACTATGGAGATAAGGTTTTCAGAGAGGTATATAAAATCTAATCATTTTAAAATCATTCGCTCACCTCAGTCCATCCTTAGGACCCCTTTGGAGAAGTCCCAGAAGATGGATGCGTTTACTTATTGCAATGCGGCCCGAGTGGTATAAGTAGCAGTGATAAGACGACACGGGACAAATGTTCACTCTGGCTTTCTGATAAGGACTTGTCCCTAATACTGGACCCCATTGCATTCCTAATGACTCACCTAAAGCTTTCTAGAACTAACCAATATACTATAAACCTACTAAGGATCACTTTCCATCCTACTGATGTCCCTGGACAGGATACCTCTGGATGATTAGATGCTTCAGGGTAGTTTTGGGATGTCTAATGGAAATTCAAGTATTTAAAATTTTTTTACACTGCAATAAGTTCCTAGTGATGGGTTTTGAGATATTTTTAGTGCAAATTTACTGGTGTATTTTTTAAATAATTTTTTTAATTAATCCTAGTCGAGCTAACGATGCTAGACTACTTGTATTAGGCCACCTAATTGCCATCGCGTGGGTATCTTAAAACAATTTAGCTTTGAGTGGCAGTCAAAGATAATATGACACGTGTGGAATGTACTCTCGGTTTCTGAGTGCACGGACACGCCTAAATAAATCAAACGATAAAGAGCCTCTAGCATTTTTCTGGTCTATCTAATGATATTTGTAACGAGTAACGGATCTTAATACGAAAAGTAAATTAGAAGCGCATTCTTTCGGGCCCAAATAGAAGTTCGCTGGTTTTAGGTGACGTTTATTACATACTAGTATATATATATAACTGTATTAAAAAAAAGATCCTGACAATAGGGGGAATAGTGAAGGGACTAAACTTTATGGAATGTTTCTGAAAGGATTTGAAATTTCTACAAAAATCCTTATATAGCCACTGTCATTCAGTTTCTTTCTGAATTTATTACTTTTTTGAGATTTTTACTAAATCATCCTGCTTTCTAATTCGGGATTAAAAATCAACGCCCAATGCAATCTAGTCTAAAGAATTAATAGATTAGCGAAGGGCACGTCTCCTCTTAATTCCATCCTATTACTGGGTTCGGTTCGTGGCGCAAGGCGGGCCTGGTCGATTACCGGAGATAGCCGAAATCATCTTGGACCACGGAATTAGACCGAATTATCCTTCCACTGGAGATTCAGGATGATGGCTGCTTGCAATTTCTTTAGGAACTAGGTCCAGCCACGTTAGAGCCTCTTACAGTAGTTGCTTCAGCTTGTACGGATGCTGCGAATCCTGTATCCCAGACAGATGCGCGCGGATCGTGATCTTTATAAAAAAAAAGTTAAACAGTTCGATAAAAATACAAGATTAAACTAGATAAAAATGATCCAAAAGATTTTACCTCGTATTATACCTAAATACGCCTGAGGCTGTTCCTGGACCAGATCTTGAATATCCGCCTAAAAAATTCTTCAAGGGCTTCTGGATAAATACTAGTGCCAATAGCAGTAGAGTAAGATTCCAAGAATCTACCTGAGGCCATCTTAGCTACCGAATGACGGGAGAAATTAATCAAAATAATAATCGGAGGGTTGGGGCGGCTGACGGGCTCTGTCATTTACTCCCAGAATCCTCTTGATCTCTGGACCACTCTCACTGCTTCTCAGGATTCTTGTATCCCGCTACCGTGTTACCAGCTAACATTTTATTTTTCCACAAATACTTATTATTCTCATATACTTTCCTAACAGTCATGAATTCCGTAACGTAGTCGTAACCTAACCTAACCATGATTTCTCTCGGTTATCCAATGATTGGTCAACGCTCGTTTATGATGACCATGAAGCAATCTCGGTCCCACTCATCGGACAATTACGGTTATCAATAAATAATCTGGATGAAGACCGCGCCACCACAGGGAACCGCGACTCCTGCTGAGTATTTAAAACAATCCTGCCATCCCGACGGACACGGAGATAATGGCGGTATTATACTGCGCGTGTAAGCATTACGTCTAACCTCCATTGTGAAGTTAGAAGTCAGTGGCTGGAAACCAGCACGTACCTATTTCAACGCACTTTGGTACAATATAAAATTATCTGTCACTGCGCGAACAACAAAATGGATTTCCTGTTACTGTAAGAAAATTGTTATTTCCTAAAATATATACGTATACACACGTATAGTTACCACTGCACGCTGCTCTCTTGCTTACAGTCGCCAATTGGAAACGAACAGCTGCAATCGGTCCGTAAAGATTCGGCCAGGCACCAATTTGTGCTCCCCGCCGGGCGAAACTGCCGAATAAAGCGCGAGCTGCGCAAAGTAACGCGCGAATGAGAAACGGCTGGTGAGTTTGAATGGCGCTATAACTTTGTGAGGTTATGTTTCACGATAAAAGACAAAGATACTTTGCGTTACGGATACGACTCCGAGCATAGGATTAACTGGTTGATGTAGGAACACTTGACTTTTACATATAGAAAAAGAATGAGGCATTTATTATTACGAGAATAAACTCTTCTTTTCGTTCGATTCACTTTACGGATTATCGTTAATACACGCCTTGTTTCTGGCGGGAGATTCAAATCGTTTCGGAACGCTTTGACGTACGAAAACTGTCAGTTTTCATATTCTTAGCCTTTACGGTCAACATTGAAATCTTCTCTGGTGTTTTAACTCGATGGAAAATAAGACTATATAATTTTCTTTTCTTTTTCTTGGTTTCATTTTACTGCTCGTTTCTGTCTTCTTTTGTACGAATCCAAACCGTTTCTTGACGTCGTTTCGTTGAGGCACGCTGCGGGCTCCTGTGGTGCGCACCGGGCTTCGACACCCACACGCCGTGTCGCCTCACCAAAGACATAAATAACAAATCTCACGTTATTGTCAGACAGTTGACCAGCCTGCAGTCAATTCTTTGCTCCTCTTCAGAAAGGCCAGTCTTATAAAATCCGAACAATCGTTATAAGAAACAGCAAAGATTGCTGCGATCGAGGATCAGGTAAAAAGAAAAAAATATATAATTCACAGACTGTACCATAGATGGAACCTATTACGGATCCTGTATTGATCGGTTATTGGATCGTTATTGACCATAAAATATTCCTTGCTGGCCAATTCAAAACGCTCGCATTCTTATTGGAATTGGATTTGTATCTGGAGCAAATTTCTCATGGATTCTGTGATTGTAACAAACCTCCCAGATAGCACTATGATATTCTCAAAATATCCTAATTTCATGTTCAACATTTGAAATAGGTACTCAATATTCTCAATAGATCCCAGTACATTCTGAGCATATCCAAAGAATACTCATACGCCCTAAGAATATAATTGTGCTATCTGGATTGTTATTATTTTATTTCATAGGAGTGTTAGCAATTGTGAATGAACCTGTAGCCTTTTTAGTACTGTAGAATTAAGAGAAATACAAGCCATTATGGATTTTATGGCTGACTATTTATTGGACGCTTGTGGCTGTCCAGTTGTTCCAAAAAAAATATATATATCTATATCTGTATATATAATAATTTTACTGTCTGCTTGCGGATGTTATTTCTTCTTCATATTATTCTTATACCGACTTCCGCCCGGTAACGACACAGTGACAGGATAGAACCCTTGGAGTTATTAAATTAGGGGTGATTATTGGACGTAAACTGGTCGAAGAGCCTCCGACCGTCCCATCCGCTGGGACTTATTTTACCCTCGAAAACGAGTGATCAGGAGGAATTACTATAGTGGGTACACAGGGTGGTCTTTCTGGTCTTTCCGTATACCACCTGTTACCATAAAGCATCAATACGGTTTTCGATATCCATCGATCAAATTATTAACAAGACTTAATTGCTTGGTATTAAAAAACTCTACAGGTTACTGTAGTTTAACGTCGCGTGGCCGGATCGGTAGGGATGAAATTTTTGTGAAATTTTACGGATCCTCTGGAACCAGACGAAATTCACATAACATGGAATATTTATGATCCGAACGTTGAAGCATTTATGTTCCCCTGTGAATTTCGGAATGTTTCACTGCCTATCGCATATGCCAACCAGGCCCAACTGTAAAATTTCGTTAACTTCGACATCTGTACTTTGAATGCTTGAATGACTGTACCCTTGTCTTATTATATTTTTATTTATTGCCTTATGTTTTTTTTATATAAATAACTATACGTTGCAAGTATATATATATTTGCTACATATGCTTATCACGTATAGTCAATGATTCGATCGACCTACGCATACTTGTCAGACTGGTAAATTGATAGAGTTCTTTACTTTTCAATTGAAGGACATTTGGAAAAGTTGTGTGGATTAATGTAAGCCGATTGGGTCTTACAGAGTTACTTGATTGGGTGAGAGAAATAGAAGGAGAGGAAATAGAAAAAAAAAGGTTGGAGAGCCTTGTAATAATTATTTTTTGGAAATGAGAAACCTAAAGTGTACCCATACCAGCAGTATAGCTGTTGAAATACGAGGATCGTTTTGAAATTTCAATCAGTCATATTTCACTGTAATTAACTCGGTTAACGGCCGAGATGGTA
The DNA here is from genome assembly GCA_030142225.1 of Pachycephus smyrnensis. Taxonomy (NCBI): domain Eukaryota; kingdom Metazoa; phylum Arthropoda; class Insecta; order Hymenoptera; family Cephidae; genus Pachycephus; species Pachycephus smyrnensis. The sequence continues at coordinate 484,002 of JARQST010000282.1, read as the reverse complement.
TAGGGGAGGACTTGAATTCAGGTAAGATGGTAGAGAATGACGTTTTACCGTGGATCCCCCCTTTATTCGACGTCCCTGAATATTAATAAAAAGTTGGGACTCACGATGGTCGCTTTATGAATACGACATGAGGACGCCATGGAAAGCTTGGGTATTTTCACCGAAAATTAAGAAAGCTCTCGGTGTTTGGGGCCTGATCGTAAAATTGGGCCAGGTATCTCGATAACTCGACGGAGCCTGATGCCGATCGTTACAGTTATAAAAGATGTGAATATTATACCCGTTTCTAGGAGGGAGTCTTTCTTTGGGCATAGATCAGCCAGTTAGTAGATGTGGCACAAGGGCGTGGACGTCACAAATCAGTAGAAAAATGATCCCATACGAACAGATTAATTATTTACATATCGCATACGTAATAGGATGGATACCATATTTTTAAAATAATATTTTCATTTTTCCTCCTCCTTCAGTCTCTAGGATACATGGCGTTTCAAAGATAGCCGTTTTATGAGATTTCAGGCTGAGGCCCCATCAGTTCTCTCTGGGCCCGGGAAGGCAGACACGCCCTGGTGGGAAAAAGGGGGCCTGGATGGAATCCTAATTTAATTAAGACGAACCGTTATTAACCAGCGATCGTCATGGAAATGAGAAATTTCGCTCAGGCACAACCTAACCTAATCTATAAAAAGCGAATGCACAAAAGTTTTAACTTCACGGAACGACATTTTAAATAAAATGAATATTCGTCCCCTTATCAGTTGTATACTAACTAGTGCGATTATCCGTAGTACATAAAGTCTCTTAAATAGAATAAAAATAATACCAAATGGAATCCTCGGGGGGTTCCCCTACCGTTAAGATAGAACTTTACGACGCATGCGCGTCGCAGTATGCGAGCTCGCGGGGCCTTAAGACCGTAATTTGATAATATAGGGTTATGGCGGCGCCAAGCTGGGCCGTTTAAATTCATAACATTGTTTATTCCTATTAGACGGACCTATTGGCTCCGTTCTCCATGATATTTTATCTAAACAGCGTCCCATCCAAACGATATCCATAAGGTTTATCTTCGCTAGCACGAGAATCAGGTACCGATTATCCAACGACACATGGAACATAGATGGTAGAAATATATGGGAGTACTACATATATAGTACCTTCAAAATCAGACGTATCTATAAACATAATGACGCAATAAAAAATCTCGTAACTATTCTACGAAGTAGAGTCATCTAAGATATATATATATATATTTCATATATATATTTACCATTTGTAACTTCATTATTAGTATTGTTCCGACAAATCTCACGAATAGACGCAGACTCCCTGGTACAGACCAATTTGTTCCCTCAAGGCAATCTTCATTGTCAGTCAGTTCTTCATGGTGGGAGTACAGGTCGTTTCATCCAGCATATACCCCCACTAGACACTTTACCGCGCCTAATACAGTCACGATTTCCAGTAGGGATGCTGAAGATCTTTCCTCGCGGTTAAAATCCTCTCCGCTCCATGGGTACCCAACTTCGTGACTCCTAGCATCGGACCAGGATCCCTTGTTGCTCCTGCTGGCTGTCAGCGAGCCTTTGAAATATCGTCCTGCCCAACTAGCATCCAATAATTAGTTTACTCCTCATTACGGTTGGCCCGCGTTATTAGGTGGCTCAGGTTCCTCAACATCTCGTGCCTCCATCTTCCTGACTGCTTGAGACTGCCTACCTGTACGTGCTTCTTCTATCTGCACAAGAGAGAGAAAGAGAAAGTGAGCTTCGAGAGAACGAGTGAAAAAATGAAAAAATAAAACACTAATTAACTGGACGTTTAGGGGTTAGTCGACCAGTCAAGCCTGGACCACGCCCGGCGGCCAGGAAGGGCTGCTTTGTATTTATATATGTACATTGCACATGCTGTCTTCTATATATATATATATCACATATGTGCAAGCTCCATCAGCTTTCCAAATTCTTCATACACCTGTCAAGTCTGAGTTATCTGAAAAATATTTAATATCTAAGTTAACTTTTTTCCAAGTAAAAATATCTTAGTCCTGTCCTGGTACATGCAGACACGCGAGTTTCCCTCTTGTAACCGATTGAAATTCAAATGGTTTCTACCAGTTGTAATTAATAGAGAGTTAATTGCGAGATAGCAACCGATTTATGAGCGTCGGAATGACCGGCGCCGATTGGACCGTTATTTCACTTATGTATACTTGCATTTCCTTTACGTTCGCCTAACCATACGGCTACAGGATGCATCACCTTCGGGCGTGTTTACATATGTTATCTGCATTGCTTTACAGTTACACCAATAACGACTTGTTCCTCAATCCTTAACAGGATACAGCGTCCTAGGTTCTCTTCGTGATAACTCGGCTTCTGTGAATGAACATTGAGAACAATTATTATGGGCATGTAGTATCAAGGCACACGTGGTATAGGAAAATTATAAGCTTACTCACGGCAATGTGATCTTTGATAATTACTATGTAAGGCGCTGGGCGATCATGGGTGAGAATGAATCAGTCGATGAATATAGTATGAGGGTACAGTCTGTTTATGTAATCTGTAAGAGAATGTAAAAAAGGGCGTTGTAGTAACTATGAACGAGTATTGTATATATGCGGTGTATATATGTATATACCAGTATATAAATATAGTGTATATATATACTCAGGCATGGCTTATCTAGGATCTTGGATCTCGTGTGGCAGAAGTAGATGGTAAAGGATCGTGGATCGAGAGTGGATCGAGGCCCGTAGGAGGCATGGTGCGCGGGAGCCATCTCTGTTAATCATCGCGTAATTACCACTCCAATTATCAGATACTGAGATACGAGCCCGCGAGCCTGCCGAGCCCGGGAATCTGTTAGCCGTCTTGCTGAAGGCCTAGTTACACGCTTGTAATCTTCGATAAACCGACGCCCGACGTCGTTTCTCAGAGATTTGAATAAGCGAGTGGATGTAGGATTGATGCGATTTTTCATGGTATTCAAGCGTTTCGTATGGATCGAACGAGTTGTTGATTTTAATATTTATAAAATTGAAAGCGATCAATGATAATGATTGTTATGGTATTGATTTTTAGGATTGACGTTGCAATGATTTTTATGATTTCTAAGCTGGTTATGGGATTTTTACAAGTATTTCGTGGTTCTTATGGGAGTCGCGTGTAAGGGCCAATGTGGACAATACTTGTTCGGCATGGGGGTTGAACAGGGCGGTACCCAGCATTCCATGGTAAATTAACTTAGCGGGCGGGAGCCTGGCGGCCCAACGTCCCCGCCAAATATTCATTTAAAAAGGTAAATGCAATTTTGCCGTTTTACGTGATTGAGATAATGCCCTCCGATTAGCGGCCCTATACCCAGCTTTACCTTTAAGGGAAGTGCATCCTTCGGTAGCCACTGCGTCATTACCGAAATTCAACCCCATCCCATGGAGATGGCTGTTAAATAAAGCCAAGGTGCCTCTACGTGCACGTGGTAATTTACAGAAAGTAACTCGTTCTTATCTCAAAATTTTCTAACTTTTTTATATAAAAATTATTCAGATTAAAATTAGGTTAGATCACTCATACTCGTATTCTAGTAATTTTATATCAAGTTCTCTTCGTCTCTCAATTTGTAATAGCTTGTAGGAAAGATTCGCAAGGAAGCTTCGTGCCACTGTAACTTGTGGTTCCTACGTGTTCAGGACTAAACATTGAATACTGTCTGGTGGCCGTACATCATACCGAACTGGTATACGCCTATTGAGCGGCTTCATTTACGCTTAAATCAAATTTACTAATTAACACCATTTACCGGTACCCGCTGAGCCACCGATGCGCTGTCCACCCGATGCTTCGTAAATTTCGTTTTCTCCTTGTAACATCCGTTTGCATTATTGATGATCCTCATTAGCGATCCAAGCGTGGAGATACGCCTTAAGAGAGAGAGAGAGAGAGAAAGGGAGAAAGAGAGAGAGGAGTTGATGCGAGGAATAGAGAGGGTATAGGGTAGGACAAAGAAAAGAGTATATTGCCATCTCTTTCTATATATATATTCATCTCTGTCATCTTACTTGTTCCTTCCTCTTGATCATTCACAGTTAATATCCAACCCCCACAGCCACCCTGAAGAACCCTTAATTCATCTTGTTCTCCATATCGCCGACGTATACTGAAGATATCTCGAAGGTACGCCATTGCACATTTACCACATTACTCATCGACAATCAGGATGGATTCTCTTTTAAACAATGACGCTTAATTTCAAGAAGCCGCAGCCAGACAATGCACGAATTAGCTGAGCTTCCTGATCCAAGCTGCATTGTATGTACGAATGGTTTCTGATTAATGGGCCTGAGATAGGGCCTGAATTATCATCACGCAAGAGCCATTACTTTCGAACCTTTAGATAGAAAGCAGTATAAATACGCCTTATGATTTAACGGAATTTTATGTAGTAACCTAAAATTTGAATTTTCTTCTCACAGTGACAGCTGTCGGAATAGTTGTTTGCAAATGACGAACGTGTTGTGTAATAACTGATAGTTCACACCTGGTTTCTCATCTAGCGAATCCATTATTTTTGACCTCTGCGTGTTGCGGCAAGACGTGAAAGATGCTCTGTCGGTGTCGGCGTCGCCATTGAGTCACGTTATCACGTAACGTAACGCGACGCCGCAACGCCACTCGGCGGCGGTTTCGAGAACCAAGCGCAAATTACTGAAGCAATTGCGGCGGACTTCGGGGCCTTACTAATGACAGCAACACTCGCGGTGCATCGTAAACAAGGTCGTGGGCGGTGGTGAGAGATGTGTACGGGGCTTAATGTTTCCCACAAGGGGCGTAAACCGCAGGCCAAGTAATATTCTGAGCTTACGTACCATAATCTACCTTACCCTTTCTCACCCCTGGTCAGCAGAAGCCGTCGAACAAAGGATCAAAGGGTTGATTTATAACGAAGCTCTATATATAAGATGGATACGGGATCTTCTAATCTGCTTGACCTTTCAACTGGTTTATGGTTTTTTTTTATAAGAATTTTTTTTTCCACTAGTCCAACCGCGCCGGAACGAAGATTCTAATAGGAATCTGTGACTCTTGAACTTTTATGGGAATCGTTATGATGAAATTTCAAATTAAATGATTGATTTTTCATTTTCACATCTTTCCTTTGCTTAATTATCTTGACTTTTGACACCTCGGAAACTTCAGCACGGACGGACTTACGGGGTTTCTTGGGATTTTCCCACAGAGGGTGCAAACCGCAGAGAATATTGCGACCACATCACAGCGATGCGTCGGCATGCGTTTAAAACACTTTGGCTTTACGATAGAGGGACCTAAGTCCCATTCTTGGTATAAAATTAAAAGGACATTCCTAAAGGAAAAAAAAGTCTCTTCTAATTTCAAAAATCAGATACGAATGTTTTGTATACAGATAAAGTCCTTGGGTCTGATCCTAAACCACCTGGGACCGTAAGGCCCCAAAACGCAGTCAGTTGACTTAAAAGTGGAAAGAGGAGTCATTCCTGAATTTCTGAATGTAGTAGTGGGCGTTCATTATATCTTCGAATAGCAGGGCCCGAATGCAAATGGCCGCGACGCCTCGCAAAATTATATCATTACTTCCCCGTTCCCATAGCGAAGCAGCGTCCATCCAACTTTTTGAATAAGGAAATAAATTAAGATATAATGATCATAATAAGGCCCCAAGTTGGACCGTACCATCCCGTCCAAGGGACTCAAACAATTCACAGAAAAAAAGACCAATCCAAATTTTCACACTGTTTATCTCTCCTTTCCCCATACCACACTTACCCCATAAATAATCCCTGTCAAAATTCCCCAGAAAAATATCCAGCGCAATATCCCAATACAGAAAATTGCCTGCTGGTTATAAAATAAAAAAATTAAACAAATTGATCTGTATACCAAGATCTCACGCAGCATCCTCTTATAAACCATAAGCTAATGGAAATCGCTTTGGTACCAGGTTGGGCAGCAGCGAGAGGCCATTTTTCAAGTTGGGCCTTAATGCGAAGGTGTCCCGAAGAAGGAGGCTCGTTTAGCAAGTGATTAATACAATTTCTTATCAGACATCTTGTCATCGCAGTGCGCGCCTCATGGAGGACACGTTATGGTTACACATACGGTATTACTTATACACAGAACCAGTACGTCCTACCAAGATGAAAGAGGAGCAAGTGACAAAAAAAAATATCAAGAAGGAGCGAGAGAGAGGCATACAGAAAAAAGGCGAACAACGAAAAAGGGAAAGATCCAGAGATAGTCAGACTTGCATCAAGGATCAAGGATGAGATTATCTGATGCACATACGAGGACGACGCAGGTGGACAAATTATCCTTAGTAATTCCAAGGTCTTACCAGACGACTGTATGGAGGAGAAGAGCGCGTTTATATAATAGCGAGCAAACTTGCCTCCTGAAGATCCTTATAGCTGTATAAGATATACTGGACCAGTGTTGGATGCTGGGATACTCGTATACGGGAGGCCGTGTGCCGTGCCGGTGTAAATGCAATCAAGAAGGCCTCAATTAGACCGTCACGCTGTACATCCCTCATCTCCTAGTGGCTCAGCCTCTTCTGGTACTGATTGTTTCATATTTTGTAGTCCCACCCAGAAATAGCGTGCTACTCTTCAGATTCAAAAAAAAATATTTTTTTTCAAATCCTTAACAAATTAGACATAGAGCATGAAATTTTGATATATATATATTATTTAGTGGATCTTATTATTATGATTGTTTGGATGCTGTATGGATTTATAATCGATACGAACGATCCCATTATGATCGATTGGTTCGAGTAATTGCTGTTCCAGGAGAAGCTGAGGTATCTAGAGCGTAGTCTCGATTTTAAATCGTCAAGAACGAAGGAGGATCAAAGTCTAGAGATGATCTCGGTATAGCAGGGATGCTGGAGTAATCTGCATCCATCGTGCCGATGATAGGCATAAGACACGATACCGGGACCTGGGGGATCACGTTAACCGAGTTATAGTTACACGGTCAAGCCCGTAATTACGGATTGTTAAGAGGATAAATCTCACGCGTGCTCATACGCGAGATAAGATGATGGCTACCGTGGATAAGATGTTCAGGATATCGTATAGTAACGATATACATATCATCTCGTAGGACGATTGGAAATTGATGCTGCGGTAGGTAACCATATAGTATATATATATATATAAATCTCAACTAATCTGCATTGTATCCGACGTATGGACCATTTTTTAACCATGAATTAGAATCCATCTAAAAGGTGGTAAAGATGGATGAAAAGTATGCAGGTCAGGATGCCAGAATCTAACCGACAACCGATCGCTAAATTCATTTTGATGTAGACAGTTGTTAGGTGGCTAGAACCGGTGTAAAACGTCACGGTAATCACCGGTTACTAACTAACTGGCGGCGCGAGAGGGATGCTGAGAGAGGCTGAGAGATCGCGTCGATTTGTTTACACCGTAGTAATTTGCTAATGGTGGTCCAGCGCGATGAATTTTGGATCAGGTAACCGTGCGTGGTCTGCATATCGATCGTTTCAACTGCTGCCATAATTTTTAGATCGGCCAAGAGGCAGAAGAAGAATAGGAAGAAGAGTTTCTGCCATATAGGAGGATATATACTCTTTGTATTAAGGAAGAGTCTCCAAGGGCATCCTTCATATTGAAAGCTTCGTCCTATAGTATCTCCTTGGGTTCCTCTTTGGACTTTCAACGCCGGGATGCTGTGCGCGCCATTGGAAATTCGCGCAGCTCCCTTTCTGATTTATCGATCCTTGATACGCCGTCGATTAACACGCGGAGCGTGTCCGTGGCGGCGAAGCTAATTAGCTTTACGGGCATTAATAGCCAAGGCCTATTAAACTATAAAATATTTAAATAGCCCGCCATTTTACCCTCGGGCTTTTATACCCTGTCTCGTATTATGTATATATGGCTCTTGAACATGCTGATACGTTGATGGGGGATTATTCTGAAATTTTATTCAAAAATTTTACTTTTTATGTCGATATATGGGGAAGGGATGACGATTATGTAATTCAGAAATAATTATTTTATCGTATGGGGATCTTGTATATTTATTTATTGGCAATACGCTTTATTCATCACGAAATGGATAAAGGTTAATATTAATAAGTACAATGCACATTGATATTGCGAGTTTCTTAATGGTGTTTCTTTGTGACGTTATCACTTCCGGTTAATAATAGCTATGATTACGTTTAAGGAACATCTGTTGTATTATTGGAATGGACTGATGAGAATGTCTTTTTCTTTTAAATCATCCAAAAATTTTTCACGTGTCTTACCGATATACTTGTGCTTGTCGATTTTTTTAGGGGATGAAAAGATTTTTTTATGATTTACCCGAGGAACTTTTTTTAAGGATTTTATTAATTGACCGGAAATGATCGTCATCGGGACGGCAGACAGGCTTGTGTGTCTCGCAAAACCGCATAGCTTTGTCATCCGCAATAATTAACATGGTGATTGATCGGTAATCAATAAATTTCAAATACACTCATCCGCATTGACGTAATACTATATATACAGCTTATGAGTATACAGCTGGATAGGTTTAATTTTTCGAAAATAATATTATTAATAATATCATTATAGCACGTATAAATAGTTATCTAACCTCAAAATATGGATCGTACGTAAATAGTCATTTGCGCGTATATCGAGTCGGCGTTTTTGAAAAAAAAAAAATGATAAAACGAAGGTTCAGATATTTTTTCATTTTTAAAATTAATGTAAATTTTAATATACGATTTTTGAGTTTGAATCCAGAGGCCATCCGACTCGATTTATTGCGACTTATCGATTTTGGACGTTTTCGATGATTTCGTATGGACGGACAGCCTGTTTGTATTTACTCCTTTTTTCCCTTTTTTTTATAGAGAATGTAAAGTAAGGCCCCTAATGAAACGTCCTGTAGCGTGGTATGCTACTGGACTGTATATATATATATGTGTGTGTATATTCTAAGGCACACGACTCATTATATAATATTAATAAAAAGACTTCTCTATAGATATCATTCGCGATATCTAAAATTATTTTAATAATTAGCAATTACGTATTTGGTCGCGCTACTTACCACGCGTACACTGTCGCGATTATTGCACGATTTTGCATTAAGCAAATTTTTTCGTTTTTTTTTTTCCAGTAAAAACGGAACAGAAAAAAGATATACACAAACGGAACATCGCTCCTGCACAAGATGACACAATTCTACTTCCTGAATACGCTGTGAGTTATTCAGGACGCAGAATCCGATAAGAATTTTTCTGTTTTTCTAGCTTTCTTTTTATATATATTTTTCTAACAGGAATTTCGAGTTTTTATATAATATTGTATATACGTATATTTGTTTTCTAGGTTTAAAAATTGTTTTCTTTTTAATACCGACAATTTTCTCTTTCTAGACAGAATCGTGATCCTCGCTAAAAAGCCATGACCACTTGGAGAACCAAAAATGGAAACGATCGAACTCTCTCCTCTCAAAAAATGCAATCAATCCTTTCCCAAATGGTCCTTCAAGTCGTCAGCGTTGATCGATCACTGTCTGACGAGTAGTCGAGTGTAGCTCAAAATTCTGTCGATTGGCAGGATACGGGGTATTTGGGTCCAGACGGTAAAGAGGGATCAGAGAATAAAACTGATTAATCGTAAACGGCACGCGACGCGAGAGTTACGTTACGCTTGAAGTTAGCCTTATTACATTTTTGAATAAACATCGAAAGATTCGATTATCGAACAAGATACGAATTTCAGTATGAATGATAAACCTTCATATAAAATCTGCAATACCGTTTGATCAATACGTATTGAACAGTCCAGTAAATTCGATCCTTTTCGATAACACCAAAAGAAGAATTCACCCCCAACGTCAGAGACAACGCTTTATCATAATTTTTTTCTTTAAATAAATCCTAAACGTCAACCGATCCGGCGCATTTTCAATAATAAAAAAAAAGAAATTAACAACAACATAGTGATTAATCCAAAGGACTAAAAGGCAAGAAAAAAAAGTACGAGATAAAGAGAGTGTCGAGCTTATGGTATAAAAATTTCGAAAATTCCATTCAACTGATAAGGTCACCATTCTTGCGTAACATTTCCAAATGTAGTTCGTATTCCCTGGCCTTAAGCCGAAGCGAAGCGATGCTATTGGTCCTCCTGTCGATGTCAGGAAGAGTCGTGGCATTTCCGGTGGGTGATCCCTGGGGTGAACTGGCCGTAGGGGGTGCAGGTGGTGGTGGTGGCGGCGGCAGACTAATGGCGGGTGCAGGCGGTGGCGGTGAATTCCGAACGAGCTTCGGCCTCTGCGATGCTGATATATTAGCCAGAAGACTCTGGAAGGACGCAGCTGATGTATACGGCAGTGGCATCCCGGGTGGCAGTAATGGCGGCGGCGCTCTGTGATAAGGATGCGTCGGATAACCTCCCGGCAAGACCGGTCCATGGGCCAAGGGTGGAAATCGAAAGGCGTCGAAAGGTTTTCTCAATGCGAACGAGCCCAGATGGGCAAACGGATTTGGTAAGGTCGGCGCGACGACGGCAGATGGCGGTGCTGCTCCCGCACCCAGATAAGGATTGTATGGATGTGCTTGCGGACCGACCTTTTCCTGCTTCCGCCATTTTGCTCGTCTATTCTGAAACCAGACCTGCGACAGAGAGAAGAAATTTTTTTATAAGAATCCAATAAAATCGTTACTCCGAATCTTTCGTCTACGGAAGTCGATACCTGGACTTACTATATAGATATACAAACGTTAACAATAATAATAATAAAACTTAAAGCATAATAATATATAGCAGAAAGGGACTTTAACGGTTTCCAATGAATTCCGGGATCCGCTGGTTGGGTTATGATCCTTGGAAGCTGTTTCCGACCTACGGGAGTTTGGATTCCGGCTAAGTGACGCATAGTCGGTGAATCGACTCTGTTGCACGGTGTATTATTATACCGATGGGTTAGTGTAAGAAAGATAAAGACAGAGATAGATAGGCCAAGAGCGAGAGCGAGAGAGAGAGAGTGCAAGAAAAAGACGCTCAAGGCAAAGCCGGTATTTTACCAAATAACAGAATATTCGCGGGTCCTCGTAAACCGTTAGTCTTGGACCGACGCCATTTCGAACGGCAACGAGAGTTTCAGAGCTTGGGGCTGTTCTTTTTTCACGAGGAAATAAGCAGCTAATTGATACAAATTTTCGGAAAGGTTGATGCTGACGCAACAACCTTCGCCACCCGACGCGTACACGCACGGCTTTGTAAAATTACTAAAACTTTCCAGTGAATCACGACGAATCGAAACAAAATCGTAAAGAAAATTTCCAAATTATTATCAAACTTATGAAAAAAGTTTTGGTACAGTCTTAACCCGTTACTTCGCTCTTTCCATCCCGTATACAAGAATAAGAAAATGACGGCCATAACTAAAGAGTTCGTGATGCGTCCACCATTCCAGCATTCCTTCGCGAAGATTCCTCGAAGAGACCCGAGCTCTAATCAGTTCAGCGGAAGTTCCCTCGGCCATCTTGCCCCACTCTTGTTCCATTCCCAACCCCCTATACCCCCAACCCCCCTTTGCCCTGCCATACAAACAACCACTTCTGTGTCCACCTATAAGCGTTCCAACGCAGTTCCTCTATCGTGTCTCTCTGGATTTTTAAAAAGAGAAAGAGACAAAAAGATTTAAAACAAAAAGTCACTCTACCGACCGTAGACCAATTGTTGCCAATAGAACGGAGAGAACAGCGAGGAGTTTGTTGGGTCGATTGAGAATGCGGCTTGTTGAAAAATACGAATGACAGAATCACGTGAAGGGTATCGTTTTTAATATCGAGAGATTGGAGGAAACGATAGGTGGGTTATTTACGTCACGTATGACAAGATGGCCGACCTCTGATCTCGTGACGAGATGCAATGAGATTAAAACGGTAACGTCAACAACAATTCAACTTATCCAATCGTGACGGTAGACATCCTCTGAACGTTTTTACATGAGATATAGGTAATTTGGGGGATTTAGGGGATTTAGGTAAAAGTGTAGTTGGGGAGGGGGGGGTAATTATTTTATTGTCTACTCTCTACGGGGATCTCAACAGAGAGATATAGACAGAGAGAGAGAGTGAGATCGTAACTGGTCATAGCCGTAGCCTTCGGCCATGTTTGAATTTACAAGTCAAAAGAGCCGATGGAAGATGTGGAGCGTCTAAACATGCTGGCTTGTGTATAGAGCCAACAGCTTCGTCATGGGGAAAACGGTCCATGGTGTCTGACGGGATCTGTGGAGTCGATGACTTTGCAATATCTTCTTCTGGACCGATCGATAGATCCTAGCGGGCCTACTACACCGGGACCCTCTTGAGATCGCCAATGGCTTCCCGTCTGGTAGCTCCACTGTGTTTGGCTTATAATTCTTCGGCGCTCCTTTGCTACGGGGATCTTGATTGACTCTGGGCTTCGGGAGCGTGCTGTCATTTACGGCTAGATTCATCTCCTCTACTCTTGGCGCAGCATCCGTTGGATTTACGAGACGCCGCCGTGTGAACCACGTCCCTCCATAGGACATTATAGGGAATACGTAGGGTTTTTTTTTTCAAACTTACTACACAATACTGGTAACACTGTAAACGGTTATGTACGTACTTGGTTATTTCTCGAGTTTTTATTGGGTAACGGCTGTAAACTAACCTAAAATCTCAAACTGGACTCGTAACGACGTGGTTATATACGATTGAGGTTATGTCGAACAGCTGTCCCAGAATTTCTATGGGAAATAGTATCATATAAATCCTGAGGGTTAATAGGTTGGATACTAGGATAGCCCGTGGACTGCTTTTTCGTTTGTTCTACCATTTTTTTTAGATTGTGTGGATATATATATATAGTGGTGGTTTGGAGTCTGTTTCACTTCCATGGTTCCTCGTAAAAATTCTCCCCCTCATTGGCTTTTTATTGTAATTTCCTCCTTCCAATTCCACGAGGCCGATCATAAAGCCGCGCCGCGTTTTTCCCCGCGTGGGAGGGAGGGGTAGGGGGTTGCGGCCGGTTTTCGATAGCCGGTACCCCAGTGTGTGTTATGCGCGGTGCCGCGCTCTTCTTCTCGAGGTCGGGAACTTCTTTTTTTTTTTTCGTGAAGTCCTGGAAGGGGTCCTGCCCCATGACCCCCCATCGAGAACAGGATTGCCCCCAGCAGGGCGCTAAACATCGACGGTTTAAAACAAAACGCACCGACGCCGCGGAAACCTCGTCATCCCCGGCTTAATTGCGGCACATTAATTACGTCATGAGGATCGAACGAGATCTTTTCGAAGTGACGAAACTGGATCGACAAAAAAATACCCTCTCGAACGACCATCGGTACCAAAAAGGATTCAGAATGAAAAATCAAAAAAAAATCAAACAACCAAAAATCAGTGCTTTAAAGAAAATTTTTTAATCGAACGAAATTTATCCGACGTTCCTGAAATCACTGGAAATCTTTGTTCCCCGTAAAAACCATACATCCATGGTGGTCTGAATTCACGACGTTTGTCGGTCCCCGAAAATCCACCAATCCTTTCCAGCAATCCCGGCACCAGCCGCGGCAGTCCTCCCGTATAGATTCCTGAATTCCAGGAAGCACGACATATCGCGTGCACTTTTGCCGCCCAATATACGGTACGGCGTAACGAGCTATATACGTCATTTGTATTCATTCCGATTGAAATGAGAGTGACTATAGGCGGGACTGTCTAGTTTCACTTTGATCCAATTTCAAAAGTAAGGCTATACCCACCATTAACCCATCCCCTTCACATTTTGTCTAAGTAAAATATTAAAATAAAAAAGGAAAAAGAAAAAAAAAACCTAAACCACAGGAACTTCACTCGCATTAGAAATGAATTAGGCACCGGGTGGGACAGCATTACGTAAAAGGAAGCACGAAGCGTGAATGTCCTTGCCGGCAGGTGGTTCCTGCGTTCCGCGGCGGATAATCAGATGGAAAGATTTGATAAGGACGCTAGGAGTTCCGTTCGGATTGATAAGATCGACGATGATAATTCGGACTGTTTTTGAATCTCGCGGTACTCAAGTTTCGTCTGGTTGGCATTGCGTTATGTAATACAGATTAAGTAAAGATAGTTATAGGTTAGTACCTATACTGGTCGTTCCTTGGTAATTTTTGACCGCTTTTCGGTTTTTGTCCAACGAAAATTTTCAGCAAGGATTGTACCCGTATACGTGGTGCGTATTAAGCGCGAGATCTTGCCACGGTAATTCATCATTCAGTCTGGGCCTTATCTCTACGGAAGACGGTACTTATTACGATCATCAGCATACCGATCCTTCGTGATAATCATTCGTAATGGACGAGTCATTTTACGCAGGTAAAGTCAGAGGCCCGTTAACGCGTCGTACATTGTGGTAGCGTCATCGCCGAAATGTACTGGTATAATTTTTTTTTGAATTATTATTGTGCAGTGTGAACTGAGCTTAATTGTTGTTGCGTCGCGACGCCCAACGAGCGTAGAGAATCAACGGCGTCGTGCTCTCACGAGATTAACTGCTGATTAAGAATGAAAAGGGGCCTGATGTATAAAGAGACACACTATAGAGAGGGGGAGGGGGGGAGGGGGGGGGGAGGGGGAGAGTTTAATACCGTATTATTCTTTGGGCCTTAATCCTTTTCGTGGAAGACGTCTCGAATTATATTGAATGATTTAACGGGGATTATTAGTTTATCCATTTAAGGATCGTACAGGTTGACTACCCTGTATAGTACAGTGACTAACCTATACTATAGTATCAAAGTGAACAAGAAGAAATAAATGATTTAAAGCGTAAGCAGGTAGTAACTATCGAGTAATGATTCCTAAGGAGGTACAAGGAGATGAGATACGGAGAAAGGGGCCTTATTGAGGTATGGTATATGGATGAGAATAAAAAATGGGCCTGATACCGAGAGTCGAAATATTTCTTTGAAATAGCTTATAGAAGTGCAATCAATCAATCATTGAGATTGCCATAAGGTCAATTAGTGGGCCTTACGTAATTTTGCGTGAAAAGTAGAAAAAAGTAGATTTTTTTTTAATTTTCAAAAATACAAAAAAACTTTGAATTCATTTTTTCCATTGCTTTCCAAGGATTTAACCTTGATCGAGGATCCGATCGACGATCATTCAATGATTCGGCCGATTTTAATGATTCCACGAAATAATTAATTCCGCTTCGCCGTGCGTGACGTTACGTCACTGTCTCACTCGCTGGCGTCTATTTATTAAATATGTCGCTGCTAATTACAATTGATTAAGCATCGCGATTTATTAGAGATCTTGAAGAATTTTCCCACGGTTGGTCTTTGCCGTGTTTATATATCGCGAGTGTGCCGCGGAATGACTTGCGTTTATCTGTAACGCATTTGCGGAAAAGATGGAAAATAAAAGGGTTAAGAAGTGAAAGGGGTTAGAGGGGTGGAAGAGCAAGGAAGCGTAAATACCAAGAATAAATTAAACTAATTGAGCAAATTAGCCAGCTGTTCACGCAACAAACGCCTCGTGTGCTCTTGCGAGAGTCCTGTCGACACGCATGTACGTACTACATACGGGAGTATATACATATAGTGACTACTCATACATGACTGTGTATATACAACGTGTCCTATGTCACGCGATCAATTTCCTTTAATCAATTTTTTTATCTTTTTTTTCTATCTTTTTCCCCCAAAGAATAAAGATAAAAAATATTCATTAAATTTTTCAATTGAGAATTGCGCATTGTTATGCTTTATCGACTCACCTGTATACGAGCTTCTGTCAAACCAATCTTCATGGCGAGTTCTTCCCTGAAACAAAAAAAAGAGAAAAAATGAATCATTAAAGAAGAAAGGACCAAGGACCTTCAAGGTCAGAACCGTTTAACCGGACTAATGGATTCGGATCCTTTTTTTCTTTTCTCTTGAAACGGCGTTAGGGTCCTGAATAAAATTTTTGAATAATATCAAAAGATCGTTATAAAAAAATATTGCAGTCTTTTGACCTTGGGTAGAATTTTTTTTTTTTCCATTCAGGACTAAGGCAGGATCTTTGAATCCAGGAGTAAAGGAATTCACGTAATCCAGAGGGATTGCCCCGAGGCGCATCTGGATCGTTCATTTAAAAGTCAAATTGCCCCAGATGTTCCTCGAAATCGCCAAAGAAATCATCGTTGATTACCGTATACAGAAGCCAAAGCCGCGTTTAGAATCATTTGCGGCGCAATAGCGTAAGAAATGCAGCGAGCCACTAAATTACAGGGACGAAGTCAGGATCGATGGTTGATGATTGCGGATTTATTGCGGCACGATTCGACATACCCTTGATCTCAACTCACCCCTTTCTCACCCCCTGTAAAGTTTAGATCAGTTGAATTTTTATAAACCCCTACAAAAATTTCAGAAATGCAATTCAAAATTCTATAATCTCTCGCTATAAATTACAACCCTTACCGTATCATATCCTTATCAAAAAAAATTCCTAGTACATAAATCGCTCTAAATCCCTCCCCCCCCAAATTGTACACTACACCCCTAATACGTAATTGAAAAATTCCCAAAAAAACCCAATGATACCTAAATCCTTTTTTTTCATTTTCGAAAAAGTTGACTCAAAATTCTGCCGTTTCACCCAGCAGCCACAATTTCTGCATCTCATTCTCGGCCTCGCACATACAGATATACAGCAGTAAGGCTCCGTGCACAAGGCAAAAGACTCATGTAATTTCGTAACGCGGCAGGAATGGAAGCGACATCAAAGCCAGCCGCTAAGTGGATTAGAGAAGGTTTTGCTTCTGGGAAAGCAAGCCACACAGGACTCGACTTGACTGACTGACTTAACAGACTATTTGACTATAGTTTTACTACGCCTATGGCTACCTTTACAATCATTTATCGCCAGCACCTTCTAAGGTCTAAAAATACTTTTTTTTTTCTTTTCAGTACCTTTAGCTCTACAAGTTAGGTTAGTCTGCCGTCTGGTTTCTAATCTGACTCTTACCACTTACATGGCGTGCACGTAGTGCGTTTTGACTTTCCAGTCGCGATGCTTTATTCGACGCGCGGGTGAACGGGGTTAGTAATTCGTGTAATTGCCGGACAATTACATTATCTCATTAACCTCGGAGGTCGAGCCAAGCCAGTCGCACAGGACACGATTTCTACTGCCGTCGCTCAACGAACCGCTGTGATTGTGCCTCGTGGCGCAAGTCTAATTATTATTGTTTAACGCAGCGCAGTGAACGTCATCATCATAGATGGCCTTCGTGGAAATTTCGAACGAGCCAAGGAAATGATCCGTCAGCAGTCGGTTATCATCGTTATTAATATAACCAAGTTATTTCTTAATTGCAATTTTCTCATTACTCGCGCGCGCGCGCGCGCACGCACACACACACACCTTATGTCATTGAATTCCCCGTAAATCGATCCGCTAAATTGATAAATACAGTTCTTATTACATTTCGATACCGATACTCATTAATAATCGATCGATTATCGGTACCAATAAAAATTTATCCGATACAGTCATCCATGATTTTGATCGAAATACACGATTAGATACATTGCGATCATTCGATGACTGTACATTAATAAAAAAAATTTTATTTGCTTCGCTGACACACCTGTCTAACAGTACCGAGAATCCTGATAAGTGTCATGACGAAAATCACAGTCGATAAAGAAAAAGATAATAATAGAGAAGGGGGATCAAATCAAATAAAAATAAAAAAATTAACTATACCCCACGACACTGTGTTCATACAGTACGAATCTTCAAGGCCCACGGGCGCCTCATTTTCGACGAAGCGTGTAATGTTTGCGAAGGGACCGGCAAGTTGAAAGAAAGTCCAGTAGCGTAGCGCGTAATGCGTGCTTAATGCGTGCGTAATGCGTGCTTAATACGCGTACAGCGTGTCGAGCCAATTACTAATTCGCCACGGTATAGCGGCAATCGGTAACGGGATGAATCTCGGCAAACAATTGCGTCAGTTGAAGTTATTGTGATACGTGGAATGAGAATAAAGTTAGGTTAGATTTAGATCAAGCGTAAATAAGTGTATTTCCATATTTTTCATGATCTTACGTAAATCATGAAAATCGAGGTCACCGTACGTACACTCGGAGTACAATATAAATTCCTTGACTCCGTAGGATCGTGGACGGCCGCCATTGTTGGCAAGTTCCCTATAGTTTCCTGGTAAATAATTCTCAAAGGATAGCTTTATATCTGACAGTGGATAGGGATGAGTTTAATAACGATGATTGTTTCCAGTGATCCAGGTACGGCTCTAGTTCTTGGGGTACCCTGGACTCCTGTCATTAACTCTAACCGACGCCGAGTCATTCCCTCGAGTTAACACGTTGGCCGACGTCCAATGGGCGTCTAGATTTTATTTCGATACGACGAATTGACAATGGCGACAATTCGAATTTCGAAACGCGACGTCAGTCGACGAAGACGTTAAAAACTAGGTTAAAAACTAGGTAAGGTAGGAACGTGTGCTTTTTTTTAAGTCGACTGAAGTTAGGTAAGAATCGTTCGTGAGGATTCGACGTAACTCGGGATGACTCGGGTCTGCGTATGCGGGAGCTACTAGAAACGATCATTATCGTTCGTGTCTAATCGGCGCCTCCTATATGGTCGTCGTTCAGGATGATCTTCCAGGAAGAGTCGACTCTTCGATGAAACGATAGAACCTGAATAAAAGGGTAAAGATGCGCCGTGGCAGTGGACGCCGCTGCTACTGAAAACCAATAGCGAGACGAATCGGGCGCCATGAGCGGACATTAACTGAGATTGGTTGTCGGTAGCTCGAGTTACTGGTTTTATCTAAATTAGATCTTAAGAGTCGGTAAAATACGCGGTTAGTATATGGCGTCAGATATTTTGCATACCGACTGTAGTACGTATGGTAAATACAGGAGGATAGACACGGTATTAGATTGGAAGACGGAAAAACGTCCTGAAAAGGTCATTTGCGGGATAAGGATAAACATTGTATAATCAAACGATAGCGTGATTGATGATTGAAAAAAAAAGTTGTTTTCAAATATTTTATCGTCTGGAGCGAACGTAGGAGTAATTGGAAATATTTAAATAGGATTAACAATTGACCTTTGCATTTCTGTATTGTTTGTCCAAATAATTATTAATGATTAATGATAATCGACGATTGAAATAAATATAATTTTTTTACAATTTTCTAGGAACAAATGCAACGCCGATACGCTCGAGCACACGTGCCGTTCTCGTAACGACTAATGAATATGCATTGAACTGACCCGTAGCTGGGAATCGAGCGGCCAATAATAAAGGCAAGCGAGCATAAAATCCAATTAGCGTAAAATTAATAATAATACTCAGCTGATTGCCCGCAAGGTGCGACAGCTCGTATCTCGCAGTACAAAAGTGTGATATCAAAAGTATACATAAGATTTCAATAAACAGCTTTGAACGTATGAATAGACAGTAAATAAATAAAAAAAAATTAGCCATCAATTTCAAGATAATAAAAAATTTTGAAAATTTTTGAAAAATACAAATCCACACCCAAGACTTCCTGTTTCAAGGCTCATACGTTAATGCCGCCACTTTTCCTTCTTAATCGCGAGAACCCACACCGCGTTCGTATAGGACCAGAGCCATTACGCTCGATTACACTGCTATTAGTTACCTACCGGGTGTTCCAGGTAAAAAAATCCAGACAGATTGCACTACACCCCATTGGCGTGGAGTGACTATGTAACGCGGTCCCGCACGTTCCTGACTCTACGCGATCTACAGGGAGAGTAGTCCTCGCGTACGATGAATTTGCATACCCACTCCGTAAGGCACTCCCATAGTCCTCGAGAAAAAGTAATGATCGATGCACGAGACTGTACCTTGGTCATGGAAACATCTCTAGGACGGGACCAACCCCATCGAACGTGGACGTCATTATCCGTGGAGCTTGAGCCACTAATTATTTTACACGAAGAGGGAGAGGAACGTACGAGGAAGAAATAGCACAGTGCACTTTGTCCGTTGTCTCTTGCACCGGGTAACCGCGATAACTCCTGGTGGTAGAGAATTATGTACCGGAATCGTGACCAGTATATAAATCCAATACAATGATCGTTGCCGTTTGTTGGCTTCCTTTTTTTTTCTAAAGGATTATAACCAGACCTGGTTAGCTTAAGTGGCGAACATCAGTTTTGGGACTTGACGGGAATGCGGTGGGCCTTATCAGGAATTAGTGGATACCAAGGCAAACTAATAGGGCCGGTGTTGTACACGGTATCGCATAGTGCCGTTAGCTCCCTCTCCCTTGGGTCAGGACGCCTTCTGCTATCGTCTAGACCTCCAGGAGCCCTGAAATTGTGTATCCTATCGGGATGGAGAAGAATCTTCCAGAGATAGGAATCCTAAGTGAGATGGGAATGAAGGCCACTGGTTAGTAACAGGTTAGGTTAGGTCAGTCTCGAATAGAATATATATATCTATACTAAACTGTGTCAACAGCTCACCTGGTGAACACGTCAGGATAGTGAGTCCTGGAGAAGGCCTTCTCGAGCTCCTCCAATTGAAAGCTGGTGAACGTCGTTCTGTAACGACGCTGCTTCCTCTTGGGTGTGAAATCGTCGACCTCAGCTTCGCTCTCCGGACTAGTAGGCGCCGCTCTAGGATGCGCACCTTCCTCCTCGGGCCTGACTTCCTCCGTCGTTGAGATACCCATCTGCGTAGTCTGGGACAAGGACGTCGGCTGTTGGTGAGCCTGGCTCACCTGAGTCACCTGGGTCAAGCTGGAGTTGCTCGAGCTACTTCCTGGACTCGTCTGCGAGACCGCCTCGCTGCTGCCACGGCCGGAATTCTCTGAAGATACACAATTAACACTTACGTCAGTGAGACATCAAACAAACGTCAGATTACATTGATACGGAATGATTCATGAATTCGACAAGCCTAACCTACAAATCAGTATCGTATAACCGACCAGTGAGACCTGGCAAAATTTTATTATTAAAAATAAACACTATCTCAAGACACTTCAAAATGTCCTTCCTTAGATCACATTTCGAAATAAACTGGGGACCAGCTGCCAAGATTAACCTCATTACGGTTTAGCCACCAGAAAATTATCATAATTCATTCCAGGAAAGCCAGCAGGAAAACTTGCGGTCACGTTTCCGTACTCACAGCATCACACATGCGATTTCTTCCCTATTCCGCCATTCAGATTACACAATTTATATATTCTGGGACTTTCCTAACCGCATACAACTCCGACTACCCAAAACCTTATCCAGCTGCCATATTAATAATGATAATCAGTCACTCCAATACTACCAACTTACCATATAAATACACTCTTAATCTCGATACACGTATATTCGACTCTTAATTTTTTTTCTCCAATTATTACTCAGCGAGATACTTTTAATTAGTCTTTAACAAAATACCAAGAAATTAGTCAACTAACCTCACTGACAATTAACTGGTAACACCAATTGCCAGTTTATACCTATGACCAACTTCTTGGTACCTATACGGCTATTACAGTGGCACAATCATTCCTTTCACCAACCTTGCTGTATTAATGATAGAGAGACCCCCCACCCCGCTCCCGCCCCTCATCCACCTGACAACACTATACAACTGCGGGCACGTTTCCAACTTGTCTTACAGTTGGTTGTAACTTGGTTACGGTAGCGATTTAGAATGCAACTGGATTCTGTAATACCGATCGCGTTATAACATCAAGATGAGAGTAACAGGTGTTCCCGTTGGATACTATTGAGATGATTGGAAATATTGAGATTTTTTTATTTCATTTTACTTAGTCTGTTTTCGTATATACGGCAGCTCCCGAACGGCTTGGAAATTGCTATGAGCGGGGCCCGATTACTCTTCCGGGGATCGATCGGCCGATCGCGTGGAAGCTCGCCTTAAGGCTCGGCCTTTAAAGCCCGGGCAATTTTACGCGCTCGGGGAAAAATTCGCGTTCGAGAGGCCTTAGGTACTTTTATTACCGGGCCGGCTCGCACTAAACGGCACTCTTAATCGAGCCGATTTATCTGAAATAAGCTTATAATGCAGGTAGCCCCGACGTAATGCGAACGATAATGTAAGAGGGACTTGATCGTTTTTATTTTCATTCTTTTTCTCTTTCTCCGATCCTCCTCCTCTTACTCGCTCACCTATCTCTGTCTATGGGAAGTTTCTCTTCTCATTCTTTATTTTTCATCTCAATACTTCCACCGTCTACTTTTTAGCCTCTCGTCGTTCGCGCGTTACTACAGAAAATCTCGGTTAAGCACGACCCCAAAGTTGGAGGGGTGAACGGGTGTACCTTTTATTTTTTTTCTTTCTTCCTACCTTCCACCTTTATAATAACATTAATGGCGTTCCGACCAGCTCTCATACGTATCTTCCTACCAAGATCCTTCTTCCCTTTACGTTATTAACTGAAAATTACCGAAACCAAAATCTAATTCGCGTAAACACTGTAATCACGTAGCGGCGTTCGATTCACGTAGTCCAAAGGATCCGAGAGGGCTTTCATTCGTAAGAATTTCGCGATAGTCACATATACACACAGCATAATAATTTATGCATCAAATTCCGACAAATATCTATATCGGATACGTACTAATTGAAAAAAAATCATTTTGTACCAATTAGTAATTTAATCACTTTCGAATTTATCGCTTTTCGCTCGACTGCGTTTCACAGCCATATCGCCCATGATCACACATGATACTCCTACGTATCATACGTGATCTCGTAAAGGCTCTATGCCCGCATGCAATATATAAAGACATGTAAATTAGACCGTGTAATAAACTAATTAGCCGACTCATTGCCGACGCTTATTCCAACCTTAGTCCAAACCGTGTTGTACAGCCTGTACTGTTGGCAATCATAAGCCGGGCGCATGTGTGTATAAATAATAAACTACGGATCCTATATCTCTCTCTATATATATACATACATACATATATACGCACAATAGTGCCCCGAAGCGATTTTGCAAAGGGTGGTACTTTCAGGTATCATACTTGCAAATTTCTGCTAATAGACGCATCAATGCATCCTGTGACAAGAACCGGTAACGCCGCGGCGTCGTGTTCTTCGATTTCGATCTGATAGCCCGGTAATTACGAATTACCGGGCGTCTCTCTTTGAAACGCCAGTATAGACAGATACGACGGGATAAGACGAATAATTTCCTTCGTTTCAAATTTTTTCTCTCTTTTTTTTTTCTTTTTCAAAACACATCTCACTCGTCTGCAAAGCAGTAACGAAGACTATGAAATTGCCAGAAGAGAGATTTTACAACGATTTTATTAAATTTATCACGAAAAAAATCGTTTCTACAGGTCCCTAGAAAATATGCGCGGATAACGCGCGTCCGCGTATCATACGCCGTCAATTAGTATCGACGTTTACGGAACGTCGGGATCCGCCGGGCTAATTAATTACAGTGCCTACTGACAGGGCGCGTAACGTTCAA
This sequence comes from Pachycephus smyrnensis, assembly GCA_030142225.1. Classification (NCBI taxonomy): domain Eukaryota; kingdom Metazoa; phylum Arthropoda; class Insecta; order Hymenoptera; family Cephidae; genus Pachycephus; species Pachycephus smyrnensis. The sequence continues at coordinate 460,463 of JARQST010000282.1, read as the reverse complement.
TTAAAATGCTAATTCATTATAAAACCCGTGAGCCGCGAGTGTCTCGAATGAAATGGTGTATATACAAGGAATTGTATAACGGGTGATCGTAAAGTAGCGACAACAATGTTACTCGCGAGACTTCGGTACTGTGACTCGTAAACAATTTCTTGTCGTAGTTATTAATAACGAATCAGTGTAAGGATCGTCGCGATAAATAACGATCGCGCGCGTAACGTAAATATGTATACACAGGCGTAAAGTTCACGCGAGCTATAAATTATTGTGCTGCTGAATTAATAGGAGTCTTGGAATTTATCTTTTTTCTTTTATTACTCCTCTAGCAGCCATAACTATTATCTACGGATCGGTTAGTGTCCTGGTCCTTTTATTTACAATGGCGATAAAATGATACAGGGAGCCTGAGGAAGCGTCACATGTGGATCCCATGGGACACGAGCCGGACAGTAAATATAGTAGAAAGGATAATAACGTGTATGGAGAGAGAAAAAGAAAAAGAAAAAGATAGAGAGAAAGAGAGAGATAAAAAGAAAGAAAAAGACAAAGAGAGAGAAAGAGAGAGAGAGAGAATAAAGTGTGATGGAGAACGCGAGAAACCCGTGAAGCACATATGCCGATTATTATGTTGTAAAGATTACCATGTAAATGGGTATAGTGTGATACCACCGTATGTACACATATGTGTAATAATCACGTATGAGTGCCTCAGGGAGATACAGAACGGTCCAAGTATAAACCTTTCGATAGGTGTGCATCCGTATATATAGATATACATATGTGTAAAGGAACATAACGGCCAGAACCATTTTGTTTTACATTTTACTTTATCCCCTTTTAACTCGGTATGATTGCCTTATTATTAACGGAGAAAGTGCCGGCTAATGAGCCACAAAACCAATTAAAAGTACAAGCACTTATACAGGATATACATATATATATATATGGTCAGTTAGATAGGCAGGTATATAAATTTATTATTGATCAATCACGTATTATTTTTTGCGATAAAATCATTTCTATTGATTCGATTGAAGTTGTGTGTGTGTGTGTTTATGATTGCCAAAATCGATGACGATCTTTTGCATTATATTTTATTGATCTAAGCCGCATTAAAACTGGTTTACATATTCTAGATCAGGTTACGATCACGTAGGTACACTTTGCCTGTATTGACGTTATTATTATTATGTGTATGTGTATGTATGTATGATCGACTATGTTTAGATTGATATTAATCCGATCATTGTCCAGTAGCTAACAGGTTTAGCCAATGGCACATACAGTTTAATTATCAAGTACCACCGGGTTTCAGGGCTGATTAGTTAACGATTTCTATTTGAACGAATCGCGATCTATCGGTCAGCTGGCCTTTGATAAATCCAATCATAAACTGCCTGCTGGCAATATGGATTCCCAATGATCCGAACCGTAATTACGTACAATGTATGTATATATGCATGTTGGTAACCAGTGATATAGCCTGTGGCCCGTAAGTACGCAACATAGCGATATAGCTGATAGCGATCTGTAAACGATCATTAACAGATCCTGAAACGCAACCGGTTGGGAGATAAATCATTTGGTACGTCGGCGTCGGCGTCGGCGTCGTTACCACGTGCAACACCTATTACACAGTCTTTTTATACACGGGGTGACATAGAGACGACAATTTTTAAAGATTTTTCTTGGAAATGACGATCGATGATCTTTTGTCAACTGATAGTTAACGATTTTTCCCGCAAATCGAACTTTGCTCTGTCGATATTAATAGCGACGAAACGATTATGTGATGGTTTGACTTTTCCTCTTTTTCAACGTTTTTCTTTCCGAACGATACTTTTCTCTTCGTATTTCCCGCGCTGGGTCCGCGAATGCGCACGCAGCTAACTCGATTTGCTTCTGCGATAAAACCACGGCGACTGTGGATACCTGTTTTTGTCGTTCTACGTGCGATTCGGGATTAACTGGATTGGGCGCAGTCTTCATAGAAACGGTACCGCAACTTTTAACAGATTTACTTGTACAAAAATTCATTGTACGAGAAGTGTATTAAATTTGATTTAAAAAAGAAAAAAGGAAGAAAAAAAATCAGCCTTTTTTTTCTTGTCGATTTTAACGGGGGTTTTACAAGATGGTGGCTGATATGGTTTAGCGACAAAAATCTGTACGACTGGTCGAGTCAACCTTTTGCCGGTTTCCTGAAGTCGTCCTTGCCAGGATTCCGAGAACGACTAGCAGCTCGCTGCCGTGGCGGTATGTATATAGTGAGTTTTTGTACGGAGCGCTAGCTGGGCCTTAAGTACAATCACAATTATCTACGGCAGGTAATTACCCACAATGTCACTATTAATTACTAAATTACATCGCGAGCGTACCTGACTACGCAGTCGCGTATACGTGTATTAAATTCATGAGAGTAGGTACAGTACCGATAAAAAATTAATTTTGCTACCGTGAGACACGGTATCCGCGTAATGCCCAGTCCAGGATCCAGGTAAAATCTAAAATGATCGATAAAAAAAATTGATACACAATCACGTGGATCTAATCAAGTGAAGTCATTAGCCAGCTATATATTAAATTAATCGAGAAGAGCGAGGTCGAAAAGGAGGTCTCTCTGGTAAAGTCCAGAATATCTACTACTTTTTTCCTTTTTTTTTTTATTTAGTCCGTCCCAAAGTGCAACACGCAAGATGGATATTCAATAGCCGAACAGTTGATTTTTAACGTGGCGCGTCGTTTGATTTATGAGGGGCAATTACGTTTTTTGCGTTCTTTGTAATTGTTAATAATTGATCGTAATTGTTTTGCCTTTTTAATCGCATTACCCCGAGAGCGCTGTTATGCAAGAGAAAAATTACGGGATGCCTACACTGTGGCAACCTACACGACGAAACGCGTATATGTATCAGTAATGGGGACCAGGACGGAAGTGTCCTGGGGTTTGGGCCTTGTCAGGTAAAAATAATACCAAAACGATAAGGACGAGCTGGAAGGATGAGCTTCACCAGGAGGTGGCTATCCCCAGGTATATTTTGCATAATTGTCGATACACGCGAAGCACCCGCAATGAAGAAAAAATCGAGCAAAGTGGGCCTTGCGTTGAAGCTTCACCTGGGGTCTTTAAGGTAAGGCCCCTGAGGATGCAGAGAATTACATAAAAATTGTATTTATCATTTTGTCAAAGGGAACTGATTGCTCGGACATATTTATCATTTTGTCACCCATTACTTATATGCATGAATATAAGGATGAAAGAAAAAAAATGGGCCCGAGAAGTTGGGACCCACGCACCGCAAGACTTTAGTTTACCATGCTGCGCAACGGTCCCATTGTTTAATGCTTTCAACGGAATTCTAATTAAAAAGATCTTAGATAGTCTAGAAGGGTTTCAACTGTAGGGGTTATTAGACCTTGGGGGTACAGGTGAGGGGGGCCCCCGTAAGACCCCACAACAGTACTGCAATTATTATTCAATTTCCGTAACTACACTTATCTTAACTCGATGTCACAACTCGCACGGCTGGTCTTGCTCGCGGAAAGGAACTGAAATTGTGTGGGTCACAATTAAAGATCATTAGTTGAATCCTGCCGTAACGTAGAGATAGTCAGCAGATACGTACACGTAGTTCGCAAATCTGCCGCAGAACCGTTAACGGCGCCACCTGACATTTCCCGGATCTCTATTATCATACAATTATCAGTGCATTATAATTTCATAAATTACATGAAATGCATAAAACAATTACATACAATGAAACCGTGTAAAGAAAAAGAAAAAAGAAAAAAAAGAGGCAGCCGGGATCTATAAACAAGATTTATCTCGTATTCAGCGAGCGAAGTGACAATTAGAAATTTCAAAGGATCAAGATGGCGGCGCGATAAACAAGGTGGTAACTGGAAAACTCGTAACGTACCGCCACGTACGTACATTAGAAATCCGAGAAGATGACCCAAGATAAAGTAACCCAGGTAATCTCTTAGTCTACGTAGGATACAATTAAACCAGGCAGCCATGCTTGTTTAACAACCGTCCAGTGAAACTACAATATTACACATGCAGGATGTCCTTTGTCCAAAGATATCAAAATACACATACAAATACGTATGCAGTGACTATATCGATCTAATTGGTCATAAAAAGTAAAAACAGGGCCTGATGCCCATTTTAAATAACCCCGACCCGAATCCGCGAGGAGGGAATGGAAACTCCACTGAGAATCATATCCGATATGAATTACAGTTTCAGAAAAAGAAAAAGAGAGAAAGGAAAAAAAAAGATAAGTAAAGAATCAAGAAAGTGCATAAGTAATAAGTCCCAATTCAAGTATAAAAGGTTATGTCTCCGTCTCTCTCCAAGGTATCAACCTGACCCGGATTCTTCGACGATTCCCAAAACGAGTTGCACCGCGCATGCGCAATCTCGTTTCTTCTTCGACCCAACGCCGGGCCCACTGGGTCCGTCCTGTCCAAGTTCCAGGAAGTCGAGAGGATTAACCCGTCACAGATTCGAAGGTGGGTCCCCCATTCTCTACTACTACCACCACCGCCACCACTTTCAGGAAGAATATGCCGCACGCGGCTGACTATACGGTGTCGGGTTCTTGGAGTTTCATGGTGGCTATGGTGGCGCCACGTGCTATCGGGGATGCAGGTAATGTGCTTGCCTTGTCCCGATTAATCCGAGTCCCTTTGGAGCACTTCGGACGACGATACAGTCCCACTTTGGTTAGCTCTTCGTAATTCCTTCTATATACGTATATATATATTTTTATCCACTCTTTGTACGGTCTGTCCTTCCTTATAATTCCTTTCATTATTTTCAGCCACTCCGAGCGTCCCGTCTGCCATTAGCATTGGTTATGGTGTCTCCGCCATGATGGGACGAATTAATTTTCACTTTACGGAGGGACACGCGTGTATTACAATCTGATGGTGCGAATATTTTTAATACGTCGAATGAGGCTTCGAGTCGATCGTAAAGTGACTATATGCAGAGAGAGGAAAAAAGAGTGACGTAGGAAGGGGAGGGGGGAAGAAGGATAAGGCCCAACAAGCGTTTTCACACTGAGTCACGTAAAGTCACACCTCGGCAGTTGAAGGCTGACGGTAACGACAACGTAAATGGCGGTGGATTCGTGTGAATTTATAACGGGGGGCCCTATAAGCGTGGATACCTCTTTGGTATATGGTTGGGGCCCTGGGATCAGATGTTATCCGTCCTGGCGAATGTCGCCACTTACAAATAGGGCCCCGAAGAAACCTTACACCGGCATCGGAAAGCCTCTTAGATACTATCGAAGAAAGGACTGTGGGTTCCGAAGCGCGTGCCGACATCGTGGGTGCTCCGGAGGATTGGTCTTCTCTTTTTCTTTTTTTCGGCCTTATTAAAGGATCATCCAGTGAATTCTCAGAGCCCGTTCTAACGCCTTGAAAATACGTATCGAGTATTGGGCGTCCCTGACGATTCGATGGACTATTAACAGCGACTAATACAGTTTCAGCCACTACTTTTTGGGCCTCATACCGTTTCTCGGTATGCAGCAAGTCCCCAAGGAGAAGCAATTAATCCATCCCGCGCATTCCCATGTCTAATCCATTTAACATAAAGGCATCTGCCGGCTCTTCTTTGCCACTGGAATCTGCCTGCGACGAGTCAATTCCGTGTAAACGAGGTCGGCCGCGAGGGTCCCAACTCCACGGTGGGTCCGTGTCCCTCAGTGTCTCAGAGCGAATCCAGTGCGGAATGCACGCTCGGAATAAAGGACCGACCGTTTCTTTAAGCCACTCAAGAGAATTCGCGATACCACCCTGGTATGCCACGCCAAATTCTCACGTGTTCCTTGTTCCCCCACTCCATACCTAAATTTTTCAAAAAATATCAAAATTTCCCAAAATATATCATCACACAATTTTAACAATTCCTTCCAACGTCCCACCAATCCACATCAGATCCAACTCCGTCGATGATTTTTTTTTACTCAAATCAGTATATACCCAGTGTCCATAAAGGGTGCCGAGGGCACAGGTGTCCACCCTTAAATGGGTTCCTACCACGGAATCGGTTAAACCTTTATCCAGCGCCATATAGGTCCGGCATAAAATGGCGGCAAGAAATAACTTGGTCCATGCCAGCCAACGTGTTTATATACTGCAGAGTGACTGCTACGGCTCATGAATTAAAGAGATGAAGTAGCCGCAACGACACGTTAGATACCTTCTTGCACGACCACTGTCCACCCCGACGGTTTAATCTCTGCCGTGCTCGTGTTTTGCGGTAATTGTTACCCGCGCAGAGTACGTATCTGGTTAATGCACGGTGCCTCCTGGCTGCAGGTGCCATTAACTGCTTTCCAGCCACGTTCGTAGCCTCTCCATCCCGGCTTCCCGGTTCGTCAGGTTTTTCATCCGTCCTCGATGAAGACGTCCGGGGGAATCTTGGTCGTTGTCGAAGAAAAATTTATATCTCCTTTTAATCGCGTTACCACGTCACCAGGATATCGGCTTGACAGAGACAAACACACATGTAGCGACAAAGTGTATAAGAAAGAAAATCCCATACGATCACATACGTCATTTCTTCCTGATATATATATATAAAATTTACAGATACTGATACAGCATCCACCAAGATAAACCAATAACAAGTAGCACCTGTTGGTACCATTGGTAGCAGCTGTACCAACCTTGGTACCCATTGCTATATCAATCGATGTAAAAGCGATGCCCTGGTATCAATGTAAAATACCCCTCGCATGTTAAAACTCAATAACCCTAAGAAACTTCATCTCCCCCAGGAGTCCCGTAGGAAGAATCCAGAAATCATCTCGTACGGGCGTGTGTGTTTGGTCCAGGTATAGTAGAGAGAGAGGGTAAAAAAGATCAGGATGCACGAGGAGTTCCGCTAATGGGAGAGCCGCAGCTGTCCGGAGGCAAGGTTGAGTGATGAACCCTGACCTTCTCTACGGGCCGACGGCGTTCCAGGTTATAATTAACGGGAATAGCGGTTATCCGTGAAAGACACGAAAAACTCATGGAACAGAACCACGCGAGTATACTTTGTGAATACGCCATAAGGAATAGTTGAAACAAAAAAAATTACAATATTTTAACCATAAACCATAGATATAAACGTATCCCATGATTTTCATCCATTCAAAATCATGTATGTTGATTATCCTAACCTAACCTAACCCAACCATAGGTATGTCGTATACATGCATCAAGGCTTCCTGGTATTATATCTTCGCTCTATGGTGCTTACTGAATGTCTATGGGGAATCGCAAAGTTTATCCCACTTTTTGTCAAGTGTTCTTTGCCTTGGATCTCATTTGCCAAAGGATGAAAGGACTCCGGACGAAAATGGCGGTACGGGCCTGGTGAGATGGCTAATACATGGGATAGTCAGGGCAGGGCCGTACAGGGGTTGTCATTAACTGGGAGCTCACTCGGAGATAACCACTACCTGCCACCACGGGGCTAATTTTCCTCGCTCTCCGACGGTCGCTCATTACAAAAAGCACGTGAGTATCCGTGGCTGGAGGATCATGTGTGTATGTACACGTATGCCTATACGCTCCTGGCTATTTATTTCCCAATGGCGCGTATCACTTTTCGTAATGGGTTTTTGCGAAGTTAACAGTACGCTCTCAGTGTCCACCGTATTCATTCCCATGGATTCTTCGAGAGACTCTATTTCGAGACCGTCATCCATGGTATCATTAACTGTTGAAAAAAAATGGTTAAATAAAAAAAAATTAGGAAATATAATTCAAAAGTTTTTCATTCACCAAAATGATTCCTGTGTCTCTCTGTACGAGTGTCACGTGACTAAATATTTTTTTTAATGATTCCGTAAGATGAAGTCAAAAGAAATGAAAATAAAAAATTTAATAAAAAGTCAAAAAGTAATGTCGCTCGTGCCTGATGGTAGCTGCTCGTCCAGGTAGATACACCTGTCCATTTGTAAAACGGCTGCAGTCTCGCTACGTAATTGCCTGTCGTGTTCTACTTTGAATCCCACTTGGTAAACTCCCATTTAAATTCCCCCATCGTTCCAACCATTTCTCCCGTATCCCACGGGATACCTATCAATTATCTCATGGACCCGCGCGATCTAAAAAAAAAAGTCCCATACCCGTATAACGGTAACGCAGTGTCACTACTCCCAGCATCAGCTGTCAAAACACATGGTAATTCGATTATTATTGAATTTCGAAAAAAAAATTCTTCCACAATGACGACAATGACAACAGAAAAAAGGAAACCAGGATACAATGTATCCGACGCGAACGTACCGAGTATCCGATAATAGCCCGTGCGCGAAATTGTTCGCAGGTTGCGCGCGCACCCTCCTGGCACTGTAAGAAGGACAGAGACGGAGCGAGAAAGAAAGAGAAAATTCCCTCGAGCTGTAAAATAATTCTTGCGTGAAATAACGTGGGAGCAGAACAACTTGTCTGAAAGAATACCGCCACGGAATATGAGGAAGACTAAGATGGCGAATTTCGCAGTTCCGCGACACGCACGTTACTTTAAAAAAAAGCACGAATTACATATATATATATACACACATATATACAATATGGCAGATGCTCGTGCCAATAGGTACCTCGCAATTATACCTTATACGTATTACGTAAGTAATGTTAATTAACTGAATAGGGGCCCAGTGCTTGTAAAATAATAATAACATCCGTTTTGCCTATTCCATAAGTGTGCAAGCCGAAGCGATAACAGCGCACCTATATCTTCCTTGGACAACGTGAACGGGGGACCCGCATAGTGATGTAGAGACAGATGGGCCCTCTGGGCCCAGAAACCATCCGACGTGGTAGGTGGCGCGGGCCAGGATTGCGCAAAAGAATGGCTTTACGGAAAAGGGACAAAAAAAATGTCTGTTGTACCCACGACGATTTTTTTTTGCAGAAGCAGCAGCCGCGTCGTCGACTTGTGGACTCGGCTTTAATAATGCGTCATGGAATTTGATTACATTTTACGGATATTTCATCGGACAATGGGACCCGACCAAGTAAAGATACCGAACCCGCTTCGGGTCAACCTCGAGTAACCGGGCCAGACCGATCTGAGGAAATAAAGTGAAAATCGACTGAGCTGTATACAGTGTCTAATAAAAAAAAATTAATTGTTCCACCGTCATTTCTGTAACATATTGTTCGACAGTGTCACGTGAGCACACATTAAATGAGTTTGGGCATGAATATATATATATATTCTTTATATTATTGCACACTATATCGTCTAATTCAAATAAGGCCCATTGTGAAAAATTTATAAGGCCCAGTAAATCCTTTTACGTAACACGTCCACGGGTTATACAGGCAGTTTCATTATAATACAAAGACCGTTTAATTAAGTGAATCAATCGAATCCGTTCGCGCGAAACTAATTACTATTCAAAAAATAAATAGAACAAATTCAGGGTACGCTTTTTTTTTCCCCTTAAAAATTATGATTCCATCCTCAATGCTTTTCGAGCCACTTCCGTCGGGCATCGCGGCACTTATGTATGGTTACCATGTCTTTTTTTTGTCTGCGTGTCTTCTTGTTATCTCTAACGAGTTACTAATGTTCTTCGCATTATGATAATGTCCTGTATTCTTTATTCCGGTCTTCTTTTTTTTCCTAATCGCGCGCGCTCTATTCAATTTAGCCTATTTTCCTCTGTCTCGCTCGTGCACGCAGACGCACGTTGGTAAATTATAACGGAGAGTCCGTGCCGAGGCGCTACTTTATTGTTATCGGCTTATCTAAATACCATGGAAAATTATGGACAACGAATATAGGGGGGCCCCGCAGTTCGTGCATTAATTAACTTGGCGCGGCATTTACGAGTGTCGCGAACTTCTTTTTTTTCTTTACGTTAAAAAAGAAGAATTAAAAAACCGTCCGCCATTATCTGCTGGTAATTGTCACTTATTAGAATGTAAGTGGAATGGTGTTCACGTAAGAGTGTTTCACGATAATAATAACAATAATAACAATAATAATAATAAAGATAATTTGTTCGACAAACAAATATAATCGGCACGTGCTGGTATTTCGTGCGATAGAAAAATCCTTATGGCCATTGTGCCGCGTGTCTTTTGTAAGACCCCTCAAAAAAAAAGAAACAGTGGCACGAAACAAGAAAGAAAGGAGTTAAAAATAAAGGATCACATCTAATTCGTGTATATCTATTATACGCGCGCTTGAAATATTAATACACGATTACGTGATTCCATTAAAGTCAAGATTTTATGTACAATATATATATATATAGTAGAGCAAGAAGAGCGTCGCGATGTCGAAATTTCGAGCGTGACCGAACAGCGTACGGTTTTGGATGTCAAAAAACTGACGCACCTGTACCAAATAAAAAAAAAGGTTGCCATATAGATGGGCATGTAGATGAAAAAAAATCGAGCGCGTCGTGAATAAATAAAATCGAAATTTCAAAGGACTAGCGTGACCGCGACGCCATTAAATTGGATTCGCGCCTTTTGGAAAAATTTGAGGAAACGCTCCGAAAGAGCGAGAGAGAGACAGAGATAGAGGATTTTAGAAATTTCTTTTTTCCATCGTCACAACGCGAGAGACTTGATTCCCTGCTGATAAAAGTGCGTATCAATTGCTATTAAAGTGTATCTAACATATATGAACAACGTATAGAAAGTCGATAAACATAAGATTAATTAATCCCATTGGATATTCTAAGCCTGTTCTAATTTCGTATGACAGAGTATAGATAAATCTGTATACGCACTATAGATATAGCTATACACACAGTGTGGTCAAAGTCAGTGGCGAGCCGTAAACTTACAAACGGTAGTTCGTAACCGGAAGTGATGCAGTCAGTAAGTGGTAGTTATCGATAGCTGGTAGTTATACTGCCATCATTCTACGTCCGCCACCCAAAGTAAACCCCTCGAAGGAAACACGGTAACCCGTGCAGCCACCCCCGCACAAAATAACAGGGCGGCGTCGAAGCAGTAAAATTTTTACAGCCCCAAGCCCCTCTTCCCTTTCTCGACTCTGTACCTTCGTTCTTTTTACCGCTCTCTCTCCCACAAAAAAAATTGAAGCATCTTCCCTTGGAGCACTCGGACATTCGAGTTATCAAGCAGGTACTAATCGTAATGATAAACTTTTCTTTTTTTTCCCAACCAAAAACATTCAGTCCGATAGCCACGGCCCTGTATTCCAAAATACAGTTTGTACAGACATTACGCCTATGGGAGATATTATACAAGTAAAAATTTCTCCTAATAACAAAAGTACCTTGGACAATTTTTTTACTAAAAAAAAACGTTTACGTCATCAACTTAGGACGTTGAAAAATGTTTTAATAACGTATACATAATCGTCCACCGTTGTCTTCTCTTTTTTGTCACAACATTTTCTGCGCAAAGCTCGAAAAATTCGCGCGCCAAACAACCAAGACGCTCCGACGTCCCCACGACGCCCGGACGCCCTCGGGCGTCCTCTCGAGGATGCTTTTAGCCAGCAGAAGAAACAAGTTATTTATTGTTGCTATCTCGTCCCACGAGCCGTTGGATTCAGTGGTATGAGAAGCTCTCAATCCTCCTCTTATTAAAACCTGCCCTCCCTATCAGAACTTATACCGTAGGTACGGCACTGGTACAGTCAGCCATAGAATCTTCAGATCCAGAACACGAACAATCAGAACCAATAAATAACCCATCAATCAGCGTCATAAACGAACTGCTCACCAATGACACAATAATAAATCAATAACATAAAATCGAATCCAACAATATCGAACCCCCAATAAAAATCAGTTCGGTCCCCCCCACCCCATCCCCCTAACCGCAACTTACCCCTAAACAAAAAAACCAGTCGCAGCATCTTTTTCATCTCACGTCCTTGACTCCTTGACGGTACCCATCCTAAAGGACATTCAGGACGAGACCAGTTTCTTAAATGGTGTCAGAAGTGCGTTCGCTCATTCGAAAGGGTTAACTGCGCGCAAAGACTATACTGCAGCCATTACGCTAATGGGACGGCCAGCCAGGCTGGTCTCTATCAGTATCCGGGGAGGACGAGGACGAGGATGAGGATGAGGACGAGAAACCCGATTGGGGAGGATGCCAGGAAGGTAAAGAGTGGAGATGGAGGCTGAGAGAGAAAAAGAAAGAGAGAGAGAGAGACTGAGAGAGATAAAGAAGGTTAAGAGAGAGGGAGAGGAAGTTGAGGGAACGAAAAGGGGGAAGGGGGGCACGCATTACTCATAATCTTATGCGACTAAGGATTGCTGTGAGCCATTAAGCACATATCGTGAGTGGGAGTGAGATGACGATATAATATATATCTTGGATATATTCCAATTCTCGGAATTTTCACGGCTGTAACGCGAGGGAAGTGCTATCAGAAATCATTTGCAATGTTAATTCGATGATTGTCTTTCTAGGAAATTTATGGAGGCTTCTTAACAGGGTTTTCATTTTTTTTATGCACGCGTAGCACCTGAGTGATGGATACGTGTAAAGTGACAGTTTGACAGGATATTGTTGTGCAGAGTGACAGTACGTTGTTTCGTATGGTATACGAAGTATATATGGATACGGTTAGTTCGTCTGGACGATTTTTCTCTGACTAATAATCTAATCTAAAAATAAGTTTGTTCAGGTCGTTATCGCGCGTATCGCTTTAGATGATTTCGAGAATTTCGTCAATCAGCGTTATCAGTCAAATAATGGGACAATTTGATTCGGTATCGTGCTCTCGTGCGGGTTTATTGATTGATCGGTTCATTTATTTTTCGAACAGATAAAGAAAATACGGATAAGATTATTCATTCGATTGACTTGAGTGTATATCATTTTTCTTATCGATCGAAATATCGAATGATTTACATTGCAAAAATTCGTCATCGAGCTTTATTAACTCTTCGCATACCTGCTAGGGCATGGTTTTCAGTACCAATACCATTTGAGAATAAGAATAATTATTTAAACGTAGAAAAAAAAGCTACTTCTATTTTTCGGCTCTGACAGACCCACCAGGTATACAATGTTACAATTTTGCAGCAGGCATACGAAGGGTTAATAGATTTGTACACGTTCATAAGCGTCATGGAATTTTGTATGGATTAAGAAAAATCTATGAGATCGATGATATCATAAAGATCGATATTTTTTATCATTTGTTTGAAATTTTTATAAAAATTTATTACGAAGGTGTCTATCACCCTTGACAACGTCAAGCCGCGATAGGTATTCGCACGCGTATAAAAAAACCGCCTTAAATCGTCCTACCAATTAACCAACTTAATCATCAACGATACTTATTAGTATTTATTAGATTGATATCCAATTAAGATTCCTTATCATTCAGTGCCGCGCGTTATCGCAAAGACTTATCAATCGATCCTATTTGTCATCGACAAGCCGACGCACGCACGACAGAGTTTACGCAAAATATCCTCGAATTATTATCGCGTAGGCTCAATTGCACAACGACGAGTTTCCAAGTAGCGACCAAGCGCACAAATCGAGTAACACAATTTCATTGACCAATAAATACGTCCCCAACAAGCGCTCCGCCAGAATCTTGCAAAATAACGAATTTGTTTTTGCAATCGATCGCAACGAGCAAAAATAAATTCTCCATCGACCACGACCGTCCGAGGAAATATCATTGAGAAATCGTATTCTAACCGATTGGAAATAAAAGATCGATCAGTCCTCGCCAATCAGCATAGAGGCCCAAGTTTCCACGATTGACGCAACGCAATAAACAGTCATCCAATTCAATTTTATATTCCCACCTGTCGATAACTGACAGTTAAGCCACTTGTTATATTATTTGCACAATCTCCTGCGGTCGCAGATCTAATACAGCTACGTTTACGTAAGAGCAATGCACTTTTCAATATGTCTAATCAAATTTACCTTAATCCAACAATTTCAGCCAACAGCTGTCTTGAATCTACGCTTTCATGTACCGTCGGGCTGCTAATGTCGCGGGCGACTTTGCGCCGAAGTAACTCAACTGGAAACACGATATTAATAATTCCCGTCGCTCGGGACAAGTTTCTGATAAACTTTTACACAATTATCGTCCTTTCGCCGTTCGTTAATTTCATTAATCCATTCGAATCAGAAGCCATTGTGATCGTTATTAAGCTCACGATGGACATAGGGCTACCAGAAGTCTATGCTGCCTTATAGGCTAAACTGGATGAAAAACTAATCAAGCCATACTGAAAGCAAGTAGAATGTTAACGTCAATTCAAATTAATCGTCATTAGACCGAAGTAAGGATAAAGATTTTTCAAAGACTCACCTCGTATCCATTCGCTAATTTTCCAAGTCGTATATCCGCTCAGGCTTTGGATACGTGGAGAACTTTCGATTTCATGTCATCAAGAATATGGAGCAAGATAGAGAGAGATGCCGATATCTAGATGATCAATTAGTGCTACTAATGTCGAATGAATTTTTACGTAAATCATTGCATTTACGAAACACCAATTTATTTTTCGTCACGAGTCAAATAAATTAAATTCAAATTTTATTTTTAATCATGACAATTAACGTGCTGAGCTCCGTTCTCTTGATTAAAAGTCACTATTAAAATCATGTCTCGCGAATAAACGATCCATCCCCGACACAGTCTCTCAACCCCCGTGCGTTTCATTATTATTTATATGCAAATTGGCTGTTAGAGAAAAATAAAAGGATCAAACCGCCCCGTGGGCTGGTAGTTCTAAGAGGAAGCAGATTAACTGATCGTTCAGCTTGGGATGCTGAGGAGGAAGGACCCAAATAGGCCAGCCAAATAAAATCCAATTAAAAAGCAGGTCCACTAACACTAAGATTTAATAGAAAATCGGCAGCGCACCCATTTTATACATATACACGGACACCGACAGTAAAAAAACGATCGGTTAACGTTAATTAGTTAAGTCAGGATTTCTAATTAAACATTTAAATTAATATCAACTATAATCAGAGACATATATGTCTGGAAATATGTTAATTCAAAGTACCGACACACATGTCACTGGCAATGTCTTATCGTCGTATCACCCAGCTCGAATCTCCACTCATATAATTAAACACGATAACGGCAATTAATCATGTTAAGTTTTTGCCAATTAATTATAAAATACACACAGCAAAAATAAAAACAAAAAACGCGTTACATAAATTCTTATAAATTTAGTTATAAAATTCAATCGGAGCACTCGCGTCGATACGCTCTCAATAGTGATCGATAACGCAGCCACTATCTAAAGTGTTTGTTGTTCGCGGTGAGGTAATCGATTATCGTTTAATAAATCACGATACTTCGATCAAATATTCGTACAGACGCAAAAGCAATAACCCGTAATATTACCGAAAGCGTACGACAATGGGAACAATAGATTAGAACGTAAAGCAGCCGGCAACGTTCTCCAGCGGAACCAGATACGATAATTACGGTTCGCTGACACTGTTATAATATTTACCAAGAACATAGCTCCCTGGCGATAATGCGACAGTGTCGTAATTACAGTGCGCACAGAGGAAAGGTGCTCCGTCGAAATGTCTTAATTTATTTAAAAGAAGCGAATTGGGCGGATCCGATCAAGAAAAAAAGAAGAAAAACTCACCCCTATACGTCGACAGGATTACACTTGGCCCTCCCAGGCGACGTCGTTAAGGGTTAACTGATTGCTCGATCGGCGTCCAGAACGTCCAGGCTAACGTCGTTAGGGTATTCTCGTGCAAACACAGTTGGTTCAATATTTACCCGCAAGCGGAAACGCGTCCGTAACGACGCGGCATTAGCGATAACCCACGTCACAACCGAAAGACACTTGTCGATGATTTTTCGCGGAGGTAGGTAAGAGTCAGTAAGGTACGTAACGGGTGGAGAGTGTGTAGTAGGTCAGGTTTGGAGTATTATTGATGCGAGAAGGAGAGAATGAGAAGTGGTAGTGAGAGAGGGATGAATGAGGATTGAGGACGAGGGTAAAAGACAAAAGGTATAAATGGAAAGGAACGTAGAAAAAGAAGTTACCGAAGGAAACGATTACGTTACGTTAACGTATGGGACCTACGGTGGCTGTGAACTGTACGTCTGCGCGAGCAAAGTGTTCCTCGCGGCTGCGCGAACCGATGTGTTCGTCCAGTGGATGGTAGTCCGGGTACTCCCCCACTACCCAGGTAACCTCGTGAGATAGAGGAATTTAGGAACGCCCACTGGTACCGTTGACTCCGCCCATTAGGTACCCGCCGACCAATCAGTAGTGGAGAACGTTGGTTTACTCGACCAATCAGTGTGGGGATGGAGGAAATATATTGGTGGCTACGCCCACTTACTCTCAGTTGGGACTTAATTTTTTTGTTGGGACCTTACAGGGCCTTATAAACGGAACATAAAATGTGTCCGATGTTAAAATGGCAACTGATCCAGTGGACATTTTTTTTTAATTTGCTTGGTGTTCATACAAGGGGTGATCTCGATGGGGAGTAACTAGATGCTTTTGTTTTATGATTTTTTGGGAAATTTTAGAGAATTTATCTTCAGAGTGCAAAGAATGTCTATCATCTTGATCTTCGAAGAGGACGTTGGCCTTGTCAGATTGTTTCTGTGGTATTCTTTGGAGTACCACTCTTTTGGATGCCGTGCAGATCATCATCACGTCCTCTCGTGCAATGGTTCATTAACCACGCCGCGAAACGTGGCATCACGATGTTAAACTGATTCATTTCAGAAAATCCTGTTAAGGGGCCAATCCGTTCCCGGAATTCGTGCCGCGATACGCGATACTTTTCTTTCTCATCGCGCCTTGCGATGTCGTTCAACTTCTCCGTCATTATCCATAAGGTCATCTCTTCACTAATTCGAAACACCTGTTTCTTTTGGACAGTATACAATTTTTTAAATATACAGTAATACCTAATATGCACTCACTTCATACGGTGCATATACATAGTTAAAAGTCAATCATCAATATTACAAAAGACACAGAAGAGATTTGGATGCTGAGATGCAAGAATGGACCAACGACAATAATTTCTATGTGAACAAACGTATAACAGCAACAAGATATAAACAGTAATAGACAATAAAATTATGAAACCCTCATTAACTGCAATTAACTTGCAGTTTTATACGCGTAATACGAATTTGATTTAATGATAACCAAATAGTACCAATGTATAAATAATATTGCCAATACTTTGCGCAAGGCTTGACCTAATCTCTCGATTAATAAATAGCTATTACATAAAGTGCGTGTCCAAATAACAAATCATAGTTGATATCTTATAAAATCATGTTGTCCCATTAAGAAGCTTGAGTTAAATCCTTCGAGGGATCCACCTTATATAGATCCTTTCTGGTACCTGTTCCACTTCGCACCCCGTTACGCAACTATATACTCCAAGGTTCACTAAGTTTCGGCAGAATCATTTGGTCTCCATTGTGAACTCGTTTTCACGGCGTTGTTCTTGTTCTCGCAAGGAATGGGCCGTAGAACGGGGCCTGAAAGGAAACGATTGCGTCACGATGATGTCATTAGCGTGCGCCACGCCCCCTACGGCGCTACCCCATTACGCCGAATCATCCACCCGATGACTCTTCCACTTGGGATCCCAACAGTATCCTAAGACATCCAAGAGATCCTTCCTGCGGATCCATGGATCCATCTCGCGTGACGCAGAAGCAGGTGCTGCTACTTATTTCTGAGACAATGTAATTTATACCAGGACCACTGACGCCATTACATATATTTTCTAACAGCACTGTATATATATATAGTTCTACCTTAGCCAATTATCTTGTACCAATATCAGTCGCCAGTAACTATTTTGGTTTGTGATCAATTTAAAAAAAAAGATCCTTTTCTAAATCACTATCGTGTCTATTATTCTATAGTGTAGACGGAGTGTCAGTTATGTTTAGCAATTTGTAATTACGATATTTACTAACCGGAATGAAAATCGTAAATCGATCCAAGGAGCCAAGCATTTTACGCTACCGTGAATCAAAAAGAAAATAAACTAAGACGAATAAGTATCGTCGATCAGATCGGACCATTGATAGGATCTCGGTAACACTCATTAAGGCGGCCATTGTGCGGTGGCAACAGCCGTTTGATTGGTCAATCTACGCCTTCGATATGCCGATGGATGACGAAAAGGAAAGAGAATATTGTGAGCGAAGAAAAAAAAATGGAAATGAGACGTAAAAGAAAAAAAGAAAGGATAGAGACAACATTTCTCTACCGCCCGCATTTTACCTGGCGTATATACTGTATATGTACAACCTAGAGGAGCGTCGCTTTTAACCTGCGTAAATTAGACAAGGCACACTTCCGGTTGGACTAAGTGCATATCCTGGATTTCTTACAGCGAGTACAACGGAAGTGCTCAGGACTCTACAACTTCCTCCTCGATACGGTTGACGAAAATTAATGCATTTCCTCTCTACTATAATCATATGTGTTCTGTGCGAATAAACTTTGAGTGGAAGATGAATAAGAAAAAAAAATATTTCAAATTGCCCGCGCGATATAATTTTCAACCATAGCGCATGCGCACAACGAACCACGTAGGCAGACTCGTATCTTACACAGGAAACGCTTTGACCACAGCCAACAAATATGATGTAGAACGTTTACCGAATATTACACTCTACGAAACTCACGGCTGCATATAATATGCATATACGAACTGAGAATTAAGAAATGGTGCTCAGAGTATCTCATACCTTCAGTACATTTTGCGCAGATGCAGGCGTGCCCATTCCGTAATCTTGAGCTGCGGTTTCTCAGAGCGATCCTTCCTTTCTTTCTTTCCTTCGAAGAGACTCTCTCGGACTCCTTTTCCCACTATACATATAGCACGCCATTTCGCTCTTGTTGGTTTAGCAAGATTATCGATAATTTGACAATCGACTGTGCGGCTTCACGAACCGTGCGCCATTACCGCCATTAACCACGTCTTCCCTTTGCTTTTCGTACGCGAGCTTGGTTAACTTTTTATCCGCCATCTTCACTCAGCCGTACGAACCGAATGACGACTAACGTCAAAGCCAAGTCCTTTATACAGAGTCAAGTCATTATTTGATCCTTTGAACTGTGATTAGGATATTTTTTTATTTATTTATTTACTAAGGATATTTATTTTATTTGTCTCTTCGTAAGAGGTTTCAGTCATTTTTATTATAGTTTTAACTCGTCACTGATTATCGTAGTTAAACACCCTTCGCTGACTAAAGTAATACCGACGTTCCGCATTCAGTTTCTTCGAAAAACCGCAGTCCACTTCCTTTGATATTTTTTAATAGAAATTCTCCTTTTGTTCGTTTTAAGGAATTTCTTTTCTTTAATATTTCACCTTGGACTTCTCTACGCGTTGCTTTTCGTGTCGCACAAATATTCTAACCGCGAAATAACAGTGCTGTCGTAACGAGGAGACCTGCAGTCGAAATACATGGATTATGAAAAACAGTGATTGCTAGGTTAGACATAGCAAAATAAATGTACTCGTCTCGTTAAGGAACGTTCTCTTAGAAGATTATATAGTTTTGTGTTTGTGAAAGTTTCAAGATATCAAGTACGCACAATACCTGAGTATACCGACGCTTTACTTTCTCGCACTGACAAAATTCCATCGGCTCTCTCCGTAAAAAGGTAAGCTATTTTTTTAATAAGAAACATGACAGATAACGTCACGGCATAATTGTCCCGTGTCGTCATAAAGAGTCAAGGGCCGACAATTAATAAGTGGAAAGTTACGCACTACTTTCCTCCCACAAGTGTACAAGGTGTATCAACCTAACCTAACCTATAAACTCCATGATTGATCATGGCTGGCCACATCCTACTCGGAAGATGAACGGAGAATCAATTACCTGAGCTAAGAGGCTAAAAGCTAAACAAACCAACCGTGATAACATCTCATCTCATCTCGCCACCAGTAAGTCTTTGGGACTCTGTACGGGTCCAGAATTACCACCCAGAACAGTTCGATTTTACATCATCACCGATCGGACCGATTCGATTACCTTGAATGCCTAGAATCATTATTGTTTTTTTTTTTTAATATCAATTCCGGGTTAAATAAGTGCACAATAAATTGATGGTATTAAGCAAGAAACAGATTCTTTCGAATTTTTTTTTATACTCACCGTGAAGGCTTTCTTTTCTCTTGTTTAATTTACCCGCCACGCGAATCGACGTCGCGCGACGGAAGTCAAACTTGAATGAGGGAAGTGGAGAGCGATGGAAGGTGAGAAAAAAACAAAAAAATGTCGGAAAGAACGTTAAAAAAAACCATTTGTCGAGTCTCGTTATTCTGCTCGATTGAACAGAACAAGCAATGGGAAATGGTTGCGCGTGATTTGTCCTTCGCGCCACGTGAATTTCATTTACTATGCGTGAATTCGACGCGGTCCTGATTTAACGAGAATTATCGGTAACTTTTATTGGTGGCTATTCGAGTGTAGAGGAGGATGGAATTGCCACATGTATCCTGTGAATTTTTTTTTCTGGACAACCAGAATTATAGGTATCGTGATTTTTAATGATATTAAACATACAAAGTCTTATTCTCTAGGCCACCCAAGAAATTCGGCTAAAACCTAACGTTTCTTAATGATACGTGTGAAACAAGGGAATCAAATAGAAATACACAGTATACGGAGAATCCTTGGATACTTGTTCCTGGAATGTCGAGTCCTGCGGTTTTTCGACGACAGGAAATGATCCAGAAATAGGTTTTTTTTAAATTTCTCTTTTTTTTTTCATTGCGGTTTCCGCGATCCTTTCAGATCGCGACTCCACGAGAATAGATCTCTAGGTGATACAATGTTTCCTAATGCAAGATTATAAGTGGCGGATGAATTCTATTGTCACTGCAGCGGGTAGACATTTTCTCGATGACTTCCTGACACGCCGGATTTCTTGCTGTTGCTTTTGAGAATAAAAAAAGAAAGGACGGAATTACTTCAAGCCTAATTTGGGAGCGGTTTCTATTTACTCGAATGACAGGGGACAGTTTTTCCCACTCGACGCAGGTGGCAACGGCCACCTAAGATATTAGGACCAACTAGAGAGTAAACAGCGGCTGGTCCTGTAATTTTCAAAATTTCCCGCCAGCCTTCACCTCGGAAGAGATCGTACATTCACACGAGACGTCTCCACGTATCTTGCTAAGATCTGAGTTCCGGATCACTTTGTGAACTAATGTCTAAATAATGAGGTTGCGTGAAGATCCGTGAAAAATTACGTGGCGCCCAGAAAATGTTTTTTTTTCCCCTAAAAGGAGGCAAAATTATCTGCGGACGTAAGGTCAATTTGGAAGTCTACCAAAAATCCACCAACTATACAGAAGCCTGGATCTTTCTTTTTTTTTTCGAAAAATCTTTAAAGAACCCAACAAGGAAGTTTAAAGTACACAACATCCCCCTGTATCCTTGGCGCCTTTTCACCCCCGCGGTGGCACGCACCCATTTAATTTGTGAGTTCAAACAAACCCGATGATAAATTTCGAAAATATTCATTAGCCGATGCATTCATCAGCATTAATGCAGGGAGCATGGGATCCCATAGGGTGCTTGAATTAGTTAGAAATTTCGACGGACAAAAACAATTAGGCGGCAGGTGGCAAAAAAAACACAAGCCGCCCCGTGACGTTATGGCGCATATCCATAAGTGACTTCAACGAAACGAAAGAACCCTATGGATTCCCCACGGTGTTTCCCATGGTGTCTGTTTACACGTTTAAAAATATCTTTCCTAGCACCTTCCATACCCAATCCGCCATAGCTCACACTTTCTCTCTTTCCATATCCCACAATAATTCACCAAAGCATACCGAAAACACTCTTTCCTAGACCAGCCTAAAAAAAATTCTCAATCCCCATAAAACACTATGAATTTTCAAAAAAGTACCACAGACCAGTAACCGCTATCCAAAACAAACATTCACCTATACCCTTCAACCGGTAAGACCCAACCTTGGCTGTGCCTCCGTTGAAAACGGGGCCTTACAAGCAGTATAGGTAATGATGAGGCAGAATCGATGGCGTCAGTCCAACTCCTACCAATTTCACGGCAAGTTACTCGCCAGCGCTGTGAAACAATGAAGGCCCACCCTATATAATACATATTACGCGGCCCAGCTCATTACGTCTCGCCATCCACGCCTATTTGTATTTTAATAAGTTCATTCGGTGAGCGGCCTTATTTTTTTTTTTTCTTTCCTTTTTGAAACGATACCACCACAGTCACTACCAACCTACCACTAAAAAAAATATCCGCAGTCCAACTTTGTACAATAATAAAAAAAATTAAAAGAAAACCAATAAAGCAAACCCGTGGCAAAAGCTCACAGCTTCCAACAATGGCTGCCGACGTAACTGCTTTACCTACTGGCTGCCATACCGACTATGAAACAAACCGCTATTAAATAGCATCCTGTTTTACAGCCTGTCCATTAGCTCGTTAGCCAAGCTATATTGAACTCTCGTGTAGCTTCCTAACCGACGTTACTGGAAGCCGCCCGACTTTGCCCGATGTAATAGCATTCGCCGTTTCGCGATATACTAAACAAGTATGTTGTATATATATATTCGACATTATATATATAAATAGACGGTACAACTTTGCACCGTGACTGTAATGGTGCAATGTTACAACTGGTAATTAGAAAGCTTCGAAGCGAACCCTCTAAACTGCTAAACATTTATCTGCCTGTCGGTAGCCATTCCAATAATACTTAGTCGTTTATTACCGTTTTTTTTAATAAGCTCTATTGCCTTTCCCGTCGATTAGTTAACAGTTCTTATTGTTTGGGTTGCAAGAATATTACAAAAAAAAATACAAATAACTCCCTTTTTGTGCCTGCCTTCAGGCAGGACAGTCGGGAGTTAAAAAAAATGGTTTTGAAGAACTTTGCTATTTGCAGGAGAGATATGTATGTATGTATGTGATAAGTATGCACAGTTGCATTCATTTATTCAATTTTTTTTTCCAACAGAAAATTCAAGCTAATTGGGATACGGGTTAAGAGATACTATATGGTCTTATCATGCAAAGTAGGTACGCGACATTAAGTATATCCGAATTGATAACGCTAATTATATTTCTTGAGGCGATAAGGGGACGTTCGTCTTTTCCTGGCTGTGCGGTGCGAAATACGTCGTTTCCAGGGACATTGCGCAAAAGTATACATAAAGTAAAGTAGTACAGTAATAAATTATAGGAAATAAAATGAAAATAGTATTTTATCAATTGTGATAATATAGAAACGTATTCGAGTAGGATACGATACGGATCTGAGTATGAGATGCAGGCAGTGTAAGGTATCTGATTTGGGCCCACGAATTTCGATATCTAATTCCGAAAGTGGTTTGGGTCCGTGTATATTTATGTGAATATATATATATATATATATATATATGGAGTAGGCACGTGTGCGAATCTTCGGCACTCGAGTCTCGGTGTGGTAATCACATAAATGGGCCTTAGGTCCCATTTAGGTTCCGTCCGCGAGAGATCCACCCTGAGCCAGTTATGTCGATCCCCATGCCGGGACTCACAGTTTTTCGAACTGATGATTTCGCAAGGCCCATATTCACGGGGCCAGCCACATGTATAACTCTGTAGACAAAAATAATCAAGTGTGATTGCTCGTAATGACTGGGCTAAGCTGTCCAGCTTAACAAATGATAGTCCACGGTCCGTAAGGCCCAACGCATAGCCAGCACGATGATACGCGCTCAGGATCGGTAATCGATCCGATTTGCTGAAGAACGCCGATACGATACGCGGAGCTTTCTTATTAATAGTCAGCCGCCATTTTTTTTGGGCCTCAAACGCATCCACGTATAACAATGCAAGCGCACCAACCCATGCAGGTATCCAAAGTATTAAATTCAAGTAATCACTTCAATCATTGAAATTACTTTGCCAATAGAGAATCGTCGGTCCCACCGATTATTTTTATAAATCGTATAGATTTTTTTTGACTTCCAGTAAATCGTAAAGGCCAGAGCGCATCTTCGGATACGCGGGAGATAAGAAAATAGAAGTAAGTAAAAGTACCTCGAGGTAACAGGCGGCTACCGTCTACGTGGACCTTAATGAAGGAGAACAGAGGGCGTGCTCGGGTGCACCGGCCACCGAGCAATGTATCGAAACCCGTAATTATGAAGCCGACTACACATCCCATCCATAATGGCTATTAACAGGTACGTGACGTCACTAGCAGCGTTGTGGTACCGCCATAAGGAACGTATGATTACAATTGCACGAGTTCTGTCAGTTGGGATTGAGAAGCTAAACAATTTTTATGATCAGCCATTTCGTACGTAGGGAGCTTTTGGCGACAGTGCCTGGATGCAACAAAAACACCTGGGTCCTACACTTGGGTCCTATACCTTGCAAGACAACATCTGGCCCACGCTTCTGTATGAGGTATGTATGTACGTTGCTCAGGACTAATTGACGCACCTTAGTTATAAACGCACGTGCGTCATATAGGTCCTAACAATACAGTTTTACCCTGACTTCCTTATTTCGTAACCGGAAGTACTCGTTTTTTGTTTTTCAGAACGTGCATATGGATATAGACACCCGGTACACAAGGTATTAAATAGTACTGTACTGATGGGAACACGTGAAGCCCATTGGGACTGTCGAAAGGCGGTAACGAGCTGCCAACATAAGTTTCCCTGTATAAATTGAACGTATACCTAATGGCGGATATATAATCGACGACCGTTTGCCGTATGGGATGATATCCCGGCGTCAAGTATCGTACACGTGAATAATTGTCGTTTATGGCCAATCAAAAGATAGTTTACAGTAGTTTCAATATGGCGGCCGTGTGAGGCATTTGAGAAAAATAAAAGAAAAAGGAAAAAAAAACGAATACAAAAGATCTTCTGGGTGTCGCTGGTGTCGCTGGGTTACACTGTAAAACATGTCGTTACGAACAGCCTTAATATGCATTCGGTCGCAATTAGCCGTGGCTACTTGCAAATGTGTTTCTTTTGCAAATTTCACGGATCTGGACGCCATTACGTTGACAGGGCGAATGAGGATGGCCGTCAAGTTTACATCGCAGGCTGTTTATCATTCCTGTGGCTACTTTGTAATTAACGTCTTGAGCCTCTCCCCTTTCCTCGTTAGTTTCCTATTGTTATCGGATAGCCAATAGGTATGTAAATGGCGAAGCGATAGCTCATTGAAAACTATGTAATATTTCCATATGCATTATGCGTTTATGCGTTTCTTCGATTTCTAGGTACGCCTGCTAGTTGAAGTATCAATTCAATGGATATACGTAATGAAATACGTGCCCTGTATGGATGGCTTTGAATAAATAGACGCTCGAGATACGCGTATCAGGACGTAACAGAAGCGCACGATTGGCAATAAGAAGAATCGACGATGAAGAAAAAGAGAATTGCCTTGGCACGTTCGGCTCCGGAAAAGATCGTTAAAGTAGCTTGATAGTTTTTAATGTATCTTTAAAGTCGCTGCCGTGACTTCTTTTGGGAGCGCATATATATATATGATACTTATGACGGAAGTATGGAAAGTTCGTTTTTATTGTTATTTATTTATTTTTGTTTATTTTTATTTATTGTATATCACACTGTGATCTTATCCTTGTAATTTAGAGTTTTCTCTGGCTCTCCTGAAACCCGACTGCCTTCGAAATTGAGGATCGTACGATCATCCTGTCTTCGGGGAGGTTAATGACGGCAAAGGACGCAGGACGCAGGACGCAAGAACCGGGACCGGAAACCGTGGCAACTAATTTCACGATATAAAAAGAGGGCCGGCTCTTGGAGCACCTAAGAAGACAAAGGACAGCCGGTTTTATATTCCTGGACTAATCTACTTGTGTATTACATACGGGCGAGAAGGAAATTATGGTTTATTTAATTTTCCTAAAGAAAATCGTCTCGTTTTACTTCGTACTCTCTTAGTGATTTTTTTTTTGTTTGTAATAGTGCACGAGATTCGTCATTATTTTTAGAAGTTTTCTTGATTACAGAAATATGGATTTTTCAGGATGGAAAATTAAATTTAATAAATAAACTTTTCTTAGGACTGTTGAAGGTTTCATTGCGCAAGAATATCATCTGTGTACTCAAGCTGACGGACGGCACTAAATGCTACGTAAGACTTGACTAATTGCTCCCTTGACTAATTAAACGTCCCTCACGAATCCCACGTAGTTAACCTAGGAAACCTTCGGTTCAGGATAATTTAACGGCCGTTGAGTACGCCTTGGATCAATAGAAACGATTCGATCGAGTGACTGCACGGTCTCTCATTCTCTCTCCGGGTATAAAAGTCTTGAGTGAAAAGAAGACAGAGAGAGAGAGAAACAAAGATAAAGACAGACAAAACGGGAAGTAACAGGGAACGAAAAGAAAGGTGTACAAGGGATGGGAATCTGGCGTGTAAACGCGTCCAGTTTCGACGCGTTCCGAATGGCGATAAAGGAGTCGAGTCATCGGGTGATTTTCTACGTTTCCAAGTAATCGAACGCCAGTGTCGATTAAGTCTCGAAATCAGGATCGGATTCCGTCTCGTACGAACGTCAGACAGGAAACAGAGAATGAAAGGTAGAAAAAGATAGAATTTACGTAATATACTCTTGGACCATTATACTAAAAGATCTTTGTAATTTCAGGTTATGTTCTACTCTCAATCTGGTAATTAAGGACAGAGTTGCCCAGGATCTTTCAATCGTACATCCGGAACCGATCTGGTTGCCCACTACACCTCCTGCTTCTCTCTGGTCCAAGACGACCAGGTGTCTCATTATAGTAGCAAACCCGAAGCCGCCCTGACTCGGTGGGGCAGGTTTTACTCCGGCTTGTAGTCACCGCTCTGCAAAAAACAGGCAGTTACCTAATGAGCGGCAATTGAGTGCCGACCAATTACAGAAGGGGCTGGCCAATCCGCGACCAAGCTAGCCAATCAGAATGTGATTCTGCGGATCCTGCTCTGCTGGCTCTTATCTTGGCGGGAGCTACGTCACTGTAAAGTATACCAATTCCTTTATGTCATTTTTATATATGGGATATTATTTATTCTTTGAAAATTGTCCGAGATCACGAGATCCTCTGAGACTCGCGATCTTCCTTGGCATAGAAAATTGTTTTACGATCGCCTCCATTCACTCTTTCCTGGAACATCTTCTGGGTTACTGCCAGTTTCACTGGATTGGCATTATTTCTATAATGCACTGTCGTATACTTAATATACGTGTGTGTGTGTATATATATACACATCTATTATCCTGAGCGAGGTATAAAAAATTAGGATTCCATCTCCCTCCTGGTGTATCTATACCTGGATATGATCACTGTCCAGTGTACCTAGTCGCAAGGAATTCAAGAACGGGTTAGCATAAAAAAAGATTTGTTGTCCAATCTGTGAATTAGTGACGGTAAACGTCCCAAATAAAAAAAGATCCAAAGCTTGAATGCACGAGCTCCCTGGGTCTTCAGCTAATGGCGTTAATTCCTGAACGAGTTACACGTTAACAGGCGTCTCTACGCCACGTCCCGATCAAGGAGCCAGAGAGACTCCTTGCTGACCATTGTCCAGGATGTACTGTATACGTCTATATAGATCCGACCAGGAACATCCTCACAGAAGTAAAGACGTTACCGTAGCGGTGACGCCTATTTGTCACGCTGTCGTTCATCGGTGACTCCATTGTGCTGCTAACCCAGAGCTTCAGAGCCGTAAGGCCCAATTTAACGTGACACCGTGTAGGCCCATAATAAAATACAAACTTTGCCTAAACCTTCAGATTCCATGGTACTAATAGAAGGTCACAGTCCAGTATCATTCTATAGTATAATTCTATCTGGTGTATGTAATGCTAGAAGATATTTCCTAGGATCTATATATATATACATACATATCTAAAGAGGATTTCCCCAGATTATTATTCCAGAAATTTAAGTCAAGTTTCCAAGACGCTGCGTCCCTGATAATTAGTCGCGCAGCCAGGCAATCACAACGACAATGGCTCGCACTCCACGCTTGCCTGGTATCATCATCGCCCACACCTTCTGTACTAAAGGTCTACGTATTTCTTACACCTGGACATCGTCTACGGGGAATGATCGCCATCAGGTTCTTACTTGAGTTAGGTTAGGTTTACTCTCTGTGAATTCACAAAAGACGTGATTGCTTGTCCAGGCAAGTAGAACAGCTTCGATTAGAAAGCAAAAAAAAAAGAAAAAAAATGGAGATTGATTGTCAGGATCGTGTCTTAATCAGTGCGATATCAAAATGGCGTTATCATCCAGATAGACGTACGATTAAAATTATCCACGCCAATTGGAATCTGGATTACAGCAATGGTATATCGATAAGTTATGGAGCGAAGCCAGTGAAGTTGAATAGAAATGGCTGGCAGCAATGGCTGCGCTGACCATAACAGGGAAGGGTAATAATATTTAATTGCGCTTTACGACCTCACTATTTTACAAATAATTAATAATTGCCGTCAACATGGCCGACTCCGCTGTACACACTGTTGCACCGATAAACAGGATCCGCTTCTAGTTTGCGATCAATCGACTCTCCCACGACGATAACAATATTACATTTAATTACACGAATAAGATTGAAATTGATTGTTTACTAATTATAGTAAGTCGACTGTTAATTTTGTAAATTTCTTTTTTTTTCCTCTGAAACACGTAATACGGTTAGTTAAATTGTAAGACGTTCCTCCCCTGCGTGCTTTATTCGATATCACGGGTAATGGCTTACATCAGACGATTTTAAACCTCCGAGATCGTACGACGTTCTAAGGGTGCCCTCACACCGGCACGACCATTCATTCCTCCATTACGAGCCGAATGCACGAGAGCGTGACGAGAACGGGCGAGTGACCCGTGGCTGCACTAGGAATGGAATTCCGTGAATTTATTATTTTAACATCAACGCATTTACGACGTGGTTTAACGATAATTCATTAATTATGCGCCGGATACCAAAGTACATTTGTTCTCAACGCAATGGCGTCGAAGCGTAGTGCTCCCATGCGTCTGTTCCTCGTGTTCGTACCGATAATAATCTTGAGCGAGAAATTTATGATTTTACTAAGATATCGACTATCTTCGCGAGGAATCGCAGGCTTTGCGTAGAAAAAAATATCTATATTATAACGTATGACAACGTGTAACATGTGTACGCGCCCAAGGTAAATGGCCGCGTTTATCAACGAGAGATTTAACGTGCATTACAGTACGGTCGCCTACCGATACTTGTACACGTTAGTCTAATGGAAATACTCGGTAGCCCGACTTGTCTAAAAGTATTCGACGTCGACGCCAATGGCATCGCGTGTCCTAGTGCTCACAAAGTTGCTGCGCCAATGTGATATATGCTAATTGCAATTACACTGCATGTACGCTATCGCTGGGCCTGACCTGACTGAAACGGCCCAGGGTGCCCCGCGCTAACTTTACGCCAACTTACTCTGAACTCAAACTTTAAGCCGATCTCTATTGCTTGTAACCTGTACTTGTCGCTCCGGTGCAGCTTTCATTCTAGTTCACATGTGGACAGTGACTTTATGGGTTCGTGCCAATCGGGTATGGCTACCATGAGGATAAAAACAGCACTGTGACCGTAAATGGGTAAACCTGCCTTCGGGCAGAATAACATGTTGTCTGGTATGAGACTGACTCTTTGCTTATTATATATATATATAGATTGATTGACTTTTTTCTTTTTTATAGGTTTTAAGGTCAATCTTGGTTTACAGTCGGTTATTTGATGTACTTATGAGTGAATCTGTGATTGCTAATGAGGTCATAGGTCGCAGTCGCCCCTGGTGTTCCGCCATGTGTAATTACGTCTTTTTAAAAGTGTTTACTCGCCTGGTCATTCGCGATTTTAATGATTTATGATGTTTTAGTTAAGGCGTGGGCAGTTGGCGCCCACGTTCATAGTCGGCTCACAATCTCACGTGGGAGGAGCACACAGAAAATTGAATGATTTTACGTGTAATTTTCTTAGGGGTTAATGAGAACGTATAATTTTTCAGTTTTTTTATCGTTGAAAAGTCAGTAAGGATCTTTTTCGTGTATTTTGGGCAATCTATGATTCGATCCGTCGAGCAGGAAAGGGACTGTTGCTGGACCTTGTCATTTTTTTTTATTTTTCTATACCTACTACAAGTGCGAGAGAGACGTACTTATGATTGTTCACATGCGTAAGAGAGAGACGGACATACCGATCACTCGAATTTTTCAGTCACAACAACTGGGAGCACCTATATTGCCAACTGGTGCTTAACCAAAGCAATCCCAGGACAGCTGTCAAATCTGGCTGGTTGGTTTGAACTGAATAGACCTGTATAATATTCCAAGACACGCAACCATAATAGATTTACCACAGTTTACCCAGGTTTACCAACCCCCTAAGCAGTGAGGCCATTAATGAAACGT
Source organism: Pachycephus smyrnensis (assembly GCA_030142225.1). Classification (NCBI taxonomy): domain Eukaryota; kingdom Metazoa; phylum Arthropoda; class Insecta; order Hymenoptera; family Cephidae; genus Pachycephus; species Pachycephus smyrnensis. The sequence continues at coordinate 429,997 of JARQST010000282.1, read as the reverse complement.
AACCGTCGTGTTTCACTCGATACTTCCGTTTCTCTGGGACTCACAACAGAATTTCAATGCGATCATCGCTATTTTAAAATTTTATTTTATTGCATAAATTCAAAATATATTCAAAATCGTATCATTGGAATGACCAATTGTCGCGCGTTAGTTGGACAAAAAATTTGGACGTTCCTAGACGACAGGTTCGGAATGCCGAGTCCGATGATTTTTTTTTACTCCATTTGGGACCCACAGGGGGTCCAACAGGGGGCTATCAGGGGCAGACCAGTCATTTGTTTCGAGCGATAAGAACATGCCCGAGGATGGGGTCAGATCCAGTTGGGGCCCCCTCGTAGCACGGACAACATGGCGGCCACTTAGACTCCTAAATGGACTGGACTTTATGCACGGAGATAATTTCGTAATGATTTACAGCTTGTTTTCGAGAGTCTCTGACACTCGGACTCGCGCCGCCATATTGACACTTTTGAGGTTACGTACCGTACGGACAACCAGAGGTCGACACTGTCACGTAATAAAAAGTGTCACTTCGATCTTTCATTCACTTGGTACAAGACCCAATCGCACATTTATCACCAATACTCACGATCCTTACAATCGTACCAACTGAACGTAGCTAGAAACGTGAAAGAAAGAGAAAAAAAATTCCCTAGAATTCTCAAACTCTACATTACACGTTCAAAAAATGTTCCCGCGCACAAACTCGTAGTATCCCGTGGTGAACCGGTACCAAAAGGGCTGTACAAAACGAGAGGATGCCGATCGGTATCGGCGAGCGCTCCCGAACAATATAATACCGCAGCGGCGCAAACAAAGGACAATCTAGATTGGCTTTTAATTGGTTTGCCTAAACCGCGGTGGTAATTACCTGCGTCCAATCGTGTTCGGCCGCTCTCTTGTTTCGTTATTTTTCAGTAGTACGAGGCCGCGCTTCACTCTAGGCGAATAAATATATCTTTTGTCTCTCTCGCCCTATCTCTCTCTCTCTTTCGCTCATCTCGTCTACTTCTCTCTTCTCTCTCTCTCTCTCTCTCTCTCTCTCTCTCTACAGAGCCACTGTGATCGAAGTATCCTTTTATTTTTACACACTCTCTCTAGTATCTCATGTACTACCTCACACCGTATGTACCACGCAATGCTATATACATATAACAAAGTACTTTACAGCTGTCCAATCAGCTCGTACGTGAAGCCACGCATACGCAAAGTCAGCAGCACGAGATACCTGAGAGTCATAGTCAGGTAATTAAGGAGGAGCCGGATCGCTGATTGGCTTCTATTAAATAAAGCCGTACACGAAATATATGTCGTTGACTATTTTACCATTAGGTGTGTATATACATATATATATATATCCGTATTAATCTTATTGTCAATAGTTCGAACATCCATCACGATCCCAATGACGTATACCCGTGTTTCACATGAAATATTCCAACGTCCATTCGATAATGAAGTTGGTTGCCGGTAAAATCCGCTAGGCGCGCTGCGTGCAACGTAATGTTGCAAATAGACTCGTAAGCTAAAACTGCATATCGCCAGTTGCATCTCGGAATGGTCGGCCTCTTTGAGCGTGCTGTCTACGTAATTCAGCGCGGTTCGCGTTCCCGTTGTTTAACGCTTCAGACCGAGGACCTTGATAACGATAATTAATGTTACCCGCGTTGATTATCCTGCACGCGATACCCTGGTCGTACGTAATGCTTATCTCGAGGTTGAGACGGGAGAGAAGGAGGATTCGTCTCGGTGTCGATTTTTGATTTTTACTTCGTTCTTCGCTTTCTTTTTTTTTCTTTTCTTTTTTTTCCCCAATACCTACATTACTCGAGTTCTTATAGATGAGGTTAACGTCGACATTATTAATGGCAACGCTCTTTGAGATCTCTGTATCTATAACGGAACACGTATATTGGTAACCATGTAATATCATGTTGATAGCTTCCGAATAAAAAAAAAAGAAGAGAAAAGGCTATCGAAAATATTAATAAGCTGTCCCGGAATAATGGCGGGAGATTTGAAAATGGAAGAAAAAAGTATATAAAGAGACTGCCGTACGAACGATGGGTTGGAAGATGTATTAAATAATGGATCGGAGAGGGGGAAGACTGGTGAAGAAATGACAACGGTCCCAATTCGATAGCGTCCATGAGAAACGCAACGTGTTTCTCCGTTTCTTCGAGACTCCAAAGTGAAATTAATCATGCGAAATAACTTCGTAGAATCCATTAGCCAAAAGTGCGTCTTGGGTATTAATCGAGAGGGGAGAACGATAAAGCCTTCACCGAATTTCAATACGGAAGGAATGTCTTAGGATATATGGGACTTAGGTATATATATATATTCGTATATCTGTAACCCGTATATTATCCAGAGCAATTTCTTTGTGACCTTTAACACTGACGGTCCCAACATTTGGGCCCCACTACCATCTCAAGGTATATCAGACTGTCTTATTCCCTAATGGGTTACCGAGAAGATATACCGACTAATGTGGGCATCACGTGAAAAGTCTATCGATTAACCTGCGTAGCCAGAGGAGTCGATCTTTCGGGGGGCCTTATCGAGTGGCAGGTAGGGAACGTAGGAGTTAACTCCAGGGTGGGCCAGTGGGATTATCTTAACTGAATTTAGGAAAACACTTGGAAGGGCCACCGGTACCAGGAATGCGTGTCCTTGCCACTAGGTGGTGATCGGTATTCGAAAAATCTTCTCCAACTACCGGTACCCCGTAATAGGTATTACATACATATATATATTTTTAATGAGTAAACCAGATATATATATAGCGCATATGAATAGAAATGACGTAACAATAAAAATGACGTACACAACTCCAAATGGAATTCTTCGTTAATTGACAATGCAAATAAAAAATTATCTATCAAAAATCCCAATCTTGACGTTTCAATTCGAATATAGAAAATCGCTCGACTATGTTTTATCCAATCTAAAGGATAAAAATTCCCACTTTTTTTCTTAATTCTCACGTCATATTGTTCCTCGCTTTCTTTAACATTTCCATGGACATTTTAATCGAATCGAATTACATCACGGGCAGCACACAGCAAGCGTTACCGATTGGCTAGCATCTAAATCAACAGTTCGTCCAGAGTTCGTTCCGTCCTGGATGAATATACTGTTACGTTTCGTTTATTAAAATTCAGCGTGAAGCCGTGACATTTCTTTGAGTCACGCCTCGACGCCATTAACCGTACCGACCGAGGTATCGGCCCGTTGCCTTTACGGGAATAAGAAACGGTGAATTAATGCATCGTCGCATTATAATAACACTTGCACAACTAATCATCAAGTAGGCTCGATCCATCCTCTTCGATGGTATCTCCATTGTATTGAAGTTTCTTGGAGATTCCAGACCGTTACCGAGAAGCGGACGAAAATTCTCAGAATAAAAAGAAAAACGGAATTTCTTTACCGACCGGATCAAGAAATTTCCCATGAGTATATTAATCAAGTAATAATAATAATAATAGTCGCATCATTAATTATATACTACCTAACGAATCGCAATGCACTGTGTCTTATAATTGTAAATTTATTTAATTAAAATTTTACAGACAATAAATTCCACTCGGATGATGCTTGGGAATCAAAGGAAATTTCCTGCTCCGTTTCTACACCGAAGAGAAACAATGGGACAAACGAGCGAACAGTGTATATACTGCTCTCTGTCCACTCATTGGAAAATGTCATTACACGGCACCTGATGGCCCGCGTAATTTCATTCTCGAACGGATCCGGCTCGCTCGACCTCTTCTGCTCCTCACGAACAAGCAACGGTTACTGTCCTCCTCTTCGTCCACGCGGAACTAATGACAAACGCAGAGGGAGAGAGAGAGAGAGATAGAGAGAGCGAAAAGAGTAAGAGAAACGAGGGATAAAGAGAGCAAGCAGTAGCTGCCGGCAGCATCTTCAGAGCAAGAAACAACCCTTTGGTATAATTGAGATGAAAACTCGGTAAAACGGAACTGCGTCCGGCAAATGGCCTCAGCTGACCTCATAGCTACACCTGCTTTACTTTGAATTCCGATAAAAACTTATTGTAGAATGTCCCTATGTACTATTTTAATATATCATTTACCCGCGTACCGTGGCCGGGTAGTCAATGGTGTATATAATATATTAATAATAGTATAGCGTCAGAAGCACCCGATGGTTTTACAGTAATTTAAAAAAAAAATTGTATTTCAATTATTCGTTATAATTGATCAATTCGAAATTGGGCAAAGAGGTTAGAGTTCAGAGATATATATGTATATATGGTTGATGGATATTTATTATCTATGTATATAGATGTGTATATGAGTTATTATATAATATCTACGGTTCGATGATTTTGTCACTCGGTTGGTGGCATCCAGGTCGTACCAAGGTAAGCGCGGGGCCCGGCTGGTTTTTACGTAAGAGAAAAATGTTCTGGTTGTCACGCGGGCGAAAACAAACACCGTTGCTCCGTCCGATCGCGGCGGCGGCGACGACGACGGCGTCGAAATTAGTTTGAGGGGGTAGAAAAAGCAAAGTGTAATCGGAGAGACGGGAGACGCTTTGGGGGGGCCACGACTGCGAAGAAGAGGATGAAAATCATTGAGCTGCTCAGGCGTGTCCGTGGCTTGCTTTAAATAAGAAAAGTTCGAATGACTCAAGAAGACGGGCTATTAACGCTTATCTACATGTTATACAGTCTATACCGATGCTTTGTTTTATTCTGTTTTGTCACTAGAAAAGTCACTAGGCGAAATTACATTGTTTGCTTTGCTTTGTGTGTGCGTATATATATGTGTATGGGGTCAAGTTTAGTGGATTGATAGAACCGAAGAAAATTCAAGCATGGAACTCGATTCACTAGGGATTTCACGGTTGGTCACTAGGAGGGAAAGATATTCTGCTGCATAACGCAGTCTAGGGGAAGAAATTAATTATTTTTGAGGGTTAGAAACCTCGACAAAAACGTGAACGCATCGCTCGTACGCACCTTGTCCGATTGCTGGAGAAAATGGGGGCATGGCTGAGCTCGTTTACGGCGCTATGACTTTATCTGTCTTCCACGGGGTGAGAGAACGAGTGGGAAAGAGAAAGGGAGAAGCGGATAGAAAGTGACGATAGAAGAAAACGTTCAGCCTATGAGAAACCTGCGTTAATCGCTTTGTTCTCGGCTGCCTTCCGATTCGATTTGCGTATAAAAAGAAACCCTAGGGTTCCTTTCTCAAAGGGTCTCTTTTTTTATTCCATATGAATTTCCTACTATGAGGTATTTAGTCTATGGTGTTTTGGACTCGCGGCTATGCATGGAGAATGGTAATAAAAATTTAGGTTTTTTTTACAGTTTTCTTCTTACACACCTGTAAGCTTAAAAAGACACTAGCGAACTAGGGACATTTTTACTTAAACGAAGAACTCTAGTTTCACGTACAACTACGTCGTGTCCGTTCCTTTTTCAATTTACCTGGTTACCTGAAATTCGCGGTCGTGACGTCTTTGGGGTACTGCAAGAAGTCGGTACGACTTCCGCCTATGGTAAATTAATTAATTATTTGTTTATGCTGACCGAGGAGAATCGCTGCGCTCTTTTTCGAAAGTCCCGCAAAAAAAGAGCGGGGAGTCACTCGTATCCATGGTTACTCGATTTTCAAGAACCACGCGTTGTATAAAACAATACAGGCATTGAATTACGTCATATTGTACGGATAGTAATACCAATATATATTTTTGAAAATTTTTTCTACTTTTTTTTCATTTACAATATCACTCGTTACATTGTACATTCTGTAGCTTTTAAATTTCCCGCCCACGAGTCTTCGCCTGATCATAAAATACGTAAATCTTGTAGAAGGATACGACGACGACACCTGAGCATCATCATCGTCATCATCTCCAAGATGTCCTTACTGTCTTCTTATTACCCGCAAGAGGATCCTGCCGCACGTACAGACCATGTATATCCGTATGAATTTTTCCTTTCAATGAGGACCGCGCATAAACAAGTAATACACAAGGGATTCGTAAAGCTACGTAAATCCTATTGAAAGGGGGTCGAGTCGTTACTTTTGAATCCCCTTTAAGAAGTTACTGACCACGTTTTACGAGCGATAAGTATTTACGGCCGCGCAACTTTGCGACCGCGCGGCGTTAAGCGTCGCGGCTGATTGCAACCGCATTCCGTGTCGTTTAGGGTGATGAAAATTTGCCGACTCTTAGGTAAATCGAAATATCACGTAGGCACGTATGGTCGTGTATGGATTTATTTTTTTTAATTTTTTTTACGATGCAGGTGGTTGCAAAGAAGGTTATATACATATATTTGTATATATGAAACCGAGTTTTACTTACAAATATAACTGTGTGTATATATACATATATATATGTACGTCTGATTAATTACGAGGTACGTTAATTGGCATTGGGATCTTTGAAAATTTGTACGCGTGTCTCCGGGCTGGATGGTCCGTGGGCCCAACTTAACGAGGTGAACATTTTACGTTTGATATTTCTTCGTGGGGCCCGTCTTGGGTCCCCTTTTATTGAGTCATATATCAAAACTCCTCGGAGTCCCGAAAAGATCGGACGAGTTCTCGCTCGTGGCGCCTGTGATATTTTTTTTTTCGAATTTTCAGGTAATTCATGGCATTCCTTTTTTCTCGGCTGTCAACTAACGAATGAGTTGGGTCTGTTGGCGTTCGTAAGGTGTCTTATGGAAACTAGGAGAAATACGAATATTACTTTTGACACGGAAGACGTAAAGTTCGACGTGGGATCAAAAAGAGGAAAAAAACAAAGATACAAAATTGGTGGAGGGGGGGGGGGGGGTAGAAAAAAGTTAAATAAATTCTCATAGCGGCAGGTCGGCATTCCAATAAATAACGAAACAAAGGAGAACCTCCCCCTTCTGACGTCTTCGCCGCCATATTTACATCCGATAACGAGCCGCCAGAAGATATTTACATTTTTAATAGCATAAACCCACAGAGACCCGTCTAGCATGGAAATCCTCCGCGATCCTTGAGACCCCCATTTTCCCACCCCCGTATAAGGCCCCCTCGTCCCAGTTCCCATTTATTAACCCTAATTGATCGTGCCTTCGGTCCTGTTTACATTTTTGTCCGACAAAATTTCATTACCATTCGAAAAGAGTAAAGAAGAGAAAAAAAGTTAATAATGGCGCGATTATTTATCGCCAAGTAAAAGCATATGGCGCCGATTACCGGTTAGGGCTGGTGAGCAATCCCCCATTTGCTATGCACACTAAAGTTTAACCCTATACAATATTAAAAAAAAACCACATCCGTGCCTTCATCGCCATTTTAAACGGCTCGTTAGTCCGAACGGCGAATCTATTAATCTTGGAACGGTTCCGCACGGCAATAAACCCGATTAAATTTCGTGTGCTCGTAAACAATTGCGTTTTTAACAGTGGGAAGTATTCGCCGGGACGAGGTTAATTGGACTGGGAATAAAAGCGTCCATTTTTTTTTAATACCGAAAATAAAGTCTCTCAATGGATCCTGGTGAAAAGTCTGACAAAAAATATTTTTTTAACCGTAATAAATTTTTTTCAAAATTTGTTTCAATTCTTGATTAACGTAGTACTGCAAGTATCCATTTGAATTTCTAGCACTGTATCGACGGTCCCAAGTCCTTTAAGTTAATTGGATGGAGTGTTTGGGTTCGCAATTAGCGATTAGCAATTACTTCCTCGATCCAAATGGAAGCTTCGGCCCGACGGAGCGATTAATGAGCCAATTGGCTAATATGGCGTCACGCAAGAATACGTGTAGACTGTTAGAGAGGGTGCGGATCGATGACCGTTTTCTCTGTAACACCTTGTATATGCAGTCGGGGCACCAATATACACATTAAATTATTATAATGACCTAACCGAACCACAATCAGATATACCGATCCGAAACTAAAGACTTACGAGGGGCAAAGTTTTTCTTGGAAGTAGAGCAGCGCCGCGACGCTCGTGGCGTTTGAAAATAAAACTCACTAATTGGTAGCGGGGGGGAGGGGAGACCCTGGTTAACTGGCTTAAGGCCGCGTAATTTCAACTAATTTATTTGATTGCACCGGTGGTATGCACGTTTTAATAAGAATCCGCCTGTATACGCCGATTACATTCATCCCCCTTGTAGAAAAGTATATTTTATGCGTTTCAGAATTTTTATTTAAAAACAAAAAAATCGTACGAGGTTTGATAAGATTACAAAGAAATTCTTTTTTCAAAACCAATTTTTTGGACGAAATAATAGATTTTACCAAATTTTTTTTCATTGCTATGTCTCGTTTAAAATCGCGACCTGTTATAATTGTCGAACCGTCGTAATAATTCTTAACGAGTATCCAAGTACCGGCAGACTTAAATACCCGCACTTAGGGCCGTTTACATTGTAAAGATTGTTAATAACAATGTCGTTTATAGTTTGAGAATGAGTGGAGGTTGGTTAGTTAGCAGAGATCGACTACGCTCGAAGGGATGGAGGGTGGAGATGGGGTGGGCCAATAAAACACAATTAGCGGGCTTACCGAGTCGGCCAATCAGGGACGAGGGATTCTGCGACGTTGAAACGCGTAACACGTTATTTATGGTACACCCCTCTTATAGCGTATTGGAGAGAATATTTTTTTGTAATCAGCATTTACGAGCCTTTCATAGCAAAGATACAGGGTACGCTTTGTGCGTAGCAGAGTTTTTGTGAAAAAAAAAAAGAAACAAGAAAAAAGAAATTCAAAGTGAATTAAAATTGACTTCCTCCCTTGTAATCGTCTGTTGCTAGTGTATTATCAATTTTCCACCATTATTTCGTTCTTTCTTAAACGATTTATCACGAATATTATCTGCCAGGAGCTCGGCCTGCTAGTTCGCACGGCTTTCCATTCAATTGATAAATTCCATTTCCTTGTGAAACAATCGACAAGCTCGCGGCCATTATTGTACGCGAGCCGTTTAATATCCATAAAAAGGTTACCATCGTGGCCCATCCATCATGGCGGAATTAATGTCACGTCAGCGATGATATTGGTCGACTTTGGTTAGGTTAGGTGTACTTCTTCTTATTTTCCTTTTGGCTTCCTCCCCAAAGAGGAGATATGCCAGTAGGTTAGGTGTAACTTATTTCAAGCGAAATAACCAATCGGCTTTAATAGAATATACGAGAATCAATGGACGGCGCTTTAGAGGGTGAGAGAAATAGGAACTAAGGAAAAAGCTTTAACTTGTATGTACCTCTATGGTAAACCATTGATATCAACGCTTCTCAGTGGCAGCCAATCGAACTTGATTGTATGAAAGGACGTTTCTTATTGGTCGAAATTACTTGGAATCTATTAGCAACTCATTGTTAAATTTTTCCACGGTAATCATACGGTGCCAATAACATAACGGAATTGGTTTTTCTTATCGCGTTGCTCGAGTTCTATTTTATCGCCGCGTGTAAATGTTAATTCCATATTCGTTCCTTTGGCAAAGGAAAGCAACTTCTTCTTATCGGTTTAACCCAAGATAGTCTACATAACAGGTACTTGGAATTGTTAATAAAACCTCATTGCGTTAACAATTATGTTAAACGTTTTAGGTCTTAGGTTAATTCATGCGAATTTCAATATGACACTTAGTGGAGTGTATTTTCATTTTTTTTCTCCGCTTCTATTTAATCAAATTAATCAATTGACACCAGTTGGGTGTACTGTAAATCTTTGTTTGTATACAAGCGACATTCATAGTAGTGGACAGTGGCAATTAAATGAAAATTGAAAGTTTGACTCACCGTGAAGACGCTCGTCGTCGTTGACTGGCAAATCGGCGTCCTCGACGTCGACCAGACTACGTATACTGAAGACGCTCTTAGCCACCCGTGTCTTTTGCAATTCAGAGATGCCGACGCCGTCCGGTGGGCGTCGTGGCGTCGTGCTAAGGTCCATACCGACTTTTCGCACAATTTTGTCCGCTCTAATCACTCCTTTATCACAACTTATTAATCGACGCCTCGATACTCTTCGTTGATATTAATTTTTTTTAATTAATTATATATAAAAAACGTCTCTCTGTCACCAACTGTCAATCACTGAATTTTCCTTCACACAATGTGTAAGTAATCTGCCAACCTTGTAGAAGCTCGCGTTAACAGTTCCCAACTGCTGGTGACAATTGGCAGTCTAGCTTTCCTTGGTTTCTTTATATGCGAATTACTTTGCATATCTATACTGTTACGAATGACAAATGATTCTACTATAGTCGTACACTCGAATGTCCTGGCCAATGAGAAAAAGTTAACTAGGAGTCATACCAGTTTGACATATTCACTTAGTTACTTATGCATGTCTTCAATTGGACGTTTATGTTATAAAATTAATTAATTTGTTATATATAAAATTATAAAATTTTCTAAACAGTTACTATAGTGATTAATCAATTGTTAATTAAAGGAACACAAATTTTAACAGACCCGGACGCGCGCGTTCCTTCTAAGCTCGATTTAGGAACTGGTCGCAAATCTAAAGACGCACCTTAAGGCTCCACATGGTAGGAATTAATTGATTACAATTCAGGAAAAAAAAGAAATGCCTTTTAGTATCAGTCGTACGACACCGTATTTACTATAGGATTGTTTACGTATAAGACTAATACCTTAATATTGGATTTGTAAGGATAAATTGTATAAACCTTTTTTTTTTCGTGATTTTCCAAAATCTTCCACGTGGGTTAGTTATCACTTTACTCCACAATGTTTATAGTCGCGTTCATGCGTATTGGGATTGGCACGTACTGTACGGCACTTATTTATTTTACATCCAGATATCGACCTGGTTCGATCCAAAGTGTTTCTTGGTTTCTTATCTGATTTTTAGATATTTTTTTTTTAATTTTTCAGTATATAATTATTTATACGATTCTTTTCACCAGGTTGGTGAAACGACGGGAACGCGCTAAAGTTCTGTCACGGGTTGTATGAGCACACGCGTATCGCGGACTCCTGCTCGGCAATGTGCTCCTCGATGTTCCCTCCACTGCAATGTTCGGCGTTCGCCGCCTGACAGGAAGAGGGAAGAGGTAAAAGGGAAGGTACCTCTCACCGGTGAAACGCCCCCCGGTTACAAAATGGAGTCGGCAGGAACGCCTTCTCAAGTAAAGGATTACACATGTCAGCTCGAGGATCGACGTGCCGGGGTAGTTTTTTTTTAACAGGGGTGGTCTTCTCGATTAAATTAATGAGGAAGATTTTGAGAGAAGACACAAGAATATTTTGTCTGTTGACGTGAAATGCAAGATACTCGTTCCAATGGATAACTACCCTTAGACTTGAATTTTCGGATTCTGATAAACTGTTGCCTATGGTTAGATTCATTCTTTTTATTCGACGTCAGTGCGCTTAGGGTGGTCTCATACAAAAATAGGAACCTTTTTCTCTTTTGAAGAAAATACCCCTTTTCAATAATTTGGTACTATTTAAATTACATTTTTAATTACGATTATGAATCCAGGGCTTGAAATCTTTATGGGTATGGTGTATATATATAAAAGACGGTTGGTATTGATAATTATTTTTTTTATTTATTTTATACATGGTATTTATTCGCTTTTAAATACAATACGTAGTGTGCATTATAAATTGCAGGAGGAGACAGCCTTTACGGCAGGGAATCGATGGGTTCCTCGACGAAAATACTGTTAGACGTAGAGACGAAGTGAAACATTCGTTGTGAATCGAAACGCAGTGATACATATACTTAATCCGTCGATAAACAGTTTGATATTAATTTAATTAAAATAAAAACGAGTATTCGATTCCCGGTTTAAAACGACAGCCAAGACCGCTCGCCTACGGTCGCGATAAAATTTCTTTGAGAAGAAGAAAAGAAAGAGATGGAAAATACTTAAAAGAATACATGAAGACCGTCGGACCCCCCCCCCCCCCCATCGAAAAAAGAACACGCCCATAAATGAATCACTGCCAAATATAATCGGCCAATAATACATTACATATATAATAATATGCCGTTGTTACGTAATCATAAAATCTATCAGATAAAAGTGCGTAAGAACAGCACAACCTGTAGTACAAGTACAGAACAATTTTATCTTTGTTTTAACTTGATGGTAACAAAGAAAAAAAAAACAAAAGAAAACACAGGAACTCCATAAATCTTCAGGCTCAACGTAATCGGGGGTGAGGGGGGGGGGGGGGGGAGAGTTCCCCGGGATGCAATAAATGTAAAGTTATATCTTTGGCACAATAAATACAATATCAAGCCATAATCGTTAGAAAATCGGTATTGTGTACGTCCTGGACCACGTTATCGTGGTCAATTCGCGACGTCGAACACCATCATCTGAATCACAACAATATTGAGATCGTTAAACCCGTGTTAATTAATTTAAACTGCGAATCCTCACGATTCAGCAATAACCGTCATAACGTGCGCGATCGGTAAGTGATGAAATTGTCGATAAATCTGTACCAAGTTATCCTCTCTGACTTCTGCTGAACTTCTGATCTCTCTAGGCCTTGACGAATGAACAGTATGAACATTACTGACTGAATGTCTGACCAGCTGACTGAAGAAGGAAATAGACTGGACGTCTTTTGGGATATGGTGATACGCGAGTCTGGATATCGCGGACAGTTACGAATAGACTTTACCCATTGAAATGCTATAGAGTCGCGAGACACAGAATACACGGGCATGTCCAGTCTATTTATATTCAGTCAACGGTTTTACTTGTCCTCGTTCTTCTTTACCGACCGTAGATAATAGAGTTAAAAATCCTATCTATCTTATCGACTGATTCGTGGGGCATGACGCATACATGCACTCATGTGACCATTCCTCCTCAATCCCATCCCCACGTGGCATACGATCTCTATATAAATTATAATTGACCGTCGCCAGAATTTAATTATCCATCCAAATACAATATTCTAGAAAGTTATACTCGTCATGGCAGTCAATCGCTATCACTTCTCATTCTCCTAAATTATACGGAAAGATCAATTATCTCGTCCGGTTTATCAGCTATTCGTTTGTATATACTATATATAATATATATATATAATATATTAATTTTTGTCACGCCTTGCAGTACGTCTAATCGTTTATCATATTTTTTGTGTCTTCTCGAACAGTCGCTCATATCGATTACCATAAAATTCACTATACTTAGGTCATGGCTCTTTACAGTCTAACGTTTACGCGTTTCCTACGCTCGAGTTTATCTTTGTTTCTTCTTATTTTATTCTTTTTTTGCATTTGTTAATTTTGATTTTATAAAATTCATCGCGCGACCGGTGAGTTTTGTCAATATTGCGAGTAAAAAATGGTGGTTGACGAAGAACCGCCGATATCGCTCGTTACATTTCCATCTAGTTTTGTCGCTGCGGTACTTCTTAAGGGCCGTATTCATGATTTTCTTCTATCGGAAGTGGTCGTCAATTTCTTCACGACATTTTCTCTTTTTATCTATCTTTCTCTTCGGTCAGTAAACACTACCGGTATTTGATCTCCATCAGAAAGCGATACTCTTCCCTTTCTTATTTTCTTCACATTTTCTCCCAGGAAGAATAACGTTCGGAAACGCATCGACTAAAATCCGTCGACGATCCTCGACGAATTTAGATTGTTTGACGCTAAGCTGGCACGTGATTGCTCATACCGGGTGACGTCGTCCTCGTCGGCGTCGGCGTCGTCGCGTGAAGTGGCGACCTGGTCTGATGAAACCTCAGAAGTTCCGACACAGTCACGGCAACACGTACAACACCACGACCACCCTCTAATACGTCACTTGAGCAGCAGACTAAATTCTGCAACAAAAAAGAAGGGAGGAGAAATTTATTTGAAGAATCTCGTACTGTAAAATTCATTTTTTATTATATCCCAATAAGGACAGAGCCATACGCCATTGCAATGGAGGGCGTGTTGGTATGATAGGCAAAAATTATAATAAGGGGAAAAAATATAACAAAAATTTTCTTAATCTGCGGAAAAAGCTGCTAAAATATAAAGATAATTTTTTTCATTAAAAATACTGTATCCACGGTAATTTTTTTTTAATACAATCTTTATTCCAACCTCCCTAAGGAGGTGCAGATGATTCATACTCTAGACCAATTATATGAAAAGAATAGTTTATTATAAATGACGGTAGTATTACAATCATTATTGTTTACCCATACAATCAACGTTACAGTGTGTCTCAGTAATAAAAGGAACGTAGTTCGACGATATTCTTTTTTTTTCTCAAATCAAACAGGACGACGAACCCGTCATGAAGATCATTCTTGTTCTCGTTGAAGAGAAATGTTTCTTTTTTTAATCATTCGCGTTATTCATACGCTTTTTTTATTTAACGATGAAAAAAATACTATCCAGACTCACTCGGGGTTCTTCGTCCTTTTTCGACTCGCGATACAGAAGCGTTAAATGAGAATCAAGAAAAAGAATCATTCTCTTAAAATAAACGAATCATCAACGTAAATCATCGTAATGACGAAACGCGTGGCAGTGAGGATATATAAAGAAGAAAACCAAAGAATAAGAAAAATGCATCGACACCTTATATTCTGTTAGGACAGCATATATATATATAGGGTGACTTAAAAACAAATGGATGAAATCACAAACGTCCGCCCGAGGCTTGGCAACCCCTGACCAATAGTGGCGGACGAGCGTGATGTTCAATAAATAAATAATTAATCGCAATAATAATAATAAGAATAATTAAAAAAGAATAAGCAAACGCTTAAGCTAACCAACGAAAGAACCAAGCACCGATATTTATCCGAAAACCTAAACTTACTAGCGTAGTAGCCTTATACAGTAAGAATCAAAAAAGAAAGAAAGATGAAAGTAGCATCAACGAATCCTAATACGTATATACAATATACCATTTGACATTAGTTTCGGGAGAAAAACGAAAAAATATTTTCTCTCGACAAACACAAAAAAGATAAAGAAAATCCTCCTAACAATGCTAATCCGACGGAATGCTTTTTCGCCTCTTTTCACATGCCGAAAATATTATCCTCGCACTCGTGCAAAATAACCATAGGAAAAATTTTCATGTTCGCGTTGAAAAAAAAAATAAGACGAACTACAAGGACAATTGATTTCGCAATAAACTAGACGCTCGCGCTATGCTAATACAAAAGCCAGTCTTCTTATTTTCGGTAAACTTTAATACTCGGACAGTTGGTGTCCAAAAATGGACAAATTTAATAATAATACTGACTCGCGTAGTATCTAATAGTCAAGAGACATGCCTACTATACTTGGCCTGTATTGAGGAGAGGGTTTCTTTATTTTCCAAAAAAAAAAAGAAAACAAAAAAGCATACATAAAGATTCAGGTATGATCAGTCAGTGGCAGGTACGATTAACGTTAAATAAATAACTGTATGAATAAACACAAGGAATGGATCTAAGGGTGAATTCAATTAAAAAGATAAATAAAATCGTTAATTGAGACGCAGCTGTTTCTTTTCTTTTTTTTTTTTAGTAATTACCAAGACTATACCGTTACTGTACTGTGGAAGATGTGCTAATCGCATCACGTGGATTGCGACCTGACTAGAAGATAATTAACGTACGTAAGTGAGGACTAGAGAGATTAATAAGAGTAAAGCAAATAAAAGAAAAAGACAAATGGTGGACACGACAGGCGATGGTAAATAAATACCTATACATATATATGATGACGTTATATATATATATAGCGTCATCATCCTAAGTTACGTTTACAGCGTATAGGTTAGTTTTTGCGCGTATCTTTAATTTGCATTATATGTATGTATAATCTATTATACGTAGAAGACAGCATCACGTTTACGATAATCCAAGTGGGTGATAATTCCTTGCCACTTTTATGTCATTCCTTAGCAATTTTGTTCGTTTATCCATTTTTTTTTTCTGTATCATTCAGGAAATTCGAGATCAGTCTAATTACCGTTCGCTGTTTCACGATTTGATGTGAACACCCTGTATACTCGTGGTAGGGAGTACGAAAATCTCGATTTTTTTTTCCAAACGACAAAAGAATTTTGAAAAATTTTTCTTTGTGACTATTTGCTCTTGTTCTTTTTTTTTTAATCAGAATCCCACAAAAATTTTTACCACTTCCTTGTTTATATAATATATATGTATTGTAACGTGGCGTTACAGGCTGGAGGGGGTACCACCTAGGAATGACCGAAAAATAAATAAATAGGACTTATCAGGA
>JARQST010000282.1:352381-413670 GCA_030142225.1 Pachycephus smyrnensis | reverse complement strand
AGCCCTCCAGCGCTCCCTGGCGGCCCTCTGAAAAATTAATTATAGCGGGTGGATCCGGGCAACCCGTTATAGTATATGTGTGTGTATATAATATATATATATATATAAGTTACACGTGTATACATAAGACCGTAATATGCCTAGACTTTACGTAATTTTACGAAAATAAATTAGCAATAGCAGGCACCGTGTCTCTACTCTACGATCGATATCTTAGGCTGTGACCGAATAGCATGGTCGGTGAAGTTGATTCTCTTTTTTCTTTTTTTTTTCGAAAAATTGCACTTTATTTTCAAAGTAGTCGTTTATAATTAAAATTTCGCTAGAACTTAGCAGTGGATTGTGTGTATCGAATTGAGCTGAGACAAGTGAGTCTATTCCTTTGTTTTTTTCCTTTCTGATCGGTTCGATCAAAAGGTACGGCGTAAAAAAAGAAATTTTCAAAAATCCTTTGTGACCCCTCCCTATCATTAAATTATAATTATCCCCGAATTAAATGATTCCTAGCACCGTGATTACGTTAGCGCGTAATCTCACTCGGCAATGTCTTATCACAGACCTACCAATCCTGAAAGAGCCGTAGGCATTGCATTGGTCGAATTCTAAAAAAATACTAACGTTATTAAAAAGGCATACGGTTTTACTTATTATTTATGTTTTTTCTTTTTTTTTTTCTTTACCGTCATCCCTTAACTAATACCATTCGGACACGAGCAACTACGTCTCAGTGATTTGTTTAGGTGAAGATTCTGATTTGTCGTACCTATGTGATGTAATTTTTATACTGATAACGAATGACAAGTTATCAGTTTCGGAAACGGAAAAAATTTTCCATTTTTTGTTTTTGGAATTAGCAAAATATACATTTACCGTACCGCGGAATATCGAATATCGATTGATACTTGTTGCGATTACGGCCGTCGATCGGATTTAGATCTCTTTTAAGGTACGTTTCACACATGAGTGACAAAGTGATATATGAGAACGTCCGATCGAATTGTCGCTTTGATTGCGCTTCTTTTTCTTATTTTTTAATTATTTATTTTATTTATTCTTTGAATGAAAATTTATCTTGGCGATCAACGTACGTCGTCCTATTGTTATCGTGGCGTTCCACAGGTGACAGCGTGACGGAAAATTCATGGAATGAAATCTTATGATTAGGTAAATTAAATATGTAAAATAATTGTGGAGAGGAATAACGTCGCGTGACGCTGTCAAGTGTGGACTGTTATTTGATAATTAGTGAGATGAAGAAAAAAAGAAAGATCAATTTTTGTATAATGAAAAAAACCTACGATCTTATAGCATTGAGGGAATCTACAGCTAGCCTTGACTAATCTATCGTCCCGATAAACGGAAGGAATTTTGTATTGTTATCTTAATAATATAAATTACGCAAAGCCGTCATTTCCTTCGAATCACTAATTTACGATAATACTTTAATCGTCTTGGCCTTCCCTCACGCTTCACTTACTTTAAGCACCTTAAACGAACCTTTCGGCAACGTCGCGATTCTTAATTGCACCGAATTCTAAACTAAAGAACTAATTACTAGAGAAGGCTCACGATTAGATCGTAGGATCAATTCTCGCTGTGATTAGAAAAATATCGACAGATCCTCTCCCGTCTGATCCTAGTATATAATCCTCTTTCTCTTTAAGAAAGAAGAAGAAAAAACCCTAATACACTTACAACAACAAAAAAAAACGCAACGCCAATTAATTCGCCTACCGTTTCTTTCACTGGGAAATACTAATTCACTCTACGAAAAACGAAAAAGACTTTACGCGATAGAAAGAGAGAATAAAAATATTTACAGAAATAAAATAAAACAGAACACCGATAAGTACAAAAATCGTGAAGAACAAAGATAACCCAGAAAAATGGCCTTCAGAATGTCGTTGACAATTAACAGAAGAATTCGTTGCTCCGTGGAGCCGTAGTATATTTTTTTTCTCATTTTTCCTCAAATTCAAATTCTTTTTTTTTTCCTCTTCCATTCGCAAGATAATCTCGCCCAAGTCTGCGTCAATTGGCATCGCTTTAATCTGGTAGCGGGAAGAGATAGAGTAGAGCCAGGGTGGATAAGAATGCGGCAAAAAGCATCGCGGACAGGACGCGTTCCTGAATGGTACGGGGTGAACCTGCGGTTGGTTCTTCGTGGCCCTCTTCTTCGCGAAGAAGAAGAAGAGCGGAAACAAGACGCGCCAGAGCCTCCAGCCCGTACGCGTCCATGTAACCCACGTCCATGATTGCATCCGCGTCCATTAACACCTCCTGCAACCAACAACGATACTACTCAGTCCCAATTCTATTCTTTAATTTATCTTTTTATTTTATTTTATTTTTTTGTTACTACCCTTGTGACCTAATACTATCCTCCTCCAACGAGGCTTCCCTAAAAAGCGTTCTCTAGTAGGTAAAAGCAATTAATTTCTCTGAGCCACCTTGAAGAATCACGACAGGAACCATAATGGCGGTTCTTTAATTAAAATCCAGCATCACGTGCTAGTGCAAATTAATTAATGAAGGATGCACTTGTCAATTGTACATCTATGAAATCCGTGTGTCACCGTGACTTTTTTATTCTAGAGAAAGCCGTCCTTTGGAAATCACTCGTTAGACAGGGAACGACGATCTGAATTTTCTTCAGGGTGTTCCTCGAGGAAGCCATAAGACACAGAAGCAAATTCGATCTAGCGCATGCAACTAAAGCATCTTGTTCTCTTGTACTTTGATCCGCCCATTAATCTTCGACATTCCTACAGGGAGTATAATATTGTATGAAAATTATTATTGACACCATTTGCAATGATCTTCACGCGATTCTATCCACGAGTAGGGACTGACTAGTAGTTGTTGGAAGTGATCGGTAATTGATAATTATTTTCTTCTACACGAGCGCACGACGTAGATGATTATTTATGATTATTAATTATCATTCAATAAAAGATCGTCACGTATCATCCACCGAGTCTATTGCTCTATCCCTGAAAAAAGGATAATCAATAAGTTTTTTTTTCATTCTTAATCATCCTGTGAGAATGATGATTAATGGAAAGTCTTCAGACCTTTACTGCTCTCTCTCTCTTTCTTTCTTTTCATGCATTTTCTTTTCCCCTGAGAACCCTGACTGACTTACCTCGATGATCAGTCATTCGTGATATCATTATCCATGTATCTCGAGCATGTTACGAGTACAGTCCTAGTTCTCTATGAAAACAAACTTAGCCAAGCGATAGCTGAGAATGACTAAACTACATTAACTCGTCTACTCGTCGGGCTGTCATTCATTGACAGTATAAAATTATATTTCTCGGATCACACTTACTAGTGTTCATGCACTATTGTGCTATGGCATAGAGTGCGTCACGTCATTGTTAGAAATGTTAATAAAATGATAATGACGTAATGACTCATTTTATTTAAACAACTGACGACAACTAAGGCTATCCGAATGACATGACACACCCGGTATATTAAATACTGATGGAACTATCTATCTAGGAATGCCAATTGCAGTTGCAGACACTAGATTAAGAATTACGTGTTACAGAAATTCAGTCTCTCTTACCTCGTCGACGCCGATCTTTCTGCAAGCCTCCAGGAAGTTGTCCACGTTACGCCGACATCTTGCCATGGTAAGCTTAGGCTGGAAGACAGTAATTAAATTATTAATTGTTACTTAAAATTATGATAATGCTAATTTTTTTATATGGGGACTTACAACTGCTGGCGAAGGTACATGAATACTCGCGACCGAACGGGGCCTTACGTGATTGGCCAGATGACACAGTACCACACCATCGGTTAGAGCTGGTGCTAAATCCTCAGGAAGTGCCATCTTAAGTCTGGTTTCTATATGCTACAAAAAGGACGATGTTCGTTAATTGTTGTCTTTAGAGAAAAATGGCGATTCACTCGAGGACACTTACGCTCCTGAGTTGTTCGATCAGATCAGCTTCCTCTTTGGCACGTTCGAACTCTCTTCTCATGGTGAAGGAGTATTTCTCGGGCATGTTGCTGTTCCAGGTAACAGATCTCGTCGATTTGGGACTGCTGCCATTTCTGTTTGGACTCTTGTTACCTGTTAGATATACAAAGAATTAGATAAGGATTCCTGAGAAATGTATTGTCGCTAAAGTGTTACCTTCTACGTAGCCGACAGCTGTTTTCACCAGTCTGGGTGTATGACCTGGACTTGAATTGTTTGACAGGATACTAGTGGAAGTTTTAATTGGAGAATTTGGCTTCTTGTACGGCTGTTCCAGGTACTTTCCATTCTTGCTGTTATACTCGTTGTTACTACCATTTATGATAGGTGTGTTCTGATAATTGATACGCGACGGCGTGACTTTCTGCACGGGCCTTTTGGTCGCGTTTTCTTCATTGAAGATCTGCTTCCCGGTAAGGCCCAAATCCTTGTTGCTGCTCGAATCAGTTTCGTTACTGTGCGATTCATTTCCTGGTGGTGTCACCTGTTCCCTGGGCCTATAGACGCTAGGACCCTCGTTGACTCTCTGCTGTCTAAGAGCCTCCTTGTATTCCCTAATAGAAGATAAGACAAAATTCGCCTATGCGCACTTCCGGCGAACACTAACCGGATATCGAGTTTCGATCGAGAGATTATTCGCCGATAATATCGACACTTAAGTCCCATTAATTAGACTCCACTTTGTCATGGAGTATAAAGGCGAAAGCACTTTATTAAACAAGCTAGCGATTAATGTCTCGATAAGAACAGCTCGACGAAGCTTTGAGTATAAAGATAAATAAAAAAAAGGCACAATTCACAGCGTACAAGACAATGAAAAACGTAAAAGAAAAATGCCTGAAGTTCAGCAACGAAGAAACATCCTCATCACGAAATCCCTTATTACTTACCTGTAAGTTTGAATGTGATTCAGCGGCCTCTTCTCGTCGCCATTAACCTGACTCGTGGAGGTGCTCGTTGTCGTTTGCAGAGGCTGAATTGGTTGGGTCGTCGTGATGGATGGCTGTGCAATTTGGCCCAGTGGGCTGCTCTCCAGGTGGCTACAAGAAAAGTCACAAAAAAACGTAACGCGCATGCACGCATGCAGGGACAACGCATCGTTGCGGATGAGTGTTCCAAACGAAAAAAAAAAAAGAGAACTGAATGGAAGAGAAAAACTTGATAAAACGATGTTAGATCGGGTCGACGACGTCAGGTCGACTACCCTAAACTCACCCTGGAGGTGTAATAGAGGTGTGATGAAGATTCGTAGTTGTCAGTCTTCTCGTCTCAGCCCCATTTTCTGAAGTACTTCTTTCGAGTCTCCTCTTCTCAAGCTGGTCGTGCAGTATCATTGCCTGAAATAACAAATGGCTGTTAAGCATACATAAGAATTCAAGAAGACGCCGTTCTAGTTGTTTGAATTCGAATTCCGCGAGAGCGTTCAACGAATGCCAATTGACGGCTCTCTGGATTCGTTGATTCCCAGGTCAATGGGTCAAGGTCACGTTAGAGGAATTTTGAACGGCAGCCAATGAATGACCACTGCCCCTACTCGCAAGCGCACCAATATCATTATCGAGACTCGCATACGCTTACTCAGTGCTAAAGTTAGAAGACACAACGCGACGCCGGGGCGTAGTTAGCCGTCGCGAATACTTGAATGCCCGCTTTACGTGGCTGACATGAATTTTCTGAATGACGCAAGCGTCAGGATTTTCCTGCTTTGCGTACTTGGCATTGTTACCATAAAGATAATGATCCTTCTCTTTCATCACACACGTAACCTACCTTGCCCAGCTCGTCTTCAAGGGACGTGTGTTCACCAGGTGATATTGTACTGGGCGTCGACGTTCCACTGCAGGAGCCATTAACGCCAGTCTCGTGGGGCAGTGTTATCGATAGGGGTGAACATTCTTGTCTCCATATACCACGAACATCCCCGTCGTGTACCTATAGAACCATCAGGTACATAGTAGTACCAGAGAAAATCAGTGAACGCATGTAATCCGTGCTTTATTCAAGTTGTCTTTGTACAATATGAATGAATCCTGATTGCCTATACTACCAGTAAGGGGCGGGCTAGGTCATAGGTCATCTTTGTAATAAACGAGGATATAAAAAATTAAATAAAAAACAAAGAGAGAGGACGGTGTGTTTCCAGAAAAGAGGAATAAAAAAATATAACAAATGCTCACAGCTACGACGTTCAGGATAAGAAGCCTCGGGTCAAAGTTCAGGATCCTGTGACGCGTTGCCACGGATTAATGGATAAAGAATAGATAACAGACCTAGTCTGTATCCAATGGCGAGGAATAGAATGACTAGAAATAGGATGAGACTAACCGCGCTGTGTATCTCTTGGGACCAACGTTTGTCGACCCCGTCACTGGTGCTGTAACCACTGTCGACATTATGACGTCTGTGTGACCTCGTATCCAGGGTGGCATGACCTCTAGCGTCCAAAAGACCTCTTCTTGTTCTACCACCCCTAGCCCTCTCGTGTTTCGCGGCCTGCCTCTCCAAGTACTTGAAGATGTGTGTTCGCCCGCGAATGCACAGCTACATGTGGATGATCCAGGAGAGTTTTAATTAGGGGAGGATCCTGAGGATCCTGAATAACTTTTTTCATCTCTTATCATTCTATTTACCGAGGCAGGCGGTGACGTGAGGGGATTGTCCGAGAGTTTTAGGTCGACGAGACTCTTCATCTTTCTGAGTTCATTCGGTAACACGGATATCCTGTTGCCACTTATATCCAGCTTCACGAGCCTCAGGTACGTCAATTCTGAAAGAAATTCAAGAATTAAAGTAAAAGGACATACTGAAGCTCTATAAAAAAAATTCAAATTAAACGGTACCAACCTATTGGCAACTGGACCAGAAGATTACTTCTAAGATCCAAAGACCTG
Organism: Pachycephus smyrnensis; assembly: GCA_030142225.1. NCBI lineage: Eukaryota > Metazoa > Arthropoda > Insecta > Hymenoptera > Cephidae > Pachycephus > Pachycephus smyrnensis. The sequence goes on along the minus strand of JARQST010000282.1, from coordinate 406,782 downwards.
AGCCTTGGCAGATCACCTATTCGTGGAGGCAGGGTTGAGATCTCGTTACAACCAGCATCCAATTCAGCAAGTGCTGACATCCTACCAAGTTCCTCAGGTAAAGATACCAAACGATTGTGTGCGACTAGAAGAGTCTGCAGTGGTAACCTGCACACCTCCCTCGGCAAGACTGTCAACTGGTTCCGGCTGTAAAGATGAAAGTTTCCGGTTATCATTCATCTTTTGCAAAAGCTGTCAACGAGTGCTGCTGGTGATCGATACTTCATCGTGGAGTTTTAAACCAGCTAGCAACACCCTTCCTCCCGGTCTAATCGACATTGACGAATGGCGGATGTACCTGAGGTCGAGGTAGTTGAGCGATTGGAGCATCACCACGGTTTCCGGTATAACTCTTATGGCATTGTGATAGAGATGAAGCTTCTCGAGGAATGGAAACTCGGTGACCTCCTCGGGCAATTCCGTGAACCGGTTCTTCGACAGGTCTGCAAGGAAGCAAATCAAAAAAAGGTACAGGTTGCGATGCTTTGTTCCTTGTCTTTTTATTTATATCTTTGATCCCCTTTCTTGGAATCCATGCCAGGACAGGTGTCTCGTCAAGGACAAAGGACAAGACTGGTACCGGATGATCGGTGTGGGATAAGATTCGTTAATAAACCAGTAAGCGGACTCTTAACAAGCCGACGATATGTATCCCATAGCAACAGCTGTAGATATAAGGGTGGTATATTCCTTCCTCTTCTCGAAGAGGGTTGTATTATGAATGGGGCGCGTTAGCCACGTGCGTGCAGTCAGGACACAAGGGTGGCTCAGCTGCTCCCAGCTAGGAACTTTCCTGATCAATACCGACGGTCCCTTCGCGTTACGAACGTTGCCGTAGCGGCAATCGCAAAAAACCAACCCCTGTTGTCGTGGGGGAATAACAACCCTGCGAGATTTACACTTTGCCGGAAATTTCATGAATTTCCCGTTATTCTACCTGATACCCGATTACGTCACTGGTCTCTCTTCCAGCCCTTTCCATAACGGAAATTACCAATCGCCCAGTCTGAAGGGTAGGAACATCCCTTCAGCTGATGCTGGTTCGTTTGCTTCTCGATTCTACACAATTTGCAACCCCATAACGAGGACAGTTTGCCTTCCGAAATTTCATATGAAATTATCAGTGATAGAATTAAATCATGGACCAGTAAGGGAGGGATAGGTATTGTACTGTGTAGACTATAGTGTCTTGGGGGTGAAACTGGCAAAAGGGACGAGACTGTCGATCGAATAGAAATTGGTGTGCAAGGGCGTCGGCTCGTAGTCTGGCCAAGACGGGGATGAAGTCCTTTGCACCAGAACAGGTCCCATGTCGCAGCAATCCCCATAGAATACGAAAAATGTTGAAATTATCTGCCAAGTAGCGAAATATAAAAAACTATGCACAAGTCAGTCCAAGAATGGCGACGGTGACGTTTCCTTGGCATTTATCTTACTTTGACCTTTAATTTCTGCAGTGACATTTGTTTGATAAATGTAAGATAGAAAAAAATTATTAAATAATTCCAATGTCGTAAACAGCCTGAGAATACTTGAATGGATATAGAAAGCCTTTTGTATTTTTAGCAACTGATGCTCTTGGCTGATAAAAATGTCTGATAAGGATCAACCATTCTCATTCTAACCATATATATACAGGGTGTCCCAGAACTTCTTTTATACCGGAAAATGGGCGATGAGTGGAGGTGCCCCGAGTACCCTCCCGCAATCCGTTTTCGCAATAGTTTTTAAACGGTAAGCATTTCAGATGCACCAATCAGAATAAAGTATTTCCGCGGTTCATGGCTGCGTGGTGGGACGTAGTGCAGCAGCTCCGCGAGCCACGACTATACGGGGCACCTCCACTTATCGCCCATTTTCCGGTACAAAAGAAGTTCTGGGACACCCTGTATATATATATGAAACTAGAATTTATTACGAGAACTAGGGGGTGCTAGCTGGCCCAGAATATAGGGGTCGCTCACCAAGGACCAAGGTCGAGGTCCTGCAGGAAGGATCGATAAAACAAGATACGATTTACGTGTGTCGTAAATTGTTTCGTGGTTCTATACCATACAGGGTGTGGCATCCATTATCAGTCGCCATATATCCTATGAAAATGTTCAAAGGCAAATTTTCGAAATATAAATCAATTTCAAAGCAAATTACCAAAAAAAAAAGAGTAACAAGAAATCCTGTATCCCCTATTCGAGGCCATAAAACATCCGCCAACAAAAAACTCCGCGAATGGTGATTGATCGTCAATTTAATTACCAGAAATTTAATTAATCAAAATAGAAACCATTATGGTAATAAGCCATATCGAACCTGACGCTATTCAATTTATTCGGGATTTACAAGGACCGCCACTAGATTCCCTCTACAAGGCATAATATTCCAAAAGCACTTTTTTTAAACGTCCGTAAAAAAGTATCTTGTTAAAAATAACAATACAGCCATAGAACATAATCATCTTGAGAAAAAAACTTTATGGGTTCACCCGAGCAATAACGTGTCTGTTAGGGCGCGTTCGCACGTAAGGGTATTTCTTTGACGACTACGGGTGTGTCTTCACGCGACGACAGGACGTACAAAAGGCGCCATTGTTAAAATCAGAGACACTTCGACGAAATACAAGTCAATTATTATGACAAATGTCATGACGCATAGAACAGAAGACTAGAACTAAATATGGCGTTTCGAAGAACAAGAAATTCAAACAACATAGAAGCACGTGTTCATTGTGCCTTCTCTATCCATCAAGGCAGTCTATTCAATAACGACTATAATTCCAGACGGACTTCTAGAGAAGACAAGAGTGAGTAGCGCCATACTATGACGTAGTCTGGCAGCCATTATTTAATATGGCGTCGGGAAATTCACACAAGTATTATATAGTTGTCAGGGACAACGCGAGGGCGGTGGATCGATAGGAACCCTATTGCAAATATTTCAACGGGGGCCCCCCACATGCATGCCAGGTGCCCTGTGCACTTTGCACGCGATGCCATCCCCTATAGAGACTTTCAACCCTCTTTAGTGCACTGGACGAAGACATAAATGCCCGACGCTTTTTTTTATAAGGGTATAATAAAAATATCAATAATAATAATAAAAAATAGTATTACAAGATCGAGATGCATTTTTCGTATTTTATTAAAATTTTTATTAGGTATTCGTTCGCCTATACATGATTTATGAAAATTTTCGTCGCTCACTTGTAAATGTGCTTTGCAACTCCATCTCTCGCTCTAGGTTATAACCACGCGCACGAACTTTCCCACAGACTATTTGCAAGGAGTCCGCGTTTTAAATGGGGACCATTAAAGATCAGCCTTGAACCTCGCGATATTCATCGGCCAATGGCACTTGGTATGGCACAGTGTTACTCTGGAAGAAAACATCGAAGCCGCTTTTGTCTGTCGATCAGAGAACAGCGGCCACTTCCTGTGCGGACGTGGTACCGTACGAGACTGGCATGCATAAAGCCGCATCTCCAAATGAAAAAGAAAGAAGAAAAGTAATAAAATACTCTACGTTCTCGTGTAACGATATTGTATCCAATGCGTCAAGACTCCTGGCGACATTCCCTTTAATGGCAAGTATTACGCTCTTACCAGTAGCACTGGTAAGCTGGTTATCCGCATTAAGAATGATAAGGCAGATCAGAATAAGAGGAAGAAGAGAGACGAAGAGATACGAAAGAGAAAAAAAGAACCTAAAACACAGAAAAGATTGACAAAGTAGGTAAAGGCGTGATTAATTCCGCGTAATTTTCCACCCTGAGAAAAGTGGAACAGCGATACGTCACATCCTGAAAAAAGTATTCCAGTATCGCAGAGATGCAAGGCTACTAGAGATGCATCGAGCTAGAAGTTGCATAGAGACGCTGTATGAATTTTTCGAGATGAAAAAAAAAGATGGAGGACTCATTACCACGGCAATTACAGCCGGATATAATCTGCAGGCTAAACAGTGGCGATCCTTGTGCGACGCAAGGCGTCGACGTCCTACGTGACGTAGGCGCGGCGCCGAGAATGTGGGAAACGTTTGACAGTAGGACAAAGGCCTGGTTTCTAACCAGCGACCGACTGCATCCCGTCCTGCCTGTTTATTACCAGACTGCTACGATTCTCCGCTATTTTTTTGTCATCTCTCTCCACCGCACTTTCATTCCGTTCCATTTCGCAATTTTAGCCGGTGCAGCGACACAGTGAAAATGTCGCTAGAAAAAGAAAAGGTACAATGTACACAGCCAGCGACGGTAAGGGCATAGACTACACGCTTTAAAGAAAGCGTACAGAGTCATTGAGCTGTCGAGCGTCAAGCAAAGACGAGAGAACATTTATTTTTTCGTTTTCCTCGCACAATTTTTTCTTTTTCATCTACCTACCACTCTGACCCACCCCACGTGCGTTTCCTCTCGTGCACAACGTGACGGCGACACTTCGAGCCTGCGTCGCTCAAATAAAAAGAGATTCTCCAACCGTGTCCGTTTATCCATTGTAATACAGGGCCAGGGTAAGGTTAGTATAGAATGCGCATATAAAGTATACCGAAAACTAATGGAAATTTTTAACACAGACGTATCGCGCCCATTGACGATCACCCTGGAAGTTGGTTGAGTCGGGAGTATCGTGAGCGGTGAACCAGGCTTAACTGAACTCGAGTTTCTTCACGGTGCGTCAACGTTTAAGGGCGCTTTGTTCACGAGCAGCACTGCGTAACCGCGACAGAGAACCCATACGTAAGCACCGACAGAAGGCTGATGGGCTACGGTAAGCGTAGCGAATGGCGTCAAGAAGGAGAAATAAAAATAAAAGGTAATGGATGAAAAGCAGGAATGCTCTCAATCAGGTATAAAGCAGAGAACGTTATGGTAGCTGAGAATGACATAATTAGTGTACTGTGAAATTTCACAGATTCGGCAATAAGATGTATATACGTCTTCGCTTAATTTTCACAAGTAATTTTCACGAGGTCGTCGTGCTAATTGATCTGCTAAACGAAGGAACCGGGATGGTTTTAGTTAACCTTAATCACGTAGCGACCTACTAATTATCTGTACACTACACGGACGGCTTTCCTCATCGTCTCGTGAAAACTCGTAGTGAAACAGCCTGTAGCGTAATGTGGTTGGTATTGAATCTATATATATATATTAACTACCTACATATACCTCATTATAGCATCTAGTCTGTCTGCTTGAGCCAAGGGTTGCAAAAACTTGCTTTGATCTTTGAAACGTCGCTTTCGCGTTAGTCGATTCAGTAAATCTTGCCTACGTCAATCAGAAGGTAAAGCTGATCCATTAGTAATCGCAAGAACGGAAGAGATCAACCGGAAACTGATAAATTAATGCGGTTGCAAAAGCAAAGTGCTGATAACAAAAAATCCCTGGAACTCAGTATATCTAACAGTAGAAAAAATACAAATGGTGGTAAACCAGTGAGGAGGAGGGAGGGATGAATTTGTGAGGATTTCCTGAAGTGTAAAAAATTGCGATACGTGAAAGCCGCAAGCTGAGTAAAAAAAAACAAAATGGTGGATCGATATATCGTTCAGTAGTTGAAACCAGAGAGATATTAACGTAACGCACATGGACCGGAAGCCCCGGGGCAGGAGTATTTGAAGTGTGAGCAGGAAAAAACGAGTAATGAAGGGCGAGAGAGAGAGAGAAAGAGAGACAGAGAAAGGGCGGTATCCCCGAGCAAAAATACATCGTCTCTACGAATGAAAACAGAAAGCAAGAGTAGGAGAGAGAGAGAGAGAGAGAGAGAGAGAGAGAGAGAGAGAGAGAGAGAGAGAAAGAAATATGGCGGTTCAACGGCCCTGACGATACTCTGCCAGGAAAAGCTGCTACTTAGTAAAAACAAAACGTGTGGATTTACTGGGTAAGGAAAACTTGAGTTTATATCTGGAGCTACGTCCCACGTCATAATTTCGTATAACGCCGATACGCCATTTTGTTTACTCCACTTCTAGTCAAGAAACTCATCCACGCGCTCGTCTTAGCGAGAAATTAAGCTACGGATAAAAACACTCTGGGATGTGTGTCATCTTCATTAGACTGGATGGAGAAAAAGAAGGGGCGCCATCTCACCACGTGGACCGACTTCTTTCACATGTGTAACGTGCTCCCTCACGCATGCTAGAAATCCCTACGTACGCATGGTATATACCTAAAGTAATGACACTCACGCACTATTACGCACTCCGGCACGAGCTGCGTGGGTGAAGCATGTAAAATTGAATCATCCGATTGAATGGATTCGACACGAGAGAAAGAAGAAGTGCATATGCGAAGAGCATATGTGGAATGGACTATAGTACTACATGAAGTGGAGTAAACGCAAGCTCGAGGATGAAATACGAAAAATCTTTTCAAGGTGGACACCATATATATACATATATATACTCAATACCAAAATCCAAGCATGAAATATAATGAATGACAGAATTATTATCATATGTGATTACCAATGGTAAGTACCGAGTTAATCATACGTAAGAAAAATCGATCGCGTCTCCAGCATGTAAATTGGACGAATTAAAACTCTTATATGTCCTATAGCCAAACATTCGAAGTTCCAGTGGTACGGCCATGATGCGAAACAGAGTCGACTTCTACTCAAGTTGCGTTGTGGTGGTACACACTCCACTCGGCATGACGATGGCTAATTATAACTCAGCAACAAAACCACCATGTCGCCTCGCACATGTGATACGACACTCGTGCGCAATATTGTGCATACATATGTGCTGGAGCCTCCAGCATCACAATGTGATCAACACTCGCTGAGGGTTGCCCTATTTTTCTAGTATTCTTTGTATCTGTTACTTTTTTCCCTTTAAATTGCGATATATAGAGATCTAGTTTCTTTTTGTCACTAGATCGAGCTATCGAGATGGCAGATCGATATCAGTCGTCGATGATTCTTTGATTCTGACTCTTGAACTTGCCGCTCCCCCCAGTCGCGCCCCCCCCCCCCCCCTGTATACGCTGTCAAGTAGACTTCATCGTCTAGGGGTTGTTCATCTTATCACCGTGGGGCAAAGGCCTAGCAAACTTCAACTGTGTGGCGAAGTATGACGCTTTATGGAGTATCGACCTGTTGGCACCCCTGACTTGCAGCTGCAGGGTCTCTATCTTTAGCGTTCACGTACGCACGAGATTCTCACACGGTATACGGAACCACCCCCGTGTACTAGTTATATGTGTGTGAAGCATAGGAGCTTCTATGGGATATTCACTCTTGGTTTGCCTTGCCATAAAAATACTTTATGCCACCCTCGCTGAGCTTAACCAATACTGGATCACTCAGAGGGATGATGGCAGAAGGGGATGGTTAGGATGTCAGTGGAATTATTTTTAGCTGATAAATACTGTCGGTATGTACTGTTTATGTTAACGGTTAGTGCATTGGTCACCCCTTAATAATTCAGGGAGGAAATGAATTCGATTCGCTCTGCTGGCTTTTCGAGTCACGTCAGCTGGCGCGAGTGGAATGAGAAAACAGAGAGAATATAGTGGAGAAGAGAGAAGAGGGGAGCACGGAGGACGTTAAATTCATGGTGGAAGGATTGAAGGAATAAGAAAAAAAAATATTAAAAAATGCAGAGAGATTGGATGGACAGTGGCCAATTGGAATCGATGGGAATGATTGGAATCGCAGATGTTCTTCAGTCTCCAAACGGTGACGTATGAAGTAATACACAAAATGGCTGAGGTTTTTTCAGTGTCTATATCAGTATATGTATACAGCGTGGTACATCCACCCGGGCCAATAACACCAGGAGTGCATCTCCCTAGGAGTCGAAAAATGCTCGACTTTAAAATTAGTGACTGCAGCAACCGCCCCGCAGATTTTCCCGATGTCTGGGATTCCCTGGCATTCCATGCGGAATTCCTTGCCAACTCGAAGCCCCCTCTCCCCCCTCCCCCTTACCGGTAATGCGCCACGCGCATTTTGGAGGACCGAGTGTCGTGGGGAAAAGGAGAAGCTCAAGGCACGTACTTACGTACGTGGATACTCCACACGTGCAACATAGTTAGATTTTTTTAATTAAAAAAAATACAAAGAAAATCACACGTACCGGACACGCACGCAAATAATGAATTTCGCTGGAGAAAAATTCGCATATATCTTCCACGTGACACAGAAAGTTCTGATTGTGTTTCCTAATATGAGCAAAAATAGTACAGAGCAGTAAAAGGGGTAGGTTGGCACCTGTCTTGAATTCGGTGGAAGGCACCCTCAATACCTTGTTCACCCTATAGCAAGAACTGACCTGGGGTTCAATAATGAAATTATGTTGCCCACGGGATATTCTGTCAGGGGGGTGAACGTAAGAAGAGGGTTGCCATAAGAGAAGCATGGCAATGTGCCCCTAAAATAGGAAAGCCAGTGATCACTATAGATATATAGAAACGTCTATTACACTAGGGGTTGGTGTTCGTTCTCTCACTTCGTCAAAGTCTCTCATCGAAAATCAATAAACACTCGTCAGCAGCCTACTCGTTAACCGCTCCATATCTCAAGAATAGCTCTTTCCTCGTTTTGACCCAAAAATAGAAAATTCCACGTGATAACGGTGCAGCTACTACCAACGGTATTTCGTTCCACAATTGCATCCTAGTGCCAATGTGCATGGGGCTTTATGCGTCAAGCTATATAGGTACGTAGAAAGAACAGTGGTAACATTAGGTGCTAGAAAATATCTCCAGTTCTACAGGTTTGTTCAAACGAAATAGTTGGATTTGAAAGAAAAAAGCCGCGGTTTAACGACTGTTTTAACCAGCTTGAGCGATCTGGTTCACCCTGTATATATCTAGTTGCATTTAAATGAAACAACTTTCGATTTCTACCATTCATGAGAACTGGAAGACGATATATCTGAACTGTCACTTGCCATTGAGCAGAATCAACGGAAGCAAAAGGAGAATCCGTGCCAAGCAATTTGCGTGGGACTCGCGTGTACGCAGCCCGTTGCGCAACGGGATTTTATTTATTTTGACGGCCATTATGCATCGTTGGAAAATATTTCAAGAGGAATCTGCGATCTGCTGTAAGACAATCGCAGTACCTAGAAAGCATACAAGAGATTATACTGAAGGAATATGGGGACCGTGAATGATCGTGCAAGTATCGCTTTACTAGTTTCATTGAGATCTAAGGACAGTTGCCGTATTGAGAAACTCGAGAAAATCTTTCGTTTACTTAAGAGTTATCAGCTGTCAAACGATACTATCGTGGTCAGAGGAAACTGGGTGCGCCGAGATAACGTTGTCCTTGTCAACGAAGCAATGTGGGCAGCGTTACCATCCTGTAGATGTTAAAACAGAGTACGGACATTAACTGGACGACTTTTCCACAATAAAGAAACGTCGCATCGGGATATTCAGAAGGAAGAAAATGGTTTCCGACGAATCTAATTCAGATACGAAAAAAAAAAGTTGGCAACAGAGTACTCTTGGATAGCGAATTAATTATGATTTAAGCTGGCTTAAAGTGATGTCGAGCCGTATATGGAGATAAGCTAGGTAAAACATCCCTTAAGCATCCCCGGTATCTTTGCAATGGGGTTGACTGTACTCTAAGGCTTTTCTTGGCTTCTCTTAGTTTTTTTTGAAGGGCTCAGTGTGCGTATGTTTCCCCCTAGTTTGTGTATTGAGTTCTCTTTTTTTTAAGCGTTATATGGACCATGGGGCGACTTACCGAGGCGGTTCTAGAGGGCCTCTTCAAGAAAGGCCTTTTGTTTCAGATTCAGTCAGAACGGATATCAGACTGAAAGGGTCTGTTTTACCGTGAACAAGTAAAAGAAGTAACCCGCGAGATGCTTCTTCGAGATTCTATTCATAGAGTTAGATAGAAATGAGGAAATCATGTCTAAGAGAGAAGAAAAGAGAAAAAATGGAGCATCCAAGTACAAGGAATGTTAGTGATTCCTTTCTAATGTTGAAAAATTAGTAAGCGTTAGGTGGGTAAAGCTTAATGAATGAATTAATATTTATGCTGTGTGGTCAACTGGTGACTATCCAGCCGTGAATATAATTATGGCATGATCAATTAACGTATTCTATTATAATAACAGTATGCTTCCATAAGAGGTGTTAGTCTGGTGCAAAGACCTCGTATCGTACGATTTAAAGGAGAAGCCGATTATCTTACTGCACCATAGTAGAATCATTAGAAAGGTAATCAAATTTTATGTTTATCTCCAATTAAAGGAATACCTGGACCGTCTATGTTCACGCGTCACGCTTCGTGCTTGTGGAGAATACACGGTTAGACATTTTAAGAAACCGCAGGAGCAGTTTCAATGCCCAGGACCTCTGACGCATTCAACAAATATTGCACCAAGGAAATAACACGAAGCAGACAATTTAATATATTTTTAAATATAATCCGTCCATTGATTCAAGTATGCTAGAGTCAAAGCTAAAACCGCTTGGTTTCGATCATTTTCATAAAGTCAATACAAGTTGACGCATCGTAGTACGCATTGCGTACATAAACAAATAATTGAGGTTAGCCGTAAAGGACGATGAACTAGATGGACGATGCGTTCGAAAATACCATGGGAAATTGAGTCATTGGTGAAGATCATCGTAATATAAACAGAATAACCCAGGCTGGTTATGAAAGGTACTATAGGTTCTCTCACGTAGCATAAGTCAAGGGGACTCACCAGCTATCACCGTGTCCTGGAGGTTGTATTTCGAGCCGGTTTTTCCAACCTTCGGAAAATCCTTGAGTTTACGACCGCTCAGCTTGAGCTCGCCGCTTAGATGCGCCTCCTCAAGGATCCTCTCGAGGCTGCGGGTTAGCTGTTTTTGTATGTGACCGCTCATGTTCGACGCGACCATCGCCATGTTACATTTTTCGAGCACTGAACACACGCGAGGCACAGAACCTGCCTCTTCTTGTCTCGTTCCTTGAGGACAACGAGTACAGACCTCCTCGAAACACGGGCGCCAGCGCACTACCATTACTCTCTAGGACTGGTCAGGTTTCTCATTGGAAGGAAAGATCAGCGACCGTAGCGCCATCGCAGTCAATGACTCGGTTTTGCTATAGAGAGTTTCTTATGCCGTATAGAAATTAGCAAGGATTGTGGAATAGAAATATTACTCAAGAAAGTATATATTGAAATACTACTAGATGTTTTTATTATACATCTTATAATACAGGTTGCTTATGATTATTTACAATTAACTATGAATTAAGATTGACTATGACTCATTCATTCTGATATCCCGAATCACGGTGTTTCAGTGGCGATTATGATATCTGGATATAAAAATTACATATTTCATATATTTATTAGCATTCATCAACTTTCTTTCGCTCTGAATTATGTGCTAGGTGCTCAGGAAGTTTGTTCATGTTCGGTCCTGTTACTTCCACGAGGAATAATGGAGAATTTGAAACTACGATGTGTTATAAATTAATTCTTCTTTTTCTGAACATCATTACCAAGTGATTCTTGGTACCGTCTCACAAGTTCTTCTTGCATTTCCATTGTGCATGGACTGTATCTTGCGTATTCCATTGAGAATTCACCCTTACCCTGCGTACTGGAACGCAGCTCACCAACATAGCCGAACATATCGTTCAGGGGAACTTCTGCATAGACTGTGAACCAACCCTCGTTACCATCAGTGCCAGTGATAACACCCTTCCGTTTAGTCAGCTGAGCAATAACTGTTCCTTGGAATTCCTCTGGCGCAGTGACCTCAACCAGCATTACTGGCTCCAAGATTGACCAAGTACCTCTTTCAAAGACTTCCCTGACGGCACCCTGAGCCGCCAGATTGAACGCAAGCTCAGACGAATCTACAATATGATGAGCTCCGTCTATCAGACGGAATTTGATACCAGCTAATCTGTGTCCAGTTAACAACCCCTTCTCGCACATCTGTCTAAATCCTCTCTCGACACCCGGGATGAATTGTTTTGGCACGTTGGTACCGGTAGTTTCATCTGAGAATACTATTTTGGTATTCTCATGCGGCGGAAGTGGCTCCATAATACCGGATACGCGAGCAAATTGTCCAGCACCACCAGATTGCTTTTTATGAAGATAATCAAACTCGCAGGGTTCGGTTAGGGTTTCCCTGAAAGCGACTTTAGGTTTTCCAAGTATTACTGGACAGCTGTATTCACGTTCCATACGCTGAGCATAAATTTCCAGGTGTAATTCTCCCATGCCAGAGACAAGAGTTTCCTAAATTATAAAGGATAAAGTAATTTTGTTGATGATACATTTTAGCCTGTTATTATTTATTTAATTCACTTATATGCTCACCTTACTGTCAGCATCATAGAAGAATCGGAAGGTCGGATCTTCTTTGGTAAATCTTGCTATTCCTTTAGCAAAATTATCACGGTCCTTGGAATTCTTTGCTTGAATAGACATTGAGACTACTGGATCCGGTACGAAAATGGATTCCATTGATAAGTTCAATTTATTGTCTGTGACGAAGGTGTCACCAGAGGCACAATCAACGCCGAATAAGGCAAAAATGTCACCGGCGTAAACTTCGTGTACGTCTTCCATTTGATTTGAGTGCAAACGTACGAGTCTTGCAATGCGAACCTATTTATTACGTAATACAATTAGAGTCGAATATAAATGAGGCAAGTGGACAGTCCAGAGCTAAAAAAATATAAATGTAGCCTGCCACTACCTTTCTGTTTGTTCTTGTGTTATAAATAGTGTCGGATTTCTTCAACATGCCTTGATAACAACGGAAATATGTCAGTTGACCAAATCGTCCAGCTTCCAATTTAAATGCCAGACCGACAAATGGTTTTTCATCATTTCGCGCAGAATCCAAAATGACTTTTACTGGTTTTTCTCTGTATAAAAATATTATTTTTACTAGGTTAAGATTATTTAAAGACACTATAGCGAATGATACTCACCCTTCTTTCTCTTTGTTAGCCACATTTTCTACCTCACCAGGATTTGGTAAATAGTCTATCACAGCATCTAGTAGAGGCTGAACTCCTTTGTTCTTTAAGGCAGTACCCACGAGAACTGGTGTAAATGTTCTTTTTATACAGGTTCTTCTGATCGCATCAGTCAGATCTTTTTCAGTGAGACTCGATTCGTTGAGAAATAATTCACCAAGTATTTCGTCGACATTACTCAAATGTTCAATGAGTTCCTGACGCCTCTCGTCTGCTTCGGTTCTCATATCTTTTGGAATTTCATCTTGTCTAATGACCTCTCCAAAGTCACCATCAAAGTATAATGCTTTCTGTGTAACCAGATCAATCAATCCCTTGGTCTCTCCCTCTAGACCAATAGGTAACTGAATGAATGCTGCATTGTGGTGCATTTTAGAACGCATATGACTCAATACTCTATAAGGATTTGCACCCATTCTATCTAATTTGTTAATAAATGCTAAACAGGGTACATTATATCTTTTCATTTGCCGATTCACAGTTAATGTTTGAGACTGAACTCCACCAACTGCACACAGTACTAAAATTGCTCCATCCAAAACACGAAGAGCTCTCTCTACTTCAACTGTGAAATCCACATGCCCAGGAGTGTCAATAATATTAATATTATGATCTCTCCAGATCGTATATGTCGCAGCAGACTGAATAGTGATACCACGTTGCCTTTCCAGTTCCATACTATCCATAGTTGCTCCAACATTATCCTTACCTCTGACCTATTTAACAAAAATTTTTTATTATATGCTCAATTATTAATTCACATACTACAATGTAGTGTTATGTACTTACTTCATGCATTTGTTCGATACGACCAGTATAATATAAAATACGTTCAGTCAATGTAGTTTTACCAGAGTCGATGTGAGCTGATATACCGATATTCCTAATTTTCTCCAAAGGCTTATGCTCAGCATATTTCGCATATGATGCCATACATCGTGTATAATCCTATAGCAATTAAATTATGTTCAATAATCTACTGTACTACAGTAGTCTAACCTTAGAAAGTCAAACAATAAGAAACCCTAACTTTTTACCTCAAAAATGCAAGAAGGCAGTCGTGACAATCGTCGTAAATTAACGTGACCCTTTAATATCGTTATTAGCGTCATTCTTATAATTGTCCTTTATCAATTACACTGAATATATATCAATTTTTAATTCTCTGCCGGTCCGGCAGTATTGCAACACGCGTTGCTAAAAAGAAAGGTTGAACATGGCTACTCTCATGTGTTCTTTCAAGAAATGCGAGCTGCAGCTTGCATAACTCAATATTTATCTACATAAATTCTTTTATATGTATAACAAATATTTAATTCCACATATCGAGAACAGCTGTCGGAATAACATATATTTATATGACATCTCTTGAGTATCCTATTTCTTTATTAAAAATCAATGTTCCATCCGTCCTGTAGATTTCGTCACGGATATTCGAAGCAGCTTTCGCGTGTCATCACTTTTTCAACGTAAAGTTGGGTTGGCAATTCTTACCAATTGAAGACGGTCGGCAAGGAGTACCACGTTGAATTTTTTACAAAGAATGTGAGTGTATTTTGGAGTACATTTTGATATTATTAAAAGTATCAAAAGAAGGTAAGAGCTGCAGTAGAAAACTGAAAGCTCAAGTGAGTTAACAGTTGTTCTAGTAGCACTCGGGTATGCCGTGTGTATGAGATAATTTCTTTTACATTTTAGAAGCCATGACAAGAATCTGAAGAAATACAGAGATCTTTATTTCGAAGATGGAATTAATTTTGGTACGGGCCACGAGGCTGTCGAGTCTTCTGTTACGAACTTCGACATTTTTGCCTGCTGTTTCAGTGGCAACCTCCCGGTGTCTTTGCCAACGCCAAAATGAATTTTATAGGATTTTAGTCGGTAGGTTAGCACCATATTTTGTGTTCTAATTACGGTATGGATTGTTGGATTGATGTTTATTTAATTTGTGATTGTTGCCTCATATCTTTTTCAGAGAGATATACTCCTTGTAGGATCAACCCAAAGTACTTTGCATTAACAAATTATGCTTATCCACATAGAACGTTTCTTAGTGACAATTACTTCAAGAATGCTACGTGGATCATACACCGTAGCTACTCGGCAGAAACGAATAAAGACTGCTATACTCCTCCTCCAGCTAAGAAGCTATCAGTTTTCCAAAGGATGAAGCAGATGACAAAGGATTACTGGCATATTCTTATTCCTGTGCATGTAATCACTTCTATCGGCTGGATGTCCTTGTTTTACATTGCTGCTAAGAAGTAGGTACATCGAGCTACCAATCCTTATGTCCACTTGTCTCTCCTAAAGGGACACGCGATGGTTACGACGTGTTCTTCTAGTGGAGTCGACATTGTGGGAATTATGGAGTACATGAAGCTGAGCGAAAAGTACCTAGAGATGTTACGTGGCTCTAGTGCTGGACACTGGGCTGTGGCGTATGCCCTGTATAAAGTATTCACCCCACTCCGATATACTATTACAGTTGGTAAGTTTACCATGTAATACAAGTCTATTAAGTGCATTGAGTCTTTTTAATAAAAACAAAAAAATCATTTATTTGTGAACGCAGGAGGTACAACTCTAAGCATTCGCTACCTCAACAGATGGGGATATTTAAAGTTCAAGCCACGATCAAGTCTATCCGACAAAGTAAGTTATGCAAACTCTTTGTAGATAGAAGAATTCTAAAGAACAAAAAGAAAAAATCCAGTGATATTAAGCGCGTCAGCATTTTGTACCTGGAACTTTGTCCTCTTTGTCTGTTTACACGCACGCCCACGATGCAGCCAGCCCAAAAGATTCTACGTAGGTTCCTCGAGTTATAATTCTAGTGTGCTTGTCGCAAATCAAATGGAAATACCCCATAATTTTCATCACCCACTTTATATCTATCAAAGTTTATAATTTTCTTCTCTTACTAATTACGTAGACTAGAACTAGCCTCACAGAGCACGTCCGAACGTAGGATTTTAGATCAATTATCCTGAATGCAATTAAACAATCTTCTCTACATTTTTCAGGAAGCGCAGTCACGCAAATGTGCCGAGGAGCACAAAGCAAAGTTCGCGAAAACAGAGTACAAGGAGGAACAACAAACTGAACCGCCAAAAACTTAAAGTTCACTGAGACATATCTCAGATGACCATACCGGGATTCAAATGCATTATAATTAAAGATCGATATGTATCGATGACTAAGGGTCTGGCCTCTTGTAAATGTACTATCATTTCCTTCTTATAAAGCCTCTAGAGCCTATTAAAAAAAATTCAATGCTTTCATAGGTTGACTCTCGACCCCAATCATGGCTTCCTCTTCTTCTTCTTCTACTTACAGCTAACAAAAAATAACACCCTTGTGGATTCTCATAAGGTTTATTGGTATTTATTAACTAGTTGCATTCACCTTGCGTGTACCGTACATGCGTTTAAATAAAAGTTGTACTTTTTATCTACACAATACGCTCCACTCAACGACTACACCTAGAAAACGTACGAGTCTCCTAATCCCGAAGGAAAGGACAATTAGTATTTTTTTGGCAGCTTCATTTGTGCGTAGTTCACTATAATTAATTTATATTCTTTATAAACTTCGTAGATTTCAATATCCTTTCTATCAAACGCTTTATAATCCAATTTCATTTAAAAAGAAAAAAAAAACGTAAAAATGAGATAATAATCCGTTTACAAAATCCAACTTAAAGTTTTGATATATCCTTGCGAATTACATACCTCAGCTAATAAATACTGTCAATCATAATTCAGTAATTCGATTCCTCCTTGTCTTATATGCAAGATTCCACCTATTGTATCTATGACATATTTCCAGTAGCGTAGACAATGGGCAGATTTACGCGACGACGACGCGTACATGTGTAGTTCGAGCTTAAATAGTCTAACAATAGTTAATAATAATAATAATAATAATAGTAACAACAATAATGGAACTATATACACCCAGTTGAAGTATGATAGTAAGATTTTATCAACAAAAAAGAAACTTTATGCTATTATATCACAGTTGCCTGCG
This sequence comes from Pachycephus smyrnensis, assembly GCA_030142225.1. Lineage (NCBI taxonomy): Eukaryota > Metazoa > Arthropoda > Insecta > Hymenoptera > Cephidae > Pachycephus > Pachycephus smyrnensis. Next base: position 389,752 of record JARQST010000282.1, on the reverse strand, counting down.
CAACTCGCCCATCCTTCACTGATGACACCATTTATATCATTGGGAGTATCTTAGGCAATAAATACTTGTACATATATAAATATTGAATACAGGACTGTTATCTCGTCCACCCTGTATATAGTATGTACATATATGGAATAGTATAGTAAATGATTGTACGTACATATGCGCTGCATCGTAGCGACAAGTTAACGTTTTACAAGCAGGTGGTTTCGCGCCATTTTCTTCGCATGTCTTGCGGGCATAACGGTGGGCAATGCGAGGGCACAAGATACCCAATGCCGATAAATTTAACGGTACAGAAGAGGAGGTACTTGGGCACCGTTTATGTAGGAGCTTTCTAATTACAATTAATCATAATTATCATAAGCGTTCGTACTTCGTCGTATAGCCGGTTGGATTGATTTTGATAAAATAAAACGAGCGGTACCAGAACGAAGAGGAGGATGCGTACTCCCAATACGAGAGAAAGTCAAAGGAATAACTGTAAAGTCGAAGTAGACGTAGATAAATGGCGTTTTAAATTAAAAAAAAAGACGTTATTTATACAGGAAAGCATTTAGTCTTTGTCGTGTTAATAAAATTAGTGAAGTCAAAAACATTACTGTCATTTGTTTACCAAATGAATACAAAGTGTCCGACGTCCATTTTGGTACCGTTTGGTTGCGTCTTGCACTTTCTGCTCTTTGTTTCTCTGATTTTTGAACAGTGAATCGCGGATGGCGCTTCTAGTGCGCAGGATTTTTCAATTTCTTTTCGATTCTTATTGATCTACTTTTTTCTTTTTCTCTTTATCCCATAAACTGGTAGCTCGCCGATACTGGTTGCGGTGCTCTAGGTTGCGTGTGGGATATGCGTTGGATGTGACACGCCCTACACATAAGTCTACCTTCCAGTGGGTAGCACCTTTTGTCGGGTTCATCGGTCAATTGCATTCCACAGTCTTCGCAGACGTAACAGTCCACGTGGAAGTCTTTGTCCATGGAAACTACCCTGACCGTCTCTTCCGTGCCCTGATGAAATGAAACAATGCTATACTGTGATAGGTGATCTTACGTATATATTGGATTTCATTTAATTACCTCGACTGGCGTTATCCCTTTGCCGCAGGATGCACATTTCGGAGCGAACATTCTGTGATAATCATTAACGCAATAAATTTTATTGTCCACGTCCACAGTAAAGGGTACTCCGTCCAGACATTCGTTGCATACACAGCATCTGAAGCATCCTGGATGATAGGATTTACCCATGGCTTGTAATATCTGAAAAAATTTGATTTTAGTACGTTGCCATGACAGTAGGTAATTTTGAAACAATTTGAAAACTCACCATTTCCATTATAAGGTGACCGCATATCGCACATTTTTCTGCTGTTTGTTGAAAACCAGAATACTGCAAGTTATAAGAGACAGATTATTTATTGTTATTTTGTCAAAGTCTTCGAGGACTTACCAAATAATCTTCTTCGCAGTATACCCTCCCATGGACATTGTAAAATGCTTTGCCACGCAGTGCTCTACCACAGGAGCAACAGATGAAACAGTTTGTATGATAAAGATTTCCCATAGCCTGACAAGCTTGTCCAGCTCCGGTTACTTTCTCACCACAAGTATGACATATACCTAAAAACAAAAAAAAAAGAAAATTAAACTTCATGAAATCTTCAAAAAATATTCATAACATGAAAATTCTCCGAACACTGCTCCACTTTTTACACAATAAAACAAAAGAGACGTACTTTAAAGAAGTTCAACGAGTGGTGTGTCTAATCGCAGAGAATTAATAATAGACTCACAGCTGGCGATAGGCAAAACAGGACCCGCCATCGCGACGATGGATTTGCATGGATTAAGTAACAGGGTGGTAAAAAAAATCTTAGTGGTAATTCGATGAAAACTTTGAAATTACGTCTAATCGAGTAATCCACGTGATTAATTGAATTCTAATTTATTAAGCGAATTCCACGACTTAGTTTGCCTAAGCAAAACACTCGCGAACTAAACTAGTATTCAGCAACGGGTCCGACTGGTCTATCTATAACGAGATTAGTTACTGCAGCAACGACCCACAGACTAGTCGTACGACTAGAGCGACGTGTGTACAGTACATTATAACGTGAAACGTAATGGTCGTTTATATATGCTGTACGTTTTATGTTGGGTCTAACATAAACTAAACTGCATGGGACTTCCACGAGTAAGATTAAAACCAGCAACAATAAAGAAATTGAATTCTGGCCGAAATCCAGAATCCTATGCTATTCTGGTTCAACGATGATATACGTTGTATTGTTTGGTACAAATTCCAGGAATGTCGTGTAAATGTCATCTAAAAATTGCAATTATGGTGGGAGATGAAATTCTTTATAATTAGAAAACCGGTACCATACTGGAGTCTGGATGCTGCAGACAGGATCAATGGATGATCTCAGTAGCAGATAACGGTAAAGGATCTTGAAGGATTTATTTGGATTTCTTTGTTATTGCTGGTAGGCAGATCCTTACCGAAGTATTCTCCCTCCTCTTCCTGTTTCTCCATTTCTTCCTCCAGCTGCCGGGTCAATTCCTCGATCTTTCTTTCCGCCTCCGTTGGTCCCTGCTTGCCAAGAAATTTGTGTAGGTTTCAACCGTCATGGAGTTTAATATCGTATGCTAATTTATGCTAGGTTTCTGTGTCTCTTTTGCTAGTTTCGAATGGAGGATCGGATGAGAATCTTTTTTATTCTTTTCTACGACTGAGGTGAGAAGAAATTTTTAATGGGAGACGTTTTGAACTTTCGAGATCGTGAAGGAGTCATACGATTTATGCGAACTTTCCCCAATACTAATCAATAATAGTCTTCTCTATCATGGATACTTGAATAGCAAAAAAAAGTTTCAGAAATATTACAGATAAAATTTTGGTCTGCTTCTCAGAACATAGATAACTAAGGAAACTGTACTGTGTAAATATTAACAGAAGCTATATCAATACTGACAGTAGTTGGTATAATAGACGTGTTATCAATTTTCCCATGATAATACTATACGATATTTTCCACTGTACTGTACAGTACTATGATAATATATATTAGTCTCGTACGGAAGAGCAGTGTCACCCGTTATACAACTAGCGCTATACCGTAAAGGGGCAGTGAAATCATCGGTCATCAATGAAATCATCATCTGACCTGGAGGAGAATAATTTTATAGCGCAAGAGTGAACACGTCTTTGTTCCTCTGGACATTGTGTAAGTAACAGAGAAACCATGAGTATACGCATAGTTAATTTAAAAAGATCCTTACAGATGGTCGTGGTGGTGTAACGTTATAAGGTAAGAGTCCTTTCCCAGGAGATGGTTTTATGGGTGGACTAACGGATTTCTGAACGTGAGCCACGGGTTCAGGTGTCCTTTGAAGCATGGGTACCCCAGCGTTGAGGAAGACGGGTCCAGCTACTCCACTGGTAACACCTGGTGGTAAGCTCGTAATCCTAGGACCGTGAATACCAGGATCATCTCCTGGAGCAGTGGACGCACTAGTGACAGGTGCATGAACTTGTCCGCGTACAGGATTATCCGCGGAGGAATGCCTTGGTGAACCGATGGAACTATGAGTTATGATGTCTGGTGCTACTTGAGCATGAGTGGGACTCGTCTTTGGGGAGTTCCTGGAGTTACTATGAGGAGCAGCTATCCTCATGTCTCTGCCAGGTGAGTATATAGGAGAATTTCGTGTTCCTGGTGTTTCTGATGACTCGACGAATCCTCTATCGTTCTGCGCATTGGATATTCTTATCTGATCTGGTCTGGTAGGTGAGAACATTGGTGAATTTCTTAGACCGGATTGTTCACCAGGTTCTACCTGGGACTGAACTGTTCTCATTTGATCGGAACGATTGGAGGAATAAATAGGAGAGTTTCTGGTTGGAAATTCTCCGCGGCCATCCTGATTATGATAATTTCTATCATTCTGGGGGATGTTGGAACGGTTCGAGGAGTAAACCGGTGAATTTCTACAGGCTGGTATCTCTCCACGGGATGATGTATTGTAGACTGGTGAGTTCCTGGCTGGTGAATCTCCAGTGTAATTCACACCGGTACTCCTGTTAGCAGAATCAACGTACTGCTTGTACAGTGGTGGATTTTCCTGACGGAAACCTTGTCCGTTGTCGGGTTGAGGTTGTCGATAGCCTTGCTGGGTGTTATCGACCACAGTGCTGCGATAATGATGGGGTTCCGGTGGGAGGCGGATGGGCGGCGACTCACTGTGGTAGGGAAGTCCTGAACGTGGAGAGTGTTGTTCCGGCGAGTAACCAAAATTTCGATTAGTCTGTAGTTCAGAGGGTGGTACGTAGGCGCTTCGAGCAGCTTGAGGATCAGAGTTCGAGGACGTTGGATACCTCAGGGTAGAAGCTGGGTCGACGTTGGAGGTACCCCGGGTTAAGCTGGAGCCGTCGAAGCTCTGAGTACGACTTTGTCCCAGGATACGCTGCTGCGAATTTCTTTGAGCCTGACCCTGACCCAGTTTACCAGTCATCACTACGTAATCTCCACCATTAATGGTAGCAGGATGATAAAAATTAGGTACCTGCGGCGCGGGTTTGTTCTGAGAATCAGAGAAATGTACTTCCTGAATATTCTCGTAAACGGGCGGTGCCTCGTAAGGGGGTAGTTCCTTAGCTGGTGATGCTGTCTGATAACGACTGCCAGGAGGAACCTGAGGTTGAGCTTTTCTAAACCCAGCCTCGTAAGCCTCTCCAGCTACAGAACCTCGAGGACTTCCTCTAGGGCTCTTACGCGATTCTACAGGATGATAATAGGGTGGATGAGCCTGATTCTGAGGGTAGTACTCGATATTTTCATAAACGGGTGCCTGTTGTCCAGGACGACTCTGATGTTGCTGTTGCTGCAGACCTATCTGCTCAACAGGCTTAGGAGTAGCAAATCTCGAAGCAGCTATTATGTTTTCACGCTCGTACATCTTGTAGTCGGGTGGTGGTTGTCTGCTCTCGGAAGCGCCCCCTTCAATGAAGCTTTCAATGGCCCCAAGAGGACGGGGCCCACGCACGTCCCTGGGGTTCCTCGAGACGGGCACCTGGGCCTCGGGTCGCGATCCTGAGACACGCCCGACCCCGATGACTCCTTCCCCTGACTCATCCCCCAGCTGGAGGTAACTTAGCTTCTGCACGTAAGCGTCGGCCGAGTCGCACATTGGCCAAGCGGTTCAGTACCGATAACCACCGATAAACGATTTCACAAAGCTAACCAACAACACTGCCTCTGAACTTTCCACTTTCGATACTAACAACCTCTCAGCATCACCACGAGCTAGTATCTTAGCTCTCTTGCTTCACACGTAATCCGACATTTTATCCAGGATCAATGGACCATCGCACTACGTTCTGAGGGAACACTGCGCGCTTACAGTGGGTCACTTGTCAAATGCTCTTGGTAAGGTTCCCTCTTCGTTCCGCTGTGCGGTTAAAAGATGAAACACGCGCAGAATCGGCTCCCCTGTGTCTAGCTGATCCTTTTCACACGATTTTGGGATACGCCCTGGGAATGGCAACCCTTGGACGTATTCCTTAATCGACGTCGAGACACCTCGGGAATATACCTGTTACGAATGCACTGAGCGTTCACGATCACCACCTGCAAATATTCACGACACACGCATCGCACGCACGCACCGCCACTCGCACCAGCCAGAAACCTGCGAACATTTTCTCCCCGTCTGTTAGGCTCTTGAAGCATGCAGGATTCGACGTTTGGAGGCGACACTGTGTTTTACGGAATGAGCGCACTCTGTGATCCTCAACTGCGAACGAAAGTTTATGGATTCGTGTCCCAATTTCATTTACTTTTAAAGAAATTATCGATTGACACTAAAGACAAGATATCTACTACTGTTAACGGAGGATAAATAGACTAAGCATACCCTGTGCTCTGTGCAGCGCGAATCTGACATCCTGGTGCATCATCGAGAATGCTGCCACCTGTGAGTCAAAGCAGTTATTAACAGGTAACGTAAGGATTTAGTATACCAGCGGTCGGTAATACCTATCGCTGAGGCGGCTTCTTGGCTAACAGAATTTCCTTGCATCCTGTGTCAGATGTAGCCCCGTGCATTTGCAACTCCACCACATTAAATTCGACGATTGCATAAAAATTTGCCAATCAAAAACACTACTAAAATTTTATAAAGCTTCATAGTCAAAGAGTTACAAATCATTGATTCCATTCGTAGTTTATTTTAGTACTTACAATTTGTATCGAAAGATTTTTTTCGAACTACAACCAGAAAGATGGTGAGATGGATTGAATATCTTTTAACTTTCATTCAATCACCCTGTCTTATTTCCAAGGATCATCGAAGGCCTTGGACTGTCTAAACGACAGTTAAGGACACAGGATCCTTTCATAGAGCGTTGCGAGAAAACCGTTGTAGTCGTGAGGATCGTGAACTGCATAGTAATGATTGGTAATTCCACTGCATCCAGCATGCACCCATCGAACAGAACATGAAAACATAATGTCCTACGAGTGTCTTGACGACGTTACGTGGGTCGGACTACACATTTTTATTACTTTGTCCCTCGGGATCCCCGGGGGTACTAACCCCGTCTTACGTGAGGCACGTTATCCTCACGAGGACCACGAAGCGTGTGAACTGCCGGCGCGAAAGATACTAAAAATTTGTATGAAAAAATTTTTACAACGGATACGTGAAAATAGAAAGATTCTAATGGCGCCAAGTTTAAATTAAATATAAGGAAAGCTTGTTATATATCTCTAATAACCATTGGTTCTTTGATCGGACTCCTTCTCGGAACGATACAGTCACTTTAATCACGTCTAATGAACCTTAGACTTTCTTGGTAGTGTTTTTGCTGAATTAGCATCGATAAAAATTCCACGCGAATACTGGAACCGTGGGGGAGCTGTGACGACTCCCGCGAATCGATCGCGAAAGTCAATTCCATTGGCAATTCCACGAAGTATAACGTCAGCCTATTCAAGACGACCAGGAACAAATATTTCGAAATGCATCGTCTTCGCATTTTCATAAAAGAACACAAATCCGCCATCTGTCGTACCTACTGTCGAGATTAAATATATACCAACATAAAGATACGTAAATCCTCTACCAACCCATGCGTTAACCCTTCAGGATTCCATCCCTAGAAAAATATCGTATGCAGGATGTGTCCTTCATAACTCAGATCGTATCCTCAAGCAGGGAATACTGAATATACAAAAACAGAGATAAAAAAATATTTTGTCCAATACCAAAAAGAAAAACCTAATCGATACCTACCAAGCCCACTTAACAACTGTCTACAATCACTGACACGTGCGACACCAAAAAAAAAGTCATCAACAGAAATGTCAAAAAGTATCGATATACCAAGATTATCGATTACCCGTCTGTCCAGCGCTACGTCCTACGCTAGGAGGAAATCGACTTTTCACTCGGCCATTCGAGCTGCCCACTTGTTGGGCAATATGTACACAGTGCAAGTATGGCATAGGTACACGTGGGCGTGACCTTACCCAACGAAAACTTTATTTTCGAAAGGTGAGAAAGAAACATCGATTTCATGATTTTTCACGACTCGTCTAATCCACCTACGTTCACGCGGCCCACGTTTTCCTTTCCCGAGCCACCTGCGATCTTGCCTCGCCGTTAGTACGCGATGTCGATCGATACGTCACTCTCTGTCCTAAGACGTATAAGCATTGAGAAACGCGTTGCAATACGCGATGCTGTTTTCAGATTAACATACATCCCGATACTCGTGATATCAATCCACGTCCCAGGAACAAGGGGAGCCACTACGTAACCGTTTATACGACCCATTCGAAAACACTGTGGCTTTGCAGTGATGGCCGTTGACCTCCCCGGTAACGAAATACCTATTTATATTTTCCGAAGTTGTTAAGTTGAGCGGCGTCGCAAGCTCATCGATTTTTCAAACGTCTATCCCGACAGTCACCCTGAGATAAATGTACCATTTTATTGTGACTTGTTTGGCAACCGGACCGTGAAAAATCCATAACAAGAAAGACAGTGACTCTATTTTATTTTCAATTTCCTAAATTACCCATTATCCATATTGAATGACGATCCATTAATTAAATATTAAATTTTTTCAAAAATTAATATGTATATATAATTTAATTAGATCGTTACCCAACATTGTTGTACCAAACAAAATTTACCTATGTTCAATCTTACGCAGCTGCGCGCTTGCGCGACAAAACGGAAGTGCAACGACCAAGTGCAGTTGCAGTTGCAATGTAAAAAAAATTAATTTACCCGAGTCTCTCGTGTCCCAGGCATCGTCGAGTTCTCATGTGCGCGTTACGTCGATACTATAATAAACAAGAGTCAAGCAGAGGCGACACAGTCTCACGCTACTACTGTCATGCGTTAGATATACGCACGTGCATACGTCCACGCACATATCCCAGGCCCGGTAGAGTCGCAGGCCGAACAGGAAACGTACTTCTATGCAGGCTGCATAGCTCAGGATGTACCAGAATAGAATGATACCTACGTAGGTACCGATAGAAACCGACAAGAGGAAAATAGAGGACCCCGCGCATTATTTACCTGTAGTAAAAAAAATTAATTAATTAAAAAAATTAACATGCACGGATAACAAAAAATTCTATAAGATTACAAACAATCTATCAATTAATTAGTTCGAGCAACTTTTATTAATTTTCTATATGAACGATGGAATTTTTAAAAAATATTATTTTCGCGCGCTTATCAGACTTTCTTCCTTCGCGTCTGACATTTCTTAGAGACGCGTAAAATTATCCTTAAGGATTTTCCGGTAACCTTCTTATCGCTTCTCGTATCATCTGTGTTTTCCTAACTGTAATTACCCACTGCTTCAGGACACGTATTTCTTCTTGCCATAATCGAATTCCATCTGCCCTTTCTGTCGACGCACGGCGCCCAGGGCGACGGAAGTTCCGACCGGTTTTGCTTTTGACTTCTGAGCTAGCGTTCCTTCGCGCTAATTTACTTGTATATCTGTATCTATATGTCTATGTATACAGCCATTCAATTTAAACATAATATATATATATACACACAGTACTCTATGTATACAAACTATGCGTGTCAGATCTGCCGTTTCTTGGTCGCTACCTTGTCAAGAATTCAGCAGGAAGTGTTGCCGCATGGGAAGAAGTTCTTAACGGATCTTGTTTGAAATTCTTCAGTAATTTTAAGAACAGTAAGATACTGTATGCCCGCCACTTTGGTCTAGTCAATTAGACCACAAACAGATTACGCCATTGAAAAACGTATATTTGTATTTTAATTCTTATTCCTTGAAATTAGTCTTACTTACGTTACGTAACAGTCGTGTACGAATGGCTTGATATTAATCCGATCTTATTAGCTTCGTAAATCGGCAGATCTACAAGGGTAATGTCGATGCTCCACGGTGACACTTTGGTTTCATTACCATTGAATGGATTTCAGGGATGGTAATGGCTTAGTGTGTTTTCTGGTGGTGGGTGGCAGAGGGGAGTGGGAAGGATGAAAAAGAAACTGGAGAGAGTCTAGGAAGAAAAAAGTGGACGGAGAAGAAACGCTGAATCCAAGAGCCTCGTGCATTAGCTCGTTCTACAAAAGCCCAACCCCGTATCGTAAATCCTCTCTGAGTCCCGGGTGAACGATGTCTCTCGTAGATATTCGTGCATTCGGAGAAATTACTGGATATTTTTGTAATAAATTAGTGACACAGACGAGAGAAACAGAACGCGTCGTGTCGAGGCCATTGGCGCCGAATTGTGGCAGCACCGTCGCTTTTTAGAGTTAAAGAATATATATATATATATGGACGGTATGTGGCAGAGTTTCGGTTTACAAGATCGATCGTAAATTTTGTCTTTTGAACAATTTTACTGGTCGTGTAATTGGTGGTAAGAAAAAATTGTTGATAATAAAAAATGACGGTTTTGAATATCTAAGGGTTATTGGAATATTATATGGAGAATTTTCTTGCGTATGCAGGAATTGTGGTGATGCAGAATATTCGCTGGGTGCATCTTGAGGTTTTATCATAAAAATACATCTTTATTGTCGCTCTTCTCTCAGGAAAGTCTTAGGAAATATCACGGCAGGCACTCAGGAGTGTTCCCATCCGAAAACAATGGAGTCTTGACAAAGAAGAGTCTGCTTTCCTTTCTCAGAGATGTACGAAGCGTGCCTGTTGTGTTGGGATATTCTTAAGGAAAAAAGAGTGAGAGAGAGAGAGAGAGTGTGTGCGAGTGGGGGTAGGAAAAAAAATAAAATAGAAAGAGAATAAACCAACAGCCACGACGAATGGAGTGTTTTCATGAGACGAAGATTCAGAATTCTTGCGAACTTCCTCACGACCTTAATTCCTCCACCGTTCTCTCGCAATTTTTTCTTTTTTTTGGACACCCGTTACACAAAAACAATCGCATGAAACTTCGAACGCTTTTTAAGTATCCAGAAATGTACTCACGGATCTTGAATTATTTTTTAGAACGGTAATTCTGTCTGTTGAGAATTTCAGGTTACGAAAGGGAGAATTTCAGGTTACAGGACGAAACTGTATCGTGACGCAATTCCGTCACGCAGGGCCTGACGAGCCATTAGTTTCGGTAGCCATGACGACGTGAGGAATATACCGTGACGATTTTTACTACTCTGTATAAGATCAATGATTCTTTATAAGATGACGATAGTCGCTGTGCTAGCATAGCATAAAGTCCAGTCTTTGAATGGTGCAATATAAACGTTCGACGTATATAATGAATACCAGCGAGAAGCGGCCATCTTGGATATCAATGAAAACGTCCAAACATCCTTGCGAACGAATGTCAAAGTGAATTTTATCGCGTTAACATCCTGCACCGTTGAAATTCCAAATCAGTCGTCGCTGTTCGTCATCCTGGCAAGTACCTGGTAAACCAAACATCCCTAGATCGTGAAACACTCTGAACGAACTAACCGTTGGCAAGACTTGGTAGAAGGAAAAAAAGAAATTTACGACGGCCATCGTTGATACGTGAATTTACGGCGAGAGTTCTCAATCTCGAGAAATTTCTTAGAACTGACGAAGTACCAAAGGGATGCTGTGTACGGATTAATGGGAGTGACGAGTTTCGATTTGTCGAGGTTACGTTATGCATGACTGACTCTACGGTATGGTGTGACGAAACACCATAGACGTAGTTATCTTATAGCCATAGCAGAAAATGATGTAGCTTCTGCTTTCTATTTATCGTGAAAGAATATCGGATGCAACTACATATCAGATTGGACGTCTAATTAAGGTAAGAAAAAAATATATATAAAATCACTGCGATGAGATAACTTTTTTTTTCTTATTTAAGTAAAACCTTAATTGATTACGGTATATATCCATATGAACGTTCGTAAGGATATTTTTTTATTTGACAGCTGTCAAAATCTGAATTCTTTGTAAATCGAAACGGTTAAGACTCGATGGCGGAATAGAAATGTTCTACGGAAACCATTACCGGCTTAAAGATGTATTTCCATTTGGTAGGAATGCGTCGGGTTTACCAGGCAGTAGTTGGTACGAGAGGAAACATTAAGTTTAAAAAAAAATGGTGTCGGAAAGTGAATAGCGTATCCAACGGTTAGAGAAGCCAGGCATCATGGTGTGGGGTCGGATAGATAGGGGCCTTATGGTGGAAACTTGTTCATATTTTGCGTATCCGGAACGGAAGTTGGTGAACGTGCATTACCGTAGTCAAAAGAAATGAATGTGAACCATAATAATAGAAAGTTACATTGAAGTATATATGCCAATATATATATATATATATATAACATTATATTTCAATAGGGAAATTTCAATGGTGAATAATTAAGGAATATACAGGAGTTCTTCATTATTTCATTCCTGTTAATTGACTTTGGGCTCTTTTAATTAGTACACAGACTTAGTCGAGGCTGACGTTAATGGCATGCACTGATTTACTTTATTACTCCTATGATCGACGCACCTAGTCTACCCCGTGGTATTTTCATGGCTTTACGACTCCACGCAGGTCCCATAAGGCCCTTTACCTTTATTGATAACGTGTCGTTGAACCTTGATACAGCAGACTGTAACAATTTCTTAAGATCTTATCAGAAGCATGTACATACAATTTATTCAGGATATTTATTCGTGTAAATTATCGATTAATTATTATAGATTATTTATTGATTTTTTTTCTATAATTTTATTCTCACCGTTTCCGGTACCAAGCAGGGTCATCTTTTCGATTTTTAACGTAAGAGGAAGAAGCTGCCATCTGCCAGCTGGACCACTGCTGGAAGTGGACACGCGGCCATGATCGGTCAGGCGAGATGTGTTCTTGCGTTTCCGTTTCGTAATTGTCCATCCGACTTTTAACCTCCAACTGGACAGCCTCTCATTTTCTCAGCAGGATGCAGCACAGCATCCCATGCAGATCTTCGTGGTATCCCGTAAAGGGTATACGGTGCCGTTAAAGTTTTCTCGAATAAAATTCAACGTGCTTTTTTATTCTTCAACGTCGATAAGGTCAATAGGTCACTTAATGACTCTTAGTGTGCATTAGGTATTATATTTTAACAGCAACAGGATATTTTATTATTAAAAAATAAACATAATCAACGTCATCGTTATATCTAACGGACGTCCATTGCCGCAACTTCCTTAACCGATCGACTCATAGGAATTGCATTAGATTAACACTTTATGATCGTGCTTATTGCTGGTACGCGCAAAATATTAAGAGACACTGTATAGGGATATTTTATAATGATAACGGAAATATTAAAATTTATACACAGTAATACAGACTGGTTGTGAAAATCGATGATGAAAATTTTTATCGTTAAGATCAAAAGCTTGAAATCACGTGGGTCGTGGAAATTCTGAAAATTTATCAAACCGGTGTTGCCTTCTCATATATGGAAAAAGGAGTTTTTCGATGAACGTCGAAAATTTTGAAATTCAGGAATTCGATAATGATTGTGAAACTGACAGGACGTGAAGCGGAATGTCGTAGGCGACTAGAAATGGCGTAAAACTGTGTCACGGGAAGTCACTTTTAAATCCCGTAAAAGTTACGATCAGTTTGCACTGGCACCTGTTAACCGAGTTACATTTAATTACGCTTTCCATTTCCTTGGATATTAATTTTTTATGACGTAACACGTAATTCCATTGATACGAAAATAGACAAAAGATACAATAAAATTTATATGACAAAAAAAACGCCAATTAAATAAAGATCAAATGAAAAATTCACTCGTGTTACTTCATTCAATGATATTCCGTTTCCGGCTCTCGTCACGGTCAGGTAGGTCAGGTTCCGCCGGAAGTGGAAGAGGGAATCATTGGAGAATCAAAAGACGGAAATGGCGTTCACGTATCTTTGACTGATTGAATGAATCGACCGAGTACATGTAACACACACGCACGTGCTTACTGTTCATGATAAAATCGCAAGCGAATCTAACCGGAAGTCCCAAAGTCAGTTCCGCTAATTAAATCATTCGACAATAAGAAAAAAAATTCGTAAAATAAATTAAAAATCTTTTTTCTCAAAAAAACTTTTTAATCTCTAAATTATATATTTACCATTGACGTCACTAATACTGTATATATATACAGTGCATGACTATGGTGTTTACCAACAAATATATATATATAGGTATAGATATATACACAGATCAACCCCCATATCCTATCACGTGATGCTCTTATGTAATCACATTAGCGTGTCTTATCATATGGGGGAGTTTTGAGGAGGGACAGTGTAATGGTTCCTGTCTTCGGGGGGGGGGGGGGGGGGGGGAAAGGGCAATGGACGACCACTCCTTAATAAGGGTGTGGTTCAGGGTGCGGCACGACTGCACGATGCCCACGTGTACGCTCCCTTATATTTTTCCTGCACATCCCTATGTCGTATTCGCCATAGGTAAATACTGCGTGGTCAGCCATATTGCGAAGGGGTTGTTACGCCATGGGGTGGCTGTTGTTTGATGGCCGTACAACATGCCATAGCATAATTCTCATAAATTGCAGAGACTCGTAGACCGTCGGTGGCGCCTTTGATCTGTTTGCAATTGGGATGGAAAATTTTCTTGAGCGATTACAGAAATATGTGACTTTCATAACAACGGTGACTCTTGGGCGGCTAAAAATAATTAAACAATAGGATCAAAATGATTTATGTTTACAATGTGTCTAAGGTGTCTTAGTCATAACACATTCGTCACTCGATACTCAGATAAGATAATTATTTTGATTACGTATAAATAATTATCATGGCATTGTTATAGAAGGGATTTTTGACCACGGTGGTGGTTCGGTATTCTTATCGTTAGTAAACAGCTGTTCGAATTTCATTGTTATTGATGCGATAGTTGTTACGTATTGATACGACATAAAAAATTGGTTGGAGAGAGTGTGATTTTTTTGGGGGGGAAATTTTATTAACATTCCAAAACTTTCAAAATTCTTGACTTTCGTACAGGAAGTGGGGAAAATTTTCAGCTGCTCCTTATGGGGGACCGTCTTGAGGAATACTAAGAATTTACAGAGCGTATAATGCGAGCCAATCCCTGACCAGAAAACAGTTGACCCGTGTAACCAGTAGCCACTCCTGGATCGATTTGGATCTATGGATCGATAAGTTGGTATTTTTCTTTTCGTTTAGGGGTTGGCATCCTGAAGCGGAAATTAAATTAAGAGAGTCTGTGAGCAGAACGCTAGGTACGTCGAGATGATTAATATCCGTGAAAGATTTTGAAGAGATACTTCCGGTAGATAATACTGAATGGTTTTTTTCACCATAAATAAAATTAGGGGATGAAGTTCCGGTCTTTTTATAAAAAAAAAAAACTAATCGTTAATCGGGATGTTTAATGATTCCATAATGCTGGGATGACTCGGCTGCTTCTACAGGTTCCGGTCTCTCTCACCCTTTCCGTTTGGTTGAGGTTCACCATAAAAAAAAACGGTTACCCACCTGTCCGACCATGGTGGTCGTGATTTTGGTGTATATAAAATTTAATAAAAATACCCCATTCTTATAAATATAAACATTTCTCATGGATTGTATAATCAAAGGTATAATGCACAATGGAGACACTGTTCTTTAGTTACCAAACAAATATCTTTAAGGTCATGGTGTTCCATGGTCGACTGTCTTTTATCTCTGAAATACAGTCCCTGCAGCGGGTTATCTCCAGTAAAAAAAATAGCAAAAATATAACGTGGAATAATAATAAAAAAAACATCATACACGACACCGTAAAAGAAGGGATATTGCGTGTTTCGCTAGGGTACCCATAACTAATCTTATCAGTAACCCCATAACATTTTCACTCGTCCAATAAAACCCCGCGGAAATAAATCGTCTAGATTCAGACGGACGAGCTGCGGTGGCACAACATCATTAGGAAAACAACACCCATGGGAACCCCATGGCGTTGACCATGGGGATAGATAATGCCCCATCGGAAGGTTCCCCCAATCTACGGGACACGAAACAATTCCGGATATGGGACTTGACACGCAGACCGGAAGCGGGCAGTATAACGGTGAAGCCTCGCAGAAGGCCATATAGATACCCCATAGATTTAATTGTAATAACAGAAATACGTATGGCACACTTTTATCAGTGATATAATATTCTTCATTTAAATCCCCATAGACAGTTTAATTTTTCAAGCTGGGTAATACTGCCAGTCTGCTTTAAGGCCCAAGAAACAGGTTCGCCTTGCAAGGTGAGATGCATACGTACTACCTTCTTCTTTTTACTCTGGGTGCATACGAGTGTGCAAGCGTGTGTCACGCAAGGGTACACGCATCCCGGAATGGCACATGAAGTACCCATGGCTGTGGGAAAGTAACACAACACCATGGGACCTACCGGCTGGACCGCTCTGCCGAACTACCATAGCGCATACTTTGCCCATGTGTGACAAGACTACCGTAGCAGGTTTTGAGGTAAAAGCTTGACCACCGTGATTCCGAGTAAATTCCATCCTTGAAAATCCTATAAATCCCCATGATATTCCCATAAAAAATATACGTTCAAAATATTAGGGATAATTAGAATTATACAGTAGTAGTATATGACGTCAAAGTTATTTATAACTCTTCTGTATTAATATAGTCAGATTGGGCTTTATCACTTGATAATCTCTAATGTGTATCATATAATAAATTTTATCTGCGTACCATGTGCATGTGCGACGATTACGTTGCGCAGCATCCCAAGGTAAAATTTATCTCGACTATGCAGCTGCAGTCTTATCGGTTTTGTCGTAATTGAATTTTCTGCCAAGAGATGCTCGGATGCAACTATATGAGTGACTTGGTCCGTGCTGGAATAAAGTGATCCTTGTTTGAATAAAGTAAAGCCGATTACACAAGCAAAAGGGAAATCGCGATCGCGCGCTTCGTTGAGGTCGTGCAATTTTGCCTTGCGGCTTCATCTTGAGAGTTGCGCTTCTTGATCTTTTCAGAATTTCTTACTGATGCCGGCGTCTTGGACAGCATAGAGGGCTGCGACTGTCGCACATTAAGAACGCTCCTCGATGATAGCTCGTCGAGGTGTAAAAGGTCCAAATCGTCCAAAACAGCTGTGAACCAGGAAAAACGAGCGAATCGTAAAATTCTTTGATCCACTGAACGGTACGATCGATCAATGTCAGATTTTTCGACTCGATAATAACTCCCTGGTAATTCTACTCGAATTAACGGGTACTGCCATTTTTTTTAATACCTTCCACCAGTTGCCCCCCACTACTGTCGTCACGACACTTGGGTGGTTTTGCGCTCCATACCTTTTTCGGTCAGGTAGCTATAGGTACCGACTTACTAAATTTTCTCTCCCACCCACATAATCTTTTCTGAGAAAGGCAGTCGAGATTCTGTATACCTGGCCGCCATTTTCGCTCTGTAGAAACCGACAAGTCTGTCTGCCATAAGGGACACCATGAACTAAGGTCAATGAGATCTGATCGAGAACAATTTTTTTTACTCTCACACGACACCTTAGGTAAGCTTGATAGAGAAGTAACCGTCCCCTTTTTTAAAATTTTTAGCGAAAGGGGAAATATCCGTGGGAGAATAAAAAAGACAATTTTGAAATCGGTACTACAGTGCCACTGTAGGTGGCTCTTTGTTGAATAGAGTATAGCTCGGCTCTTTAGATAGAAAGCGAGAGAATCAAAAGATGCTTTATAATAGCGTCCTCTTCGTTCTCTTACGAGATCTCCGGACTCACGCCCTTTTTATTACCAGACTTTTACGCCCACGCACTCACGCACTCATCCACTCATGCACCGAACATGCTCGTAGGAAGGTCGTTTTGTTTCCTACTCCTTGTCCGCTTACTACACTCTCTACGCGACTCAGAAGCCTCAGTCGTAGCGTAGCGCTCGTAGTGTGCACATCGCGTGCAGGTTTGCGTCCGGTTAGAAACAGTGCAGTGATGAAAATTTGAGTAGTTACTCGTCTTGTAGAAAAAATATATCTAAAATCTTCGTATTAAAGAATTAAGCCAGAAGAAATTTGTTAACGAAATAATCTAGCAGTTTACAACGGACTTTTGAAGAGACTTATGAAAAGAAACTTTGTAACAGCATTTTGAATTTCTTTAACAAGTGTCAATACGTACGTTATATTTGTGTCTAGTTGAAGTCATACTAGACAGTGACTTGTGTCCGACAACCAGTGCTGTGTTCATAAAGATTACGTAAATCTTTTCATTTATCCCCAGGGTGTTGGACAGTGAACTTGGATAATTTCAATGCCGCTTGTTTGTCACTCTAACATGATTCTCGTGCATTGATTGAACAGTAAAAAGAATTTTCTTCGATTGGCAAGAGTGAGTATCTATATATTATTAATTAACATGACTTTCTACATACTCACAAGTACTCTAATCACTATTATATCTAAATCCAGTATCAGATTTTTCATTGGATTCCACAGCCACTTTCTCTATCTTAAAACAGTAAACGATGAATTCTCTTGGAATTATTCGATGACTATTTCCATTCCAATAGACTATACGACATAACGAAGTGACTATTATTTCCAAGAAGCAACTGACTGACGTCTGTCAGTAACCCTGGAAGTATTTGTCGTATTCGGTAACGGAGCGGAAAGATAGATCATTTAACGATCTTTCATCTTAACGACTTCAAGCTCTAATTATCGAAAAACCTAACGAGCTACAGTTTTAAAAATACAAATTCCCTTATCTAAAACAAGTACCGATCTACTGTTATGTCTTGATAATATTACGTGTCTCCTTCTCTTGTTTTGTAGAAATCAAATAAAGGATGCTGAAACACGTGTCGGTCTCGCCGTGGCGAGGGCGAGCAGATAGCGTCAGTCTTGCTTCAAGTGGTGGTGCGAGTAGCTGCGGAAGTGGTAGCCCAACTCCTGGACATACGCCACCGCCCTCGAGAGCATCGTCGTGCGCCTCACTAGCACCTCTAACGGCCCTTTCGAGTTTCTCACCGGCGGACTCAGCACCCCAACAGGTTAGTCCATGTTGAATATACAGATTTTATTTGGCTAAAGTCGAGTTCACAATGGAGAGATTCAGTGTAGATTCTATACGGTGTTAATGATACAATAATAATGCGAGATGTTTGGGAAAAAACAATGACGTACGACTCTAAAAAGGGATGCTTGAAAAAAAAATTCCTATCGTCCAATTGACGCTGTTGGACGTCATTCGGACTGGTTGGAAATTCAATGCGTGGAGACAAGGACGAAATAATTTTCGCTGTGCTGGTTGCGTTACGTTTACATAGCGAAAAATGTTAATTCGACACTTGGCGCTGGGTTGCACGTCCTGCCAGTTTCGATTTCTCACGCGGCCCAACAGCCAATGACAACTCTCGAATCATGGACATCTTTTTGCGCCCTAAGAAATACGAGAGCTAATACGAAAAGTCCCTCGCAATCGGTTTGATGTTTTCGTGTACGGAGTCGCTTTTACGGTTGCGTCTCGCAGACTTGACAGAAACATGTGTTCCTTTTTTTTTGACGTCTTCGTCGAATTTGGTATGGAACGGTACGACGGACCCATGTTTTTTCTAGGGAAAATAGTCGCTCTTCGTAAGTTATATAATTGTAAAGAAAGATTCCTTGTTTAGATTAGTAGGATTCGTTTCGGATATCGATCCGATTCAAATTTGAAAATATATCATGGATGCTTTCACTCTTGCTTGCTTGTTCAAGACGCGTCTGTGAGCTAACAAAAGTAAATATATCTGAACCAATTTTTTCTTTCGATGCATCCAGTCGTCATGTTGAACGTACTATATCTTCTCGGGTTAAAATTCTCTAGAAAATTAGGAAAAAAAAGTGTGTAAGGGAAAGTGACGGAAAATAGAGTCGCACCTGTTGTGTTAAAATAGATTCGAGTAACAGGTATCAAGTGAACACGAATAATAAGAATCCCATTGAAATTTGGCCCTTTAAAATGTATCATGGATACTTCAATGGGCTTTCAACTATGGCGGCTCGACAATAAGAGCGGCAGGTTCCTCGAGGTTTTTGTCAGAGACGAAGAATCCTCGGTGGGAACTGCGTCTCGAGGTCGTCGCACATTGCAGCCAACTGAGCAGTGAAAAACTCCCTGTACTATACGTTAACCCCGACCAAGCCACTTAATCGCGTTAACTGTAAGTACCTTAAGTCCCACCAGTTTCTTCATCTGGTACCAACAGAGAGTACTTGGCGTTTATTATTTACAAAAAAAATGGTATCTCGTTTCAAATTTTTTTTTATTGACATTTTTATTTTAAATCGACAGTAATTATTCCTCGAGAAATTTCATTCTGAATCGTACCAGTTATTTTTTACCATTTACACAAATGTCTATTCCACGTGATTAGGCCGCACTTTCAATAATTCATTTCCTGTGCTCACTCTCACTGTGATTAATTAACGCTTGCGTGTCGCCCACGGAAGTACCGCAATGAAAGCCAAAAAACTGTACCAAGTGTAAAATCTCTAGACAGTTTGTACCACGTAAACACAAAGTCAGAAATCGATCTAAACAATTTTAGCAAGAAAATATAATTAAAGTAATTCAAAATGGCGTTAGCACCAGGTGTGTCTCGTCCTTTTTCCTGGCGATTCTCATACAGTCAGGCTTAAAAGTCTGGATGTCTGATACCACGCGAGCTTAGGGCTGGTTTACATAATCCCGTTGAGCATGTGCTGGCAAAAAATGGAGAAAATAAACGTAACCTGGCTAACACTGCCACGCGTTACTCGACACCCGACGTAGAACTTGAGATCGAAAGCGACCAGAAAATACTTGTAGGATTCTTCCTAGGGAATTTTTAAGGTACTAGTAATTTTTTACGAGGATCCTCAAAGCGGTAAGATTCGTCTCCATCATTTTCATTTAGTTCCACCACTCTCTCTCTCTCTCTCTCTCTCTTACTCCCTGTGGCCTCTACCGTTCTCCGACTCTTGCAACATCCGGCGCGGCGGCCCGTGCTTCCGCTTCTTTACGTCCAACGACTCTATCTGCCTTTGCCCTGGCGAACAATCCTTCCAGGTTCGTCCTTGACTCGGTGATTAATCTCTGGAATGGAGCACATACACAGATATTATTTATGTAATATGCACTATGTAAGATATAGATACAAGTATGTACACATATATATATATATAAGTGAGAGAAAACCTTTGAAGTAAATGACAAAATGATGTCTCACCGTTTTTGTATTGTTTAAGAAGAAGAACGGGATTTTTGAGTAGGAATTACATGCGAGTAAGGACATACGTGTATAATATTTTTTTGTAATTTTTTTTAAATTATCATAAGATTACAGCGAGCCTCTTGTTCGGGGTTGGGGACGAGGAAATTGTTTAAGAGAATTAATTAGCCGAACCCGCATATCGTGAACGGAACTGTCAAAATCTTTATACGTCCTCATATGGCGGTGGGGATGACACAATAGACTGTAATCAGGATACGACTCATCCAAACCTCCCTGTTTGGATTCGAGGATAAGGTCCCCTATGTAGAATCTGAGTGGAAGGTACAGGCAGGATTGTCTTAGATGTTCGAGACGAGACAGATTAGATTGGTCCAGATGAGATGAGGCTGGGATAAAAAATTTGAAATTTGAACGTTATCGCCTATTACCGCGTCAAGGTCAATCATCTCGGCATTCATTTTCTTGTTAACTGTGCCTTGATGACCCTTCGATCTAATTACTGTCATTTCGATCATTTCAAATATACCGCGTCTCTTCGTTCCTCTTTTCGTCAGGATAATTATTGTCGTTTATCAAACTCGATTACGTATCCGACTGTTTACAGTGCTTAGGGTGATCTCTTGAACCGATTAGAAAGAATATTTTGAATTTTTGATATTTCTAATTTCTAATGGAATTTTTGTTCTAACTTAGGATATCCCATTTATATACAGGCATACAAATTAGTTCAGTGCGCAATTTTGTACGGAAACAATGGCTGCCTCCCAAAAACAACAGTCGAAGCTGCAAGTTTAGATTGGAAGCGTACATTCGGTAAACGTCATCTGTCGATAACTTCAGACTTCCGACAGAGAAGATAAGGCCCCGGCCCTTTCCTATTTTTTTTTACGATTATCTTACCACTGTCTACTCGTCCAGAGATCTCCGTATGCCGTATGCTGCTGGACCTGTTTCCTACTCCATGCTTACTTTGTCTTGTCTATTTTTTTTCTCCACTCCATTCTACCTCCGTCCTACCTTTTCCACGAAATTCTTGTGGATCTTCACTCGGTCCATAGATTTATTACCTCCCCTTTAACCAAACGAATGCACACGCTTGCGTAAGATTCAGTGAGAAGTAAACCCGGACGTTATTCATTTGGCGGGATTATTCAAAAATTTTTTTTAATAATTATAAAAGAATGCATACTTTTCATCTCGTTATGTGCCACGTTTTTTTGTAAGTGGATTCTCGAAAATATTTTGTTAATTTTCTTTTTTCAATTCTCTTTGTAGCCTTAATGCAATAATATCGTACGGTAATCGCGCGATGTAATATATATATCAAAGTCAGTGACTGGTAAAACCAGGTCCGTCTCATGACTCCAGACTGTCGCTTTTACGAAGGTCAATAAGAAATACTTTTGATTCTCTTGCGTCATAGTTCAATTATTATTCTCGCGCGGTACGACAGATCAACCGGATGTAACGTTTATCCGGAAGATGGTACTGGTCTTACGGAATACAAAGATTTATTAAAAACTAATCAGTACAGTGACTGGATGATCGAGAGTCGTTTATCAAAATCCAACATGGCGGCGAAATTAAACGTTGTTATAATATGCGTGTTAAACACAATTTCACGAGTATCAGTACGCACGTGTGATCTAGTAAATTCCAATGGAATGAATGTGGCTGCGAATCACCGCGGGATATTGGTCATCCTGGTGAAAGCAAACCGTAGTACCTATACGTTTCTTGAGAGAGAATGATTTTTAAATTAAACTATCAATCAGACTCTTATCCATTCATGCTACTATACGGATCAAGTATTGAACTAGATTTATACAGGATACAAATAATTATGTTATTAGATTAATTAGATCTTTTTCCTAATAAAATTGAACGACTGATCATTACATTCGCTTGGGTATATATGTATATGTTTAAAATTTCCCCGTTTTGAATTTCCATGAATTTCTGGCATTTGTCACACCTCTCTTATATGATACTGGGAATCTATTAATGGCCGACACGTCTCGTTAATAAATTCATAACGCAATTACTCGAACGCCAGAAAGACTTATGTCACCGCCATGCAGACGATGACAAATCGTGTCAAAGAGTGGGCTTGAAATTGCATTCCGAGAATTTATTGGCTCCTCTCATCATCCTGGGATAAATCAATATTGATTTCATAGGACGTATCGGAAGTATCTAGGCGCCATTTAAATTTTTTTTATTACAATCCAGTCGAGGTATTTTTTTTTCAAAGATAAAAATATTTCTCGGCCACTATTACTTTCGCTTAAGAAATTCAACACGGAGATAATGGCCTAAGGCTTTTTGGATCTTTTCCAATCACTCTGTACGATCGATCCTTAATCTCTGTAATCTCCATAGTGAACTTTTTTCCCTGATACTATAATGTATGCTTGAAATAATTTTTCTTGGTATTGTGAAATCTATTTGCATGGTGTATATATATATATATTTATTTCTGGATCCGTATTGATCCAAAAAAAAGAAACCTTGTCTCAATCCTACCGTTTCTCTTTTTCATCCGGGATTCTTTCTCTGGGTCCGTTTCTGCCAACCCCTTTTGTAACATCTGGCCCGAAGGTCCCCAACAGCTCCCATGCAATTGCGGTAAAGTCCCAGCAGATGGCTACGCGCGCCGAGTATTCGTGCCACGGCGTACAATGACGATTGCAACACTTAGCATTCTTCACGTACGGCATTGCGGGTTGCATGGCTTCTTTATGGGGTTTGAATAATGATACCTTACGATCGGCAGTAACAATACCATGGACGAGGGAGATCTCGAAACCAACGGGGAGACCCCATGCGACCGCCATTGATACTCGAAGGAAAACCCCATCCTGTCGACTGTATACCGTTTTCGTATAGAAATATTGAGAAAAAAAACCCATAAGCACCATAAGACTCGTTCACTTTATTTTTCTACTTTCTTCTACGTTTAAACGCCACATCCGTAACTTGTACAGACGATCGCGTGATCTTCTTGCTCCATAAGCGCCATCTTACTTTGGCACGAATTCTCGTGACTAACGATTACTGGTGAGTGGTCGTAATTTTCTTTTTTAAACAATTACTATCTATGGTGGACTATTAATCGTCGTAAGAATAAAAAATACGTTCTACGTTACCCTCTTTTGGGGTTAATGGTGCACTTGGGTATTGCTCGTTCGCTGTTTCTTGTTATCGTACCCTTGTTTTTTCTTTGGTTTTTAAGTAAATACAATTTTCTGCGCTAGATTTATCTCAATCTAACAAGCGATATTGGCTTGTGCACTCCGAGCACCATTTCGTAGTGCTGCCAATCGAAAGAAACGCGCTATGGCAATGAATCTCAAGGTTTTGTGGTTGGCGAAGAGTCTTGGATTACTTGGAGATCTATAGATCCTTTACCGCAGAGGTAATCGTCTTGTCTGGTTGGTACGAGATCTTCCTAGATGAAATTGTAGATAAAAAAGGATATATGACGTAAGGATCGATTACTCCGTCGCAGCTTCCCGTTGCGATTTTTCTTATCTTTCGATCCTTTTTGAATCGTCTATGATGATTTGCGATTGACGATCACGATGGGAAATTTCGCGGAAATGTCAAGGGTCGCCAATTTTTCCCGTCTAACGATAACTGGTTATCTATTTACATGGCGCAGTTTACCATCGAGTAATTCTACGTAAACCATTTGAAACGGATCTCTCTTCCTTGAGCTAATGGCAGTGAAGCTGCCTGGACCATCTGGCGCACAGTGCTCCCATTCACCCCCTTTTACTTTTCTCGTCTCATTTTAATTTTTTTTTCTTTCTTCTAATCCAGTTGATAGTGTCCTATTCCAATAACAAGATCACGTGACAATTATCATTATCAAATATATATATATATATATGATATATTACGGAGCGTTCGGAATGTATGATTCTCTATCTGTCTATATGTCATATATTTCAATGGACGTTTCATCCCCAAATAACGAGGGATGCTGATAGAAATATAATTGGGATAGATACGAAGAAGAACTCGGTTGCAGGATATTTGTCAGATAACTTTGTTTACCCGTGACTAATTGTCGATAGTGCAAGAAGGTCACGAAGCCCAGTGGCTCCTCTCTGTTTCCGGTAACTGACAAACCCAGCAAATAAATATATACCGGGTGAGTTAACACGTACGACAAGGATGCGACCTGTTGAATCCGCGGATGGCCGATGGACCACTCGGAACGAACAAAAGGGACGCGTATCCTCTATTTCGCGCATGGAAGCACACGTGATCACGTGACTGTCATCAATTTCGGATAATAAAAGTGGATCAACAGGAAGATCTTGATTCGGGGATCGATCGATCTAGGGCGGAAGTGATGTCACAGAAGATCGTGAGGATTAATGAGCCACGGCCGACAGACTCAAAATGGATGAGTTCCTTTTCGTTTGTCGTAGAATTCTTTTTGTTTTTTCTAAAAACCAAATTTTTTTGATTTAACACTAGAACTCCCGGAAATCCCGCATACGTTTAGAACTCTCGACAGGTACATTTTGTGTTCGAATGCATAACTTCATATTTTAAAGGACTAAAAGTTCAAAAGGCTGAAGTTTGGTATACAATTTAGGTTCTACAATTAAATAAAAGTCACAAAATTGCAGTTTTCTATCTTCTTAACAACGGAAGATACACAGGCGCAAACATGCGCTCGGATACAAAATGTACCCGTCGGGAGTTCTAGTGTTAACAAATTTCGACAGCTTTTGGTTTTATTTATGGAAAAAATATTGTACGAGTCATTGTGAGTTGAGAGAGTCTGCAACACAGTAGTCGCATTCATTCTGAGAGCAATCTTCTCTTTCTGGCATTTAGGCTCCGTCCACACGACCGCGATCGTCGTCGTCTGTGTCTGTTCGTAGGTATACGACGGTAGCTGGTACATATCATGTACGCGTGTACTAATATGTTACGATGTACTATGAGTTAAACAACGTAATGATAGGCGCGGCGCCAGAGCCTCGGCATCTCCTCTGTCGTATCTCGGCGAAAATATACCGGGTGTCCTAAGAAAATACTTGGAAAAATCGTCAGAGGCTTTGCGCAGCTTTTACGACTGTGCGAAAGGAAACATCCGGAAAGCACGTGACGATTGTACGTGACCTGACCGGTACCACTGGTCCATTACCTATTACGTTTGACTATTGTTTGTCTCGCTGGTAAATCTCAAAAATAGACTTGGACGCTGAACGTGACTTAAAAGATTTTCTGCTTGGGTACTTTTCGTTTCTTTTGTTTTTTTTTCTTTCCTTCTTTCTCGGCTATATTTAAAGAAGTCCGAAATAAACCTTGAATTTACTTGCACCTGCATCGCACCTGCAACGTGCATGACCTCCTCCCACCCATCCGCCCAATGGCAACGATAACACAGTGGCATTCGTATGAATTGAATGGTTTAATTTTACTGAACTATAATTGATTTTTGACAATTTTTTTCGCTTATCGTTATCAATCGAGACGAATTGGTGTTGATCGGAGTGAATTATTATTGCTTGAGGCGACCCTGAATTTTTTTATTGTAGGTAAAGTAGTGTATTTAAAAAAATCTCGATGCAATTTTTGAAAGAAAAGTTCTTTTTTGAAAACTTTAGAATTATCAAGAATCTCGGCGTATCTCGTGACGCAATATGGATTTTGGACTCGTCGACGTGAAGCGACTTATTGACACTTTGGTCAAGTGAAGTCAAAGAGATGGGTTAACTGGATGCAACGTCATCGTCAGTGGTTTCTTTATTTTCAAGACATAACAGTAACCGATGCCATTAGAACCTATGAGACTCCATAGCATTCCACGGGCGATAAACAAAATTTTATTTGATAAAAGTCCAACAAAGAATCACAGGTCATCATCTTGGTATAATATATCCCTACTCGGCGCACTCGTATGTGCACATACGACAACACGCTGCGCTTATCTCTGCATTATTCATGAAAAACTGGTACCTGCACTCGGGTATAACGTGCCCTTGCAGAGTTATCACTAAATTGATTTTCTTATCAGTAACAACAAGACCTCTTGTCATTCCAGTAAATTCGTAAAGGTTTTTCCACGTTAATAATAATGAAAATTAAAAAAGAAGATTCATACGAGGTCAAAGTAGCATTTTTTTTCAAATGCACTCTATGTTCCATATTCTGGACCATAATCTAACCTAGAATTATCGTGGTCCCATTAACGTCATCATCTTGTTCCAATGAATCTCCAGCAATTTCAAGCTTTCGCGTATGCTCGTACAATTGTGACAACGCGACAGGGATGCACGAATGTTGACAAAATGGCGGAGGGAGACTATCCCAGGCGTAAATGTCGGGCGTGTATGGACTGTCGCGCGTCGACGAACCTCACGAACCGGATATGAACGTTCCACGCATGGCGGGCCGTCTCTCTGCTAATAATCACGCGTGTTGGATAGTAACAGGGGACACGGAGTTGGTCGAGTTGTTCTCGTTTAAAACAATCAGCAGTAGAGGAAGGTCCAATTAGACGGGACGCTGCGCGTAAACTTGAGCGCGACATTATTGTTCACCGGTGAAAACAGAATTTTTCGTGTTTATTGTGACTCTCCCGAGTATCACCTTAATGCCCTTATTAGGCGTTGATGTACACGCACGTACTCTACTTGTCAAGTTATCGAATCAGCCCGTATGTCCATATTGTTAGGAGGCTAACGATCTACTTTTTTTTTAACGTTGTGAAACGAGAACGTTAGACGATGACTGGAATGACTGTCTAATAACGTAAGTGGACTTCAGCTGTTGGTGATACCGAAGTGGAGTAAGTAAATTGACTTGTCTGACTGTATCTTCGTTTTAACTGGAACGTAGTTTCATGTCTGAAAAAAATTTTTCAGAGGCCTTCAGAGATGCATAGGATTTTTATGAAAAAAAAAGAGAGATTATGTACAAATAAGGGAAATGATAATGATTTCGGCTTGCGTACAAAGTTATATGGAGCAATGATACTAATTGTTGTCACGGTTGGTTTGGAACTTGGTATGTATACACATATAACTATAGTAAGTCATTACCGCTTGACCTTTTGATCTCAGGGTCGATTATGAGACATTTAAAAATTCTCAACGTCCGGTAGGACCACTGGGGTTCCTGTTACTCTGAAGGGGCGACCAGGTATTTGGGCACGCGTCGCCGAGGAATCCCGACGGACAGGAAGTCCGCCATTGTTTCCTGTAGAGGGAACACTTAGCTCCTATGGGAGTGTAACATATATTTTTTTGTCCCTTTCCTGCGGATGCACGGGCTCCTTCGAGAGGCTGCAGAAGCAGCTGCGTCCCGAACGTTGATATCCTGATTTTACGACTTTCCAAGAGAAACGAAATCGGCGTGGTCTTCGTGTGGCGTCGCCATTTTTATTCCTCGCGCTCTATGTAAATTCCTGGGGAAACCTTGAATCGTGACGGGGAACCTGGGTCAGCCATATGGTCCCATTTTGAAAATCTTTACTCAGGAAGGAAGCTTCCAAGAGGAGTATTATGTTCCATAGAGGGAACATATTGCTAGGAACGTGAAGAAGAAGGGGCACGTGGTGCTGCGGGCCCGTGGGGGGGGGGGGGGGCGGGGGGGGGGGGGGGGGGGGGGGGGGGGGTGGGGGGGGGGGGGGGGGGGGGGGTGGGGGGCCGGGGGGGGGGGGGGCCCGGGCCCCCCCCCCCCCCCCCCGTTTTCTTTGAGGCTCCATTCTCTCTGTTGTCTTGAGGGGCCCAAGCTGGCACCGGAAACGGGTGTCAATTGTCGGGCCCCGAGTCCTCTTAGATGGACAGCTTTAAACTATGGCGAATTCGATATGTCCTCTGATGTGTGGTCCGTGAATTTTGAGATTCTTTTTTTCACGGTGCATCCCTATATGTTATTTGTTCCTTGCTCGCCATTCATAATTACTCTTGGTTAATCGTCGCGCTAATTATAATGGCGTTATCTCAATGGAAAATATATACGTGGACAGTGTAGATATAAGTATACCTCTTATCCACGCACTTATTTACCATAACGTATTAATAGCCAAGCTAGACTCTCCTTTACGATTATGTTATCGTCTCGTGTGTTTACATACAGTCAAGGATTAACAAATGCTAGGTCACCCGGTACATATAGTCTGCATAACGATGCGACTCGGTGAATTTTGAAAATAGAAAAATCTGGGGGTTATCAAATATTAAATAGTGCACCTAATGTAAAAGTCTTGATAAGCAGACCGACTGCTGCAAGTCCATAACGTTCCTGACACTTTACTCTCCTTGGTTTGACCCCGTCACGCTTGGGTTCACAGACGGGACTTGATGTAAAAAGGAATTGGGCCCAGAACGTTTGATTCTGGCCTTCCTGTCGTGCAAGTGGAACAGGCCTTTTTTTCATTGCAAGAAAAGTCAATCCAAGAAGGATGAGACAGTCGATTAGACTGTTAGTTTGCTGAACGAGACTGTACTAAGGCGACTGGAATTATGTACCTTAAGTTTTAGGGAAAAAATTTGATTTTCCCGCTTCGTCGAATACCATAAACCAGATTGGGCAACCTGCAAATCCCGGTTATAGATATATATCCGCTAGGATTATGTAAACCGGACCGTGCGATAGTTCAGCCATAGACAAAGGAAGCTCGACTAACCTGCACGTCATGAGTTTCCATTACGTGTGAAGTTTTCATCCGTCGACGGCCATTTTTGCCACAAACTGTCCCAGGCTTTCATAACGCATTGTTACCACGCGGGAAAGTGCCGCGAAAGTCATAAGGCAGACCTCCTCAGGATATTTAGCAAATTGGCAAAGACTCGTTCCCATCCATGCTCTTAATTCCAGGAACAGAGATATATACAGCCTCGTTAGGATCCCAAGAATCTACATACGCAAAGGAGAAAGTATTTTCGATGTCCTCGAACAATACCGTGGCGCTGCGCAACGGCGTCGAACAGTAACATAACCTCACTTCGACACAGTAAGAATGCACTAACGCGTCAATGTTTTAATTAACCGTTAATTACACTTGACACGCTTAATAAAAAGCATCAGGTACGATTCGACACTCGAGCCTGATGCTGATCTTGCAACAGAAAGTGCTGACAACCACGGGATCCCGGTATTCCTCCTCAAGGATGCCCGCACAGTTGTGACAGCTCCATTTCTACGTACTCAGCGAACTCTTTGTAACGATATTGCCAGGCTGGCCAACATGGCCAACGTAGTAACCCCCAGAGAACGAAGTCACTAGGAATAAAGTATAACGATATGCGTGTATATTCAAGAGGGAAGGAAGGTACGTCATATTTTTTTATTTTATTTATGAGACTTTTTTCCATCTTTATACCGGAAGCCACGCAGAGGATCCCCAAACGTTGTAGCACGTGCGCTCGACAGTACCTGAAACCTTTTGCCACGGGAAAGCTGCCAGCTGAAAAGCAAAAAGCCGAAAGCACGTGCTTTGGAGTTGAGGTAGAGATCCCCCTTTTCATTACCCAGGACTCAAAGGGATCCTTGGGACGGGATTGGATTTATTATGCAAAGAAGATGCCGCCCGTTTCGTCCCTCTCACCACCACCCACCCCCCTTGAGAGTCTATTCAATACTCAACTCCTTCCCCCGTTGACGTACCGACTGACATATGTTCGCATAATGAATAACACATATGTATTATGGACATAGGTACTTATACGATGTCCATTGTGTCTCAGGTTCCTACGAGGAACAGTTGTCCAGTTATTTATATATAGAATCTACACGCATGATTATTAGTTATTATTTATAGTGACGTCATCAATTCATAAAGCCTTTTTTTGTTATTCAATTTTATTCATGGTTATACCTTCGTTTGCATTAATTTCCTAATTTTTTGGGGGTTTTTCATTCGTTGATTCCCGCAGTGTGGAAAATCGGAATGACGTTTTAATGGTTACAATAGATTTTTGGAAAAAATGTTTTATTAATGGCATTCTTGGGATTGTGACTATCTATTTATCTTGAATCCTGAACCGAGTGGATGCTTCGTTATTGATCTTTTGAATTATGCGTCATAGTCCACGTGCCACGGTACGTGGAATGTTGCACTTTAGTATGCTGCTACTGAATTAGCATAAAGAATGTATTTTTTTGGAACACTTTTTTTTAACAGTGTCCACGTTAATTCCAACAAGGTCGCGTTTGATCAGTCGGAATTGAAGTGATGTAAATACAGAGAGAAGGGTATGAAAAAAAAAGAGATAGCTGCATTGGCGTGGGATAATGAGTATGCTCGGTGGTATATTATTCTCTCGTTACTTTGGGCCTTATTTATGTGTGTACGCGAGGTCACGTTCCGTGAACTACAAACTTTATGAGATCGCTCGTTTACTCTAATTATAACGTTTCCTTAATCCGCGCGTTTCCGGATTAAACGACCTTCTTCTCTATGCCCGGAAGCTGC
The DNA here is from genome assembly GCA_030142225.1 of Pachycephus smyrnensis. Lineage (NCBI taxonomy): Eukaryota > Metazoa > Arthropoda > Insecta > Hymenoptera > Cephidae > Pachycephus > Pachycephus smyrnensis. The sequence continues at coordinate 358,549 of JARQST010000282.1, read as the reverse complement.
GATGAGAAGTTTAAAGAGATGAGAATAACGGGAGGAACGCATACGGAATAAAGGAAAAAGATATTCTACGTTGTTGTGAGTTTCGAACGTGGCATAGACCTTTGTACTTGGATTCGTACAATACAAATATGATATAACGTATCGAGTACAGATTTCTTATCAGTGGCACGGGTACGTGCTGCGTCGTTGATAAAATTTTGTTTTGCCGATAAAAAAAATGTCACTAGTACCTTGGAACCCGAGTGAATAAAATGACGATACTAAAGACGATAACGAGGGCTGGAACGTAGTTTTATTTTTGTATCGTTATTTTTGATAGTGGACAAAAAAAATGTGAAACGTAAACTGAAACGCCAGCGCTTGGCGGAGAGAGAGGGAGTTTATGACGTGCAGCGTCAAAGGGCAACAGCTAGTGTGAACGATGAGAGACTCTATCTTTAATTCGAAAACCTCAAAGTGCCTGAAAATACTTGCGGTCACGAAATGGGGACCCCACGTGAGCATTTTTGGCTGTTTTATGGATTCGCCGACACTCGTGGCAGGGATCGTATGTACGTACGTACGTAGTACCTGAGGTTTTATGGGGTTCGCGTCGACATATGGAAGTCGCGATCGTTCGACCCTTGCAGTTTTTCTTTTTTCTCTTTTTTTTTTACAAAAACTGTAACGCCTTCTGGTATTTCCAAATTCCCGGAAATTCCCTGTATCCATATTCGGGATTCTTGCTCGGATTTCCTTGTAGTTTTTTTTCGTTTTTTTAACCAGGCCCAGAACCGCTCTTGTTTTTCTGTACGGTGTCAGTAAGGCGATACTCCAGTGAGCACGCGACTACGGGGTGCATTGATTATTTTTAAAAAGTCGAGCCTGGGTAGACATTTTGAAATTAGATTGGGAGTCAAAACGTTTTGCTGAAACTTGAAAGATGACGATTAAAGGACTTCGAGGTTAGGTTAGGGTTAAAATCCAATGTCCCGCACGGACTGGTTGCATGGGAAAGGTGTTATTGTTTTGAGATGCAACTGCGTCGCGGTGCTTTTAACCCAAAAAACACCTTAACGAAAATAACCGGCATTATATTTTCGTGCGGTAAAGCCGGCTGTAAGATATTGAAAGCGCGCTATACCGGATGTCGTCTCTTAGACGGAACTGACGAGTACCAGGCGGCCATGACACTCGTTGATGCTCGTTTGTTTGTCGATTTACCGTATACGCTTACACGTACTTACGTCTTCTCATTTACCTTTTATTAAAAGAGTCGACTCTATGAAAACTCGATGCCAGAGAGCAATATTTGCTGATGAAAAAAACATTTTGTAATCAGTGACGTTCACAGCGAAAGCGGTGATCATAAAGAAAGCAAAAATGACGTCATTCAACTCGATAAACGTAAAAATGACAAATGTTAACTTAATCACGTTTTGTTTCTTATCGGAACGAAATAATACAATGTTTCCGTATAAATATTAAAGCGTACGGTAACCGCATTGGAATTCTACGGTGAATCAGAAATCACAATTTGCGGCTGGTACGCCTGTGTACGCATTGTACGCCTACGTACAAGCGAACGTACAGTCGACCGTTGTTGTTCGTGGAAATAAAATTTCCTTCTTTCGCGACAACGACGACGTCGGCGGCGGCCAAAGGAACTCAATTGAAAATGGCCGACAGTACCGGCGGCAAAGTTACGAGCTGATTCTCTCGTTGATATTTCCCGGATTACGATGCCGGTTCGTTAAGCCTTCTACCTTGTCGTTGGAAACGCGTGGATAAGTTAGCCAGATAAAGAGAGGCGAAATCGCAATCGACAATCGTAACTGCTTTATGGAGACACTGCTTGAATTTACACGGTAAGACCGAGTCTCCACGTTGTTCCACGTAGCTTCGTTATACGAAAATTTACGTTACACCCTATTGCCGTTAATAATCATCCCTAACAAATTGACGCTAAAATAAATATTAAAGTCAACACACACAATGCCTAAGTTGGACACGTATTTTAGGGTGGAAAATTCGTATCTCCTAATTAATCAAGTAAACACGTGTTGCTCGCTCGTTGCCAAATACGGTCTTATCCCATTAGTGAAAATTGCCATGGACCATAAAACTACTCCCCCACCATCTACACAAAATACCGGGTGTCTACGTTAGAACGCCTTAAACGTTAAATCGAGCAAACTGGCACGTTCGGGGAATGACGAGATTACACGAGAAACTCAGGGGTCTAGTTAGTTACAGGGAAAAAGAGGGAAATTAAGAATCGAATAGGGGTTGCTCTCCGGTATTATAGGTTAGGCATATACGTATGTTTTCGAAAGTGGCGCGCCGCCTGTAAACAGACTGAGTAAACACGTGTTTCTGGGTAATCATACGGCACGGGGAAAAGTCCTATACTGCGTCGCGCTATATTCTGGCGTCGTGTCCTACGTGATATTTTAGTCCTTTCAACCCCTCCATCTTACATATCTGAAGGGGGTTGATACGGTTTTATGCCGTCGCGTGGTAACGTCTGCCGTGGCAACGGTTAATTATGGGACTAATTGTCGAGTGTTTTGGTCGCCATGCTGGTTTTTCGTATCATCTGTCCTTCTCTTTTCTTCTACCCCCCCCCCCCCCCTACACACACAGTATACTCGTACTTTTTTTCTACTTTTTATTTTACTTCCAAGAAAACAAACTGTGCGACACTGCCGACAGTGGCAGCAGGCATGGTTCCTTCCGAGGAAGTCATCGATGACATCAAGAGAGCCGACGTTTTGGTTGTTTTTTTTTTCTTCTGATCTTCCGTCTCGCTCGTTCGATACTGCTCTACCGTAGAAAATATTTCCCCACGAAAAAGATGGCGGCTCACACTGGATAAAGGATTTCCACACCAGTCTGCGACCAGATCCTCTTTCGCCTCGTGTCGTGCGGCTAATTAATTTCCTCTCTTTGCTTCTATTTACAGACCACCATAAAAGTCTACGCCAACTGCCTAAGACCAGACATCGAGTACAAGACCCTTAGCATCACCTACGAGACGACCTGTCGCGAGGTCGTACAGAATCTTCTCAATAAGTATAGAATGAGGCACCGTGATCCCAGGCTGTTTTATCTGACGATGGAGGTCACCGTGAGGAGAGCCAACGTACGTACAGTTTTGCCACTGGACGAGGACGCGAGACCAGCTGTGTTGCAATCCTGTCATCCACGTGGAGATTCTAGGTAAATATTTTTTAACGCAAAATATGACGGTCGATATTGATTGAAAAAAGATAGTAGTGTTGTCGTTGATAATGGTCATATCCTGATTTCGGTATCGATCGGTCGATTCTTACTCTAAATCATTGTTGTCCATTGGACGTTTTTATGTCCGAGCTGGTTTTTCTTTGTTTTCTCAACGAAACCGCCACTTCCGATCTAATTTTCGTTTTTGGGTCATGGGACGTTATCGCGGTCTCTTTGTTATTTGCCTGATGATATATGGATTTTATTTTTCTTGCAGATTTTCACTGCAGACAAGACCCGGTGGCCTGGTTAAGATATACGACAGCGCCCTTATGTCTGGGGTGAGTGATTATGAAAGTTTTTCAGGGGCGAGGGGGGGGCAATGTCGAAATTTTGTACCGTAAATTTTTCACTCCTTTGCGACGGCCAAGTGAAGTCGCGTTGCGCCAACTACAACAAACACTGGAAGTCATACGTCAACTTCGAAACGCAGCGCGCGTTGGCACTGCGGGGCGTCTGAAAATAAATAAAACGCAAGAAGCGTCCATTGTGAATTCAAGATATCCCTTATTCTGTTATTGTTTCCTGGGAGTTATCGCAAAGCGACTAGTAAAGTTAATAGCGTCACGATCCGTCGCGGCGATTGTCCTTGAATGAGAACAATTGCGGTTGTGAACGTGCTAGGTCAGACCGGTCCATTGTTCAAGGATGAATTCAAAAAAAAAAAAAGAAAAAACAAGAAGTCACATAACGTACAGCATTGCAATAAAATATAACTATTACGATAAACATTACAAAAAACTGTCTGAAGGATCCACTGCTAACTGTACTGTCTACAAGAATTTCGTGACGTCGTCGTAGAGGCTTCCTACTTTGTTGTGTCTCGACGTTTCTTCTTATCAGCGCCTGAAATTCCATTCGTGGGTCAACCTGAAATTCCGATAATTGCTTTTACAGTCCAAGTACAAGAGTCTCCTGGTCTCGGAACAAACAACGGTGGACGAGCTCATCCAGATGTTGTTGACCTGCTACAGTTCGACCGAGAGGGTGGAGCAGTTCTCGTTGTACGAAGTGTGCGAGGGTGAGGAATACCAGAGGAAGTTGCACCCTGATGATTCGCCCCTAAAAGTCACCCAAAGATGGAGCAGCCCTGACAGGCATCTTCGTATACGTCGTAATCCGGACTACAACCCACATAGGAGGAAGGTTAGTGTTGTAGCATTGTGATTCAGTATAACAACAATGATTCTTTGTAAAGTAGTATAAGGATGATGTCAGTTAAATAAATAATTGAATTAATTAATTGCCATTTTGCAGAGTATGTGGGCGTCTGATTCGAGCATCACAATGGCCATGTCGAGGCTTCATCTTCATGCAGGTCATCAACCTCATCACAATGTTATTAAGAACAATAACAACAATAATCATCACCACAACAACAATAACAACAACAATCTTCATCATAGCAAGAACAACAATCTAAGCTCGATAGTACAGCAATCGCGCATAGTCGTGCCCCATTCCTCGCAGTTGCCGCAACTGCAGTTGCCGCGCGTTCAGCAACTTCCGCAGAGCATGCCGACGACGCCTCTGGCGTCGAAACACGTCACGACGACGTCCTACGCCGATTACGAAAATTATTTTTATATTTAAGCCTAATGATTATGGATTTCCGTGTATCTGCGTGACGTCCCGGAGCACAAAGAAAATTTACGTTCTTTCTCTTTCTTTTGGTTCTTTCTTTCTCTCTCTCTCTTCTTTTAGTCAGTAAAACGAAAAATTGTACCAAAGGTAATATACGTATGGAATAAGAATTTAGATAGGCATGTATTGTGTAACCGAGAGCGAGATGGAATTTAATTTAATATTAAGATATCAGCCAATGCAAGGTGGATTGATACGCGAAATTAAAATGGGCCTCGGAAAATCGACCTAATACAATCTAATCTAAACGTTTGTATTTATATGCCGCGAGACGCATTTGTCCAAGAAGCTCTATTGACGTTATTATTTATTTATCAATGTGTAAAGAGTCTAGCTAAACGCGCGCACGCGTTTCACTTTTAAATTATTGCCTCGAGACGCTCCTTTTCTCACTCTCTTTTTAATATCTTTTTTATAAATTCTTTCTGTAACTCTTTTGGTCGATCATACTTTCATCCTTTTTTTTGCGTAGATTGAAAAGAAGGTAAACTGTCGATGAACGTTACTTCATGCAGCTCTATAGATAGTAATGAGTACGCCTCGTTTTCTTGAGTAAATCTCAAGGAGTATGTTACCATTTTTTATTTTCGGAATTCAATCACAAATCACGGATACAGGTATACTAAAGTTTAATTCATTGCTCGATCGTTCTGCATGAAATGTAAGCAAGACCAGAGCGATCTGTGTTTCGCGAGGAACGTACTTTCCGCGCACTACCAAAGAGACGAAATATGTATACTATGTATGGATGTATGTGTTTATAGAAAATGCGAAAATATAGTCATATATTCGAATGTAAGGCACGCCCGTAAAAGTGACTCTTGTTAAAGATTGTATTTGTATTGTAGACTTTACGGGAGTCCCTTTTTTCAATTAAATATGTAATCTGTGTCTAAATGATAGCTACGAAATAAGCGTGTAAATATTTTGTATTGTCAATTTGTACTACCTACTCAACACGAGAATGTCGAATAATAAGTTGTCGCAATTAAAATTTGTCCCTTCCATTCTTACCTGATATCAAACTGTATTGTAACGTGGTATTTTATGTGGCGTAAGTATTACCAATTCCCCGTCAGATGGTACTCTTAGACACCTGACCTAGTTCCGGGAAATCACACTAGGGGCGTGAAATATTTGTCAAAGATACTTATTTTCGCGAGGAGCATTTTTTGTTGTTTCCTGTTTTTCCCACCAGATGGCGCTATTAAGCACCTGCCGTAGTTCCGGAAAATCCCACTAGGGGCGTGGAATATTTGT